>CP106723.1:82331762-82931762 GCA_025506655.1 Gossypium rotundifolium
TAGATTGATGCTAGTATGATCTAGTGAATTTAAGGAGGAATCATGTTTGATATTGATTGTGTTCAAGTGATGAATTTTAGTTTATAAGTTGACTTGATTAGAAATGAGATAGTATGAGATGATATGTCGATCACTTGATATGAAATTGGTTGCCAAATTGTGTGTGGAATTATGCTTAAATGTGCTTGTAGGTTTGACCCTTGTGTGAGTGGCAATTTGGCCTTGCATATGGCCTATTTTGCCAACACGGTTATGGCACACGGACGTGCCTAATGGCCATGAGAGAATGACATGATCTAGCCTAATAGTACACGGCCTTGACACGGCGTGTTAACTAGTCGTGGGCATAAGTCAGTAGCTAGCTTAAGATCACACGGCCATGGCACACGGGCGTGCTTGGTGGCCGTGTGGAGAAGTCAGAATGCTTGCTCTGTTTTGGCACGGCTTGGACACATGGGTATTTCTGATGACCACATGAGGCACATGGCCTAGTGGCACGGGCGTGTGGCCTCAACAGACTTGTTGAATGTTTGAAATTTCTAAAACTTTTGTAAGTGTTCGGTTTAGTCCTGACCCCTCTCTAGCATGTGTTTGAGGTCTTGTAGGCCTCAATAAGGGACTATTTGATTATGTCTTGATGTCTTATGATGATGATTGACTTTGTGTCATAAATGGGATGTGAAATGATTTGATTGTTCGGTAATGCCTCTTAACCCTATTTCGATGACGGTTTCGGGTTAGAGGTGTTACAATTTTATTTGGAGGAAGTGTACTGAAAGGCTCTTAAGCCTAATTTACTAGCAGCATAGCTGCAAACTATTGTTTTGTGCCGCATTTGGTACTATCTGGAGTGTAGGGATAGGTGGGTTGATTTAATCCCCACATGGAGTGTAGGATTGGATGGAGATGGTGAGTAGAGGCTGGTTGGGTAGGACTTGGTTACTGAATACTGTATATCTGTTATTGATACTGTGATGGGCTAAGGCCCTTATGCATACTGATACTGATACTGAAAAAGGGCTTAGGCCCAAGACTATTTTTGACTGTGCATTGTGTTTACTATTGTTTTTTTCTGTGGGATTACACACTGAGTTTACGTAAACTCACCCCTCTCTGTTTAATGTGTACATGTACCCCAGACCTAGACGGATAGGTGCAGCGGAGGACTTGATGGTGACCACAGTTTTTGGACTTTTACGATTTATAATTTATGATTTGTGGTTTATTTGGATGTAATTTGGGGACTTTTGCTTAAATTTTGTTTTATTTATATAGATTTATAACTGCTAGAAGTAGGAAAACTCGGTTTTCAAAAAGGTGAAGTTTTCTCTAAATACGCGATTTACTCAAAACGGTTTTAAAAGCTTCCGCAACGAATTATGTTTAAAACAACAGACTAAACGAGTAAGGATTTTGGAATTAATAAGAGATCAGAAAAGTAAGTAAATTGGAATGGTTTTATCGTAGAAACTTAGTTTTCAACACGCTATCATGTGATTTCGCCAGATTCGGCCATAACGTCTAGGTCGGGTTTGGGATGTTACACTACAATTGTGCTTGAGAAAGTTTCAAGGATGACCATTGATCTAATTGCACCCTAAGATCATATTTTTAGCTCAATACCCGAATAAATACATAATGATTCTAGATATATGCCGCATTTTAAGGTTAAAATTTAATTTTATATTATTATATTTTAATATTTTTGGTCGAATAAAATATGCATGATACTAATATGATTATTTGTTCAGGATTGCATAGGTGCAATTGATGGTACTCATATTACCGCTATTCTTCTACCAAATGAACAAATTCCCTATATTGGAAGAAAAGGTGTCTTGACTCAAAATGTTATAGCAGTGTGTGATTTTAATATGTGTTTCACCTTTATCATGGCTGGATGGGAAGGACCGGCGCATGACACTAGAATATTTCTTGATGCAATTTGAGATCCAAAATAAAAATTTTCGCACCCACCAAATGGTAAGATATTTCATTTATTTTTTTTAATAATAAAGTATAAGTTCTTTAATTGATAATTTAAAAAAATAATTCTTAAATTAATTGTTTGTTATATTATGTCATGAAAGAAAATATTATCTTGTTGATTTTGGATATCCTCAAATGAAAGGTTATCTTGTACCATATAGAGGTCAGCGATATCATTTACTTGACTTTTGTAGAGGTAGATCAATATCTAGTAAAGAAGAGATATTCAATCATTAACATTCATCATTATGTAGTGTGATTGAATAAACTTTTGGTGTTTTGAAAAAAATGGGTTATTTTAAGGGATATGCCAAGTTATAGTTTTGAAAAGCAAAAGATGATTGTTATTGCTACAATGGTGATACACAATTTTATCCGAAAACATGTCGGTCGAAATGATGCAGATATTATGAAATACGAAAATATTAATAGGGCATATGAGAATATTATTGATTGAGAAAATGAGCATGGTGGGGAAAGTGATGATGATGATAATGATGATGGTGAATCAAACAATTCAAGTGTTTTTGAAATGGAATTAACAAGAAATGCTATAGCTTCTAGTTTAATGACTTCACTTTAAATTGTAAATACTATTGTAAAATTTTAGAATTTATATTTGGTATATAAATATTATCCCTTTTGAAACTTTAATACAAATACATGTAATATTTTAATTTGTTAGGTTTATATTTTTAATGTTATGTTAATATCTAATACGAGTTATATATTCAAAATTATATTTTAAAATAAAATAATACAAATGTGTTAAAATCATTAAATAAAATAAAAAATCAATTTTAAAATAATACAACGTGTTAATATCTAATTACAAATATTTAATGATTATATTTAAATATAGTTTATATATTCTAATTAAATTTAATAAATGATTAATATTAATTACTTAAAATATTTAAAATTAATATTATATATTAAAATATTAACAATAAGTTATAAATTATTTTTATATTCTTGTTAAAATATCATAATATTAACTAATTTGAACATTAAATGCATATTTGTTACTTTATACTATCTTGTGTAAAATGAGCATTTTATTTCTCAAAAGCACTTTTTGACAGTAATACTAAACACTTAAATTTAAAAAAAAAAACTTCTCAAAAGCACTTCTCAGAAGCACTTTTCCATAGCACTTCTCAAAAGTATTTTTCAAAAGCAATACTAAACTAACCCTTAGCCATTTTTCTTAAACTAAGCTAAATTTCTATCAATTTAATGCCTAAAACATTCAATTCTCAAAAATGGCATCTCATCAAACCTTCACTAATTGATGAAATTGATCCTTAGGTTAGCTTAATCAAGCTTCCAAGAAAAAAATCTATAAAAAGTCAAAGAAAATTGGGTAGGGACTTACTTGAAATTGAAGCTAATAGCTTGAAAACTCCTAATGACGTTTTTTCTTCTTCTTTTCTTCTATTCGATTGGATAAGTTGAGTTTATCTCTCTTCCCACCAAAATCTCACTTATAGAATGGGATTGATTTGTAAATTAAGTTAATTAACCTTAATTTAATCAAATAAATCTTAATTTGTTTAAGTTAATGGCCATTTCATCTTACCGTCCACTAACACACACTTAAAAATGGTTGTATTGATGTTTTCAACCTTTGGTTAATTGCAATTTAAGTCCCCAAGTCATTTTCTAATTAAAAATCTATAACGATTGAATTTTACAATTTAGTTATTGGGCCTTGATTAACCACCATTTCAATTAAATTGATTATCCAAATTTCAATTCATCTATATAATAACTCTGTAAATATATTTAATATTTATGAACTTGGTTTATGGAAACGAGGCCCCAAAATTGTATTTTCCAACACCATTGGAAATCGAGTCGTTACAAACCTTATCAATATATACAATTGATGGAGGTAATAGAGTGTGCATAATAAAATTAAAATGTATAAACATTTTAAACAAAGCTTTAGTTGAGTGGTAAATTTAAGGTTTTTCTAATGCAATTGGTAGGGGTTCAAATCTCACCATATACATAATTTTTGTAGTTTTTAAATAAAAAGACTAAAGTACTCTCGAATTATATAACTCACTTTAAATATAAATAGACATTTTAGTAATTTCCTATCAAGTTGGTGCTTAGTTAACTTATGACTCAAACTCAATTAGAAGTTTAAATAATAGTATAGATAAAGACTAGAAATATAAACATAACTTAATATGAAAATAACTATTTTGATATTATAAAAAATTATATATTCTTGAATTTCTACTTTAATTTTGATCCAAACGATATGATGCATAATATTATTAAGTTTTTATTGAGTTTCATATTAGATATGTAACACCCATATCTCGTCTTCGTTGCCAGATTAAGGATCAGAGTGTTACCTAGCCAAACGAAACAATTTAACTTAATTCAAAACAAGTATCCAATTAATTTATAAATATATATCATTTCATAGAATAAATATTCACATGGGCCTTAATTCGGGTTTACGGGGCCCTAAACTTAGTTTGAAAGCAATCAGGGATCAAAATGAATCAAAACATAAATTTTAGGAAATACTTGAAAATTTGGTAAACAGGGGTCACATGGCCGTATGACACAGCTCAGACCGCGTGAACATTTGAATCTAGGACACACGGTCATTTCCTAGCCTGTGTCATGGACTGTGTAACTCACTGACTTGGCTCACACGGCCGTGTCGCAGACCATGTACTAGCCCGTGTAACTCACTGACTTGAGACACATGGCCATGTCTCAGCCCGTGTCTTAGGTCGTGTGAAACCTGCACTAAAACTAACAGATCACACATGGCCGTGTGGGGTGACTGTGTGTGGCACAAGGCTATGTGACAACCAATGTCCCATGTCGTGTGCTTACAAATTAACTCCTTAAAGAAGAATAAAATCAATCCAAAACTTGTTCAATAAGGTACACCTAAAACACAAACCATCTCATGACCAAAACAATCAAAACATACACTTAAAACATATCAAAATTAATAACCTAAACTTCTAACGAATGTACCATTCATAGGTACCTCAATTATAACCAAACATTACACCAAAACTTTATTCATTAACACACCTCAATTCAACTTTCATAACCAACCACACTATTATCTTCTAAACATACTATTAAATTTTACTATTCAACATCACATAAAATAATCACAAATACTAAATAAATTTTCATATTTTCCAAACTTCTAATATTAAACTTCTTACAACCAAACCTATATACATGCCACAACCCAAAAAGAGATATAAAAGCTACCAAAAGTAAATGGATAGTGTGAGCTTTGATGTTAATCCTTCGAGCAGTCTAGAATCGCTAACTACAAAATGACATGAGAAAATCATTAAGCTTAAATGGCTTAGTAAGATCATAGTGTAAATTCTACTTGACTTGCTTTTAGTAAAGGAATCACTTAAAAATTATAACCTATTAACTAAAATTCTCAATTGTTTTGTCTATAAGTTTTCAAGAATTCATCATAACTAGAACATGTCAACTCCATGTAATTCTTCACATCATTTAATCAAGTTCATCATAACATGGTTCACATACTTGAACCTCACTCATTTTCATGGGCATCATAGATGCAAAATAGGGGCACAAAAGTGCAATCAGGAGCACGAGTGTGCAATCAGGGGCACCAAAGTGCATTCAGGAGCACGAATGTGCTATCAGGCGCACCAGAGTGCATTCAGGGGCATAGGTGTGCAAACAGGGACATCGAAGTGTTTTCAAGGGCACCGAGGTGCAATTAAGGCACTTCAACATTTTTGTATACATATTAGAACTCAATATAGTCTCATACAATTCATATCATATGCAAGAAATACTACTAATAACCACTTCTCAATTTCATATATATATATATATATGTAATACTTGCATTTCTAATAATTATATAGTTAACTAAATTATATTCACATGTACATACAAAGAGATCAACTAACAAGATAATAATCATATAAATTACAAGTGAAACACATTAAATAGCAATAACTATGAACTTACCTTTAAAGCACTTCCGGTTTAAGCATAGGGACTACTTTGCAATTTTTTCCTCTATTATTGTCTTTTTATTCAAATCTTGATCTATATAGTAATTAATTACAATATACTAAATTCACATTCAATTCAATACATATGACCCTTAACTTTTCATTGATTACAAATTTTCTTTAAACTTTTACATTTTTCACAATGTAGTCCCTAAACTTAAAATCTCCAATTTTAGAAAAATTTGTCATGTATTAATGCTAGCCAAATATTTATCCTCTTATTTCCAACCCAAATATATTCTAAATTCAAAACATTTCCCCATGAATTCTAACATTTACTAAATTCAATCATTTAATGAAAAACTAACAAAATTACTTAATAAACTAATTCAAATTAACACCTATAATTTCCACTCCATCAAATAACATCCAAACTAACAAGGTTGTATCAATGGCATCATTTAAATTATTTGGAAATTTTAAAAACAGAGGTACGAGTCAGCTGAGCCTAGTTGTAACAATCTCAAAAACATAAAAATTACAAGAAACGGTATAAAAATTACTTATATTCATGTGTCCAAAGCTTGGTCGAACCCCTAACCTTACACAAACATGGTGTTTCGGTGGTGGAAGAAAACAATTGAAGAAAATGATAGTTTTATCATCTTTTTGTTTCTTTTATTATATTTATTAAATTACCATAATGCCCTTTAATTAAACTTATAAAACATCAAATATGCTTAACCCTAACCGACCATCATAATTAGCAATGGTTTAATTACCATTTAAGGCCACAAACTAAGTTTCTATAGCTATAAAACTCAATTTACTAATAACAACTAACTTTCACCACTTTTATGATTTAATCCTTTTTATTTAATTAACTATCTAAACATTAAAATTTCTTAATCATATTTTAATATGACCCTCATATAACTCTATAAGCATTAATTAAATAATAAAACACTTCACATATCAAGCTGTGGTCCCAAAATCACTGTTTGCGACACTACTGAAAAATAGGATATTACATCTCTCCCCCCAAATAAATTTTTGTCCTCAAAAATATTACCAGAGAAAATATTCGAATATTGAGATTACATATTTTCTTCTATTTCCCACGTCGCTTCTTCAATCCCATGTCATTGACATAACACTTTAACCAAAGGTACGAATTTATTTCTCAATTCTTTTATTTCCCGGGCTAAGATCTTTATTGGTTCTTCATCATAAGTTAAATCAGGCTATAATTCAATTTCTTCCATAGACAAAATATGCGACGGATCAGACCAGTATCGTCAAAGCATTGAAATGTGAAAAGCATTATTAACTCTGTCGAGTTCTAAAGGTAAAGCCAATCAGTATGCTACCGATCCTATTCTTTCAAGAACTTCATATGGCCCGATAAATCTAAGATTGAGCTTCCCTTTTCTGCCAAATCGTAACACTTTCCTTTAGGGCAAGAATTTCAAAAATACATTTTTGCCAATAGAAAACTTGATATCTTTCCATTTTAGATCAACATAAGATTTCTAATGATTGGATGCAACTTTCAAGTTGTCTTGAATAATCCTGACTTTTTCTTCAATTTCTCAAACTAAATCAACCTTGGTTAACTTCTTTTCACTCAGCTTAGACAAAAATAGAGGACTTCAACGTTTACGCCCATATAAGGCTTTATATGGGGCCATTTTTTATGTTCATTTGATAACTATTATTATACGCAAATTCAGCTAATGGCAAAAACTTTTCCCAGCTGCCCTCGAATTCAATGATGCAACACCGCAACATATCTTCTAAAATTTGAATAATTTGCTTTGACTGACCGTCCATTTACGGATGAAAAGTGGTACTAAAATTCAACTTTGAGTCTAAAGCTTCGTGCAACTTACCCCAAAATCTAGAAGTAAATCTCGAATCATGGTCTGATATAATTGACAATGGCACACCATGCAGTCTCACAATTTCAGAAATATATAATTCAGCCAACTTATCAAGTGAGTAATCAATTTTAATAGGTATAAAGTAAGTCAATTTCGTCAATCTATCCATAATAACCCAAATAGAATCTTTTCTTTTCAGAATAAGAGGTAGCCCTAAAACAAAATCCATAGTGACTTGTTTCTATTTCCATTCAGGAATCATTATTGGTTGTAGCAAACATGATAGAACCTGATGCTCAGCTTTCACCTTCTGGCAACCTAAACATTGGGAAATGTATTTTGTTATTTCTTGCTTCATACCAGCCCACCAATAACATTATTTCAAGTTATTATACATTTTGTACTCCTAGGGTGAATCGAGTAAACACTATTGTAAGCTTCTTTCAATATTTCCCTCTTTAACTCTAAATCATGTGGTACACACAGTCGATCTCGAAAATGTAAACATTCATCATTCCCAATATGAAAATAAGATTTTTGATCACGTTTGCCTAAGTCAAACTTCATTAACAACTCTTAATCGACTTTTTGTAATTCTTGAATCTTCTATAGAAATATTGGCTTTACTATCAACTTAGCCAAAATAGAACCATCAAGTTCTAATGTCAAATTTGCATTCATAGCCCTCAAAGAAAATAAAGACTTTAGACTCAAAACATCTGCAACAACATTAGCTTTCTCGGGATGATAGTCAATTACTAAATCATGATCCTTTAACAATTCAAGCCACCTTCGCTAACACAAATTCAATTATTTTTGAGTCATTAGGTATTTCAAACTTTTATGACCAGTAAAGGTATGACATTTTTCACCATATAAATAGTGTCGCCAAATCAAGGAAAAACCTAGTGCAGCCAGTTCCAAATCATGTTTCGGATAGTTCTGCTCGTTATGCTTCAACTGTCTCAATGCATAGGCAATTACTTTGCCACTTTGCATCAACACACAGCCTAAACCTTAAAGAAATGCATCGCTATACACGATAAATTCTTTCCCGGATTTAGGTTGAGTTAAAACTAGGGCTTCAGTTAACATACTCTTCAGTTGCTCGAAACTTTTCTGACATTTATCGGTCCAAAAAAAAAAGTAACATCTTTTTGCAATAATTTTGTCATCGACGAGGTTATAATAGAAATTTTTTTAACAAAGCGTCGATAATATCCTGCTAAACCCAGAAAGCTACAAAACTCAGAAACATTCATTGGATCTTTCCAATCAATAATTGCATATATTTTATTCAAATCAACATCGATCCCATTAGCTAAAATAACATGACCCAAAAAACTGACTTATAGGAACCAAAATTAACATTTGCTAAACTTTGCATAAAGTTGCTTGTCACGTAAAGTTTGCAACACAATTCTCAAATGCTCAGCATGGTCTGATGCATTCAACAAGTATATCAGGATATCATCAATGAATACCACAAAAAATTGATCCAAATATGGTTGAAAGACCCTATTCATCAAATCCATAAATGCTGCAGGGGCGTTAGCCAAACTAAATGGCACTACCAGAAATTCATAATGACCATATCAGGTTCTGAAAGAAGTTTTCTGTACATCTAGCTCTTTAACTCGCAACTGATAATATCTAGACCTCAATTTAGTTTTTGAAAACATTGTAACTCCTTTTAATTGATCAAAAAATAGTTAATATGAGGTAAAGAATATTTATTTCTTAATTGTGACTTGATTCTGGTGTCGATAATCTATACACAATCTCATCGACCCATCTTTCTTATTTACAAATAGAATAGGAGCACCCCAAGGTGAACACTTGGTTGGATAAATCCAAGATCTAACAACTCTTGCAACTATACTTTTAACTCTTTCAATTCTATAGGATCCATTCTATATGGTGCTATTAGAATTAGAGATGTTCCGGGTACAAGTTCGATCACAAATTCAACTTCCTGAGTCAGTGACAACCTAAGCAATTCTTTAAGAAAAACCAACAGCATATTCTTTGACTATCAGTACTTAATCAATTTTATATTCTACCACTTTCGAGTCAAAAACGTAAGCTAAATAAGCTTCACATCCTTTTCTAATCAGTTTTTGAGTTGACAATGTTGAAATCTCATTTGTAGTACAATTGGTCTCATCTGCCCTAACACAAACAAATTCACCATTCGAATGCTTCAAGCTAACATGCTTCCTTCGGTAACTCACTATTGCATCATTCTCAAAAACCAACCCATTCCCAAAATGAGATCAAAATCATCAAAAGGTAACAATGTCAAACTAGCAGGAAAATCGTAACCCCAGACTTTCAATGGACACGATTTACAAATTTGATTAACTAAAACACACTGATCTAGTGGATTCACTACCTTAACAATGTAATTAGTGGACACAACAGGCAAATTCTTTTTGTCTACTAACGCAGAGCATATATAAGAGTGAGTTGATCCAGGATCAATCAATGCATATACATTAATATCAAAAAGAGAAAATGTACCACAAATAACATTTGGGGAAGTAGCTTCCTCATGAGCTTTGATTGCAAACGCTTTGGCTGGTGCTGTTGCTTCAGATCATTCGTTCGTATCACTATTCTTTCCTTGACCAAAAGTAGTATTTCTACCATTTCTAGGTCGTCTACCTCTTTGTGAGATTGCTTCAGGCTTGCTTGTTTGATTGCCCAAAACATTTTGTCATTTTGGATAGTCATAAAGGAAATGATCAGTAGATCCACAACGGAAACAAGCTCTCAACTTTGATCGGTATTCCCCAAAATGCCTCTTGCCATAATAATCACAAATAGGGACAACTCTCTCGACATTCCTCACACTTCCAACACTATCAGCTAGAGAATTAACAAACCTAAACTTGCTTTGCTTTGGTTTATCTCTACTAGTAAACTCTGAAAAAGCAGTTGATCAAATTGCATCACCTTTGAATTTCTTCGATGAAAATGTTTGACCTAACTTAAGTGACCCTCTTTTATTAAATTCTTGATATCTATCATCGTATTGCCTTTTTACTTTTGAAAATTTCTTTAATTTTTTGACCACGTTCCGAAAGTTCTACAAATTCACATAACTTTAACGCTGCTAAAGACATTCGTATATCATCATTCAAGCCATCTTCAAATTTGATACACATTTCTTCTTCATTTGGCACTGTAACACCTTTTTTTGCATTTTCGTTTTTGTCTCTTCTGATAACATTGAGTGCTTATTCTTTGCGCATCTCTTTTTCTTCTTTTTCGATTCTCACCTCCTCTTTCTACTCTTATCTTTATTCTTTCAACTTTCTTCAACTACCTTTTCTCATATCGCTCAAACCGAATCTTCTCCTTCTCTCCCTCGAACTAGTTTTATGGGGCTAGCCGATTTCTCTCCTTTGTTGTTCTATTATAGTTCTTCAAAAGTTCCTGACAAGTCGTCGACTCTTCGATCAACCAATGGTGTGTCTAGGTTTGGCCGATTGCCTCCTCTCCACATCTAGACTACACGTTTGGGTAAGGGTTTCTCTTCAGGATTTAACTATTCAAATGGTGTTGGTCATTATAAGATTGTGGTTGTATTGCAGCTAGTCAATAAGGATCGTGAAGTTGATTCTAGTTGGGAATCAAGGGCAACAAACCAATTAGTGTTTAGTCAAGGTGAGTATGGATTGTTGTGTTGGGCTTAGACAGTTAGTAACCTTATTGATTGTAAATCTGAAACTATTATTTTGGTTAATTATAGGATTCAGAGAACATGGATCTTAGCTAGTTTCGCAAAGAGGTGTGTAACATTGTGCTCTGTTGATGATCAGCTGAAAAGCAGAAAGTGTGTATTAGTGTCGAAATTGCTAATCGGTCAAAAGCTGATAGAGTGTGAATGTTTTTTGCACGGTGTTAGTTGTAGCGGTAAATGTCGAAATGCCGGATTGTCGAAAAGCTGAAAAGCCGAATGATTGGGCTTTTGGGCCACATGAGCGTGCAAATGCTCATGTGATCAACCGAGCCCATGAACATGGGTGTTAGTCTATAGAGGCCACCACGAGCACTTGGTCTTAGGCTGGTTTGGGCCTTATTGGGCCAAAATGGGTTGTGTAGGCCCAGTGGGCTTGTGGACCCACACGGATAAAATGTATGAAATGTGGTAAGTGTTGTTTGGACTGTGACATTTTCATAGCTGTAGCTGCTTTTAGGCTAAATGTGCCACAAAGTGTGTGGGCCCACTTGGCCGAGTAATTGGCCTTAGGCCCATTTACCCGTTTTGACTATTTAGGTTACTTAAGTCGCTCGAGGCGACGGTGGACCTTCTATTGGGTCACTGAAATATCCCCGGTTTGTAAAATTACTAAAATACCCTCCAGTTTGTAAAATTACTGAAATACCCCGGTTTGCAAAATTATCGAAATACCCCTAATTTGCAAAATTACCAAAATACCCCCGATTTGTAAAATTATTAAAATACCCCAATTTGCAAAATTACTGAAATACCCCCAGTTTGTAAAATTATTGAAATACTCCTAGTTTGCAAAATTACCAAAATACCCCTGTAGGGTAAAATTACCGAAATACCCTCGATTTGTAAAATTATTGAAATACCCCCAATTTGTAAAATATTGAAATACCCCAGTTTGTAAAATTACCAAAATACCCCTATAAGGTAAAATTACCAAAATACCCCTGAAGGGAATAATTACTAAAATACCCCTATAGGGTAGAATTACCGAAATACCCCTAAAGGGTAGGATTATCGAAATACCCTTATAGGGTAAAATGACTATTTTACCCTTGTGGGTAAATGATTGACTTAGATTGTGGGCGTGTGATTGATATGCTGTTAATATATGTTGAAATGACTGTTACTGAGCATGGCCATTTAGCATACACCTGTAATGATTGAGCATGACATACACGACATATTGCATCGGGTTGGGACATTGATACGAAGGAATTTCTAATAAGGTCACACGGGTCGCATGACGACTGTAGATCTAGTTTTGATCTGTTAAGGTCGCACGGGTTGCATGAGACTGACTGTGGACCGATGGACTGCTTAAAGCTGCGTAATCTGATTATGGCTCTGTGCCAACCTAAATATGGCTATGTGCCATCTTGATTATGGCTTTGTGCCAATCGTATTTACCCATGGCTGTGTACCTAACATATATATCGATGACTCTGTGTCGATCATATTTACCAAAGGCTGTGTGCCGATTATATTACCGTCGTTGATGGCTATGTGCGAAACATAATACAGTTACTGATGTCTTTGTGCCAATTATAATACCGCTACTGAAGGCTTAGAGCGCATATATATACACTAGCGACTTTCTTTGTGATTCTGATTAGGGTAAATCGGTGCTAACCTTAGTGTGCTGGCTGGATGGGTCGATTTTATGCCCACGTAAGTGTAGGGTTGGTACGGGTGGTGTGTTGGCTAGATCGGGGTGGGATGCATCCTCATACTATTGCATATTTGTTTGTGAGATCTGTCACTGTACTTGGCTTAGGCCCACTTGTTCTGTTTTTGGTTTGGGCTAAGTCCAATTGATTCTGTTATGGGCTATGACCCAAATGATATTGTAGTGGGCTTTGGCCCACGTATGCCTTGATCTAGACTATACTATTATGGTTAAAGGGCTTTGGCCCAAACTGTTTTGGTTTTTGTATACTGACTATTACTTTAGTAAGGGGATTACACACTGAGTTCTCGTAACTCACCCTTTCTTTCAACTGTGTAGGTAATCCCCAACCTTAGATGAGTTGGAGTTACGAGGGACTTGGAGGTGGCCACACGCTCGTTACGATTTAATCTTAGACTTAGTTATTTTTATTTTATATTAATTTTGGGTTAATAATTATGTAATAAGGCCATTTAGGGTTTTAACTTTTATTTGGGGTTCTCTTTATTTCAACCCGCTAGACTAGGAAACACGGGTTTTTAAAATAATAACTATTTCTTTAAGAAAATCACGTCTTCAAATCTTAAAGTTACAACAAAAAAAGGGCTTTCGCGGTTTATTCAAGATTGATAAGCTGATAACAATTGATATGACCTATAATTGGACAAAAAGATTTTACAACACTAGCGTTTTCAAAAAAATTCTTTTAAATGGGATTTAAAAGTTAATAATGAACTTTTGTCGACA
Source organism: Gossypium rotundifolium (assembly GCA_025506655.1). Lineage (NCBI taxonomy): Eukaryota > Viridiplantae > Streptophyta > Magnoliopsida > Malvales > Malvaceae > Gossypium > Gossypium rotundifolium. The sequence goes on from CP106723.1 coordinate 82,345,794, forward strand.
AGCCAATTTTTAAACGACACTTTGATTTGACACCTCAGATCCGGTCGTAACGTCTAGGCTGAGTTTGGGGTGTTACATTTAGTTGTATCAGAGCTAGGTTACAAAACTTAGCTGTGGATTGGGTCTTTAAAATTGAATTTCCAAAAGAATTGTTTCAAAAAGGTTTGAAAAGAGTTGAAGTTTTTAAAACGTTGTGTTACTATTTTTTCTGGAAGTGTGGTTCACTGAGTCTCCGGCGTCGAATCCGTAAGTTTTCTATTAGACAGTATTTAAAACTAGATTTTGTATTTATTCAGTGTATGTTCTGGAAATTAGATTATTTTTTTAGCGAGCAACAGTACTGTGATGGATTTCGAAGGCAAGCAAGGTCGTGAGGAGTTGCCCGTCTCTTCAGAACATAAGATGGTTCAAGAGATGGTAGTCGAGGTAAGTTCGCCAACTTCGGGTAGCGATAACCCAGAGCTTGGTATGGAGGAAGTGACCCGGTTGGTAAGGGAAGTGCTGGAAGAAGTGTTTGAGGAAGGAGTTAAGGCGTATGGTGCAACACTTCAGGCTAGGTTCTCGGAGTGCAGCAGAAGAGGGATCACAATCCTCTGAAGCAAAAGCCTCGTTCTGTGAAACACGTTAAGATGCGTCTGAACTTTTCGGCCTACGAGCATTGCAAAAGGCACCATTTAGGTGAATGCTGGAGGAAGTTAGGAGCATATCTTAGATGCGGGTCTAAGGAGCATCGGGTTCGGGATTGCATAGTCCCTTTTAAGTCAGCTGTGTTTTGTTTGGATGTGATGTTTGAATATAGAAATTGTATGCATGTGTGATAAATATTTGTTTGCTTCTGTGGTTAGATGTTTGGTTGTGTGTAAGAGGTTTCAAGATTAATTTAAAAGTGTATTAGTGTTATTAGGATTAAAGTGCGCAGGAAAAGCGTAGTGGAGTAACCTGTAACACCCCAAACTCGGCCTATGCATTAAGCCCGGATTTTGGCATGCCACACAATTTAACGTACATTCAAATCATTTAACAAAGTAGAAATCAAATTCCAAAACAATTAAATGAATGACTTTATCAAAAAATCGAAGTTCATTGAAAACCATAATTAAAAATTACAAGAATTTGTCATTTGATCTATAAAGTAGTAATTGATAAAAACTTTGGATTTATTTAGTCGAAATATTTCATCGAAAAGTTTTAAAAGAATTTCCTAAGTTTCAATGATATTTAAGAAAAACTTTTATTTTATACGAGAGTTATAGAAAAACATTTATAAAAACTAAACCAATCCAACTTAGGAAAACTAAAACATAATAAAATCCATCCACATAATAAAATCCAAAATTTAAGAGGCCTTATTACATTGCCATAAAAATAGTACTTAATAAAAATTATTAAAGAAGTCTTAAAATTTTATAAACCACCATTTGTAGTATAGCCTCCACACGAAGTCATCTCCGACCCAAGCCTCCATCAAATATTATTACCTGAGAGGGGTAAAAAAAATTGGGGTGAGTTACTTAGAACTCAGTGTGTAACTCACTTACCATAGTCCACTGGGCCAAAACCATTTAAGCATTTATTTGGGCCTAAGCCCATTACAAATGTAATAATTTAGAATGTATGAAATGCAAGAGATATGCAATTCCCAAAACCAAACCTAGATTTCCATCCGCTACACACCACTCGTACCAACCAGCACATCTGTGGGGAGCTTTAGTCACCCACCCCGCCAACACACCGAAGTAGGCATTAAGCCGTATATCAAATTTCGTGGACAAGCCACCGAATTCACAGAGTTTACATGGAATTTGCCATTTTTCAGAATTGTGGCAGAGCCACCAAAATATTGTAGCAAAGCTACCAGAACTTCTCTTCGTCAAATAGCCCAACCCATGCAATCATGTATATAGCATGCATAACAATCCATTCATATAATTATTCCAACATAAGGACCATTATAAAAATTATTACAAACTAGCCCATTTCACATTTTTGGCCCACGAAGTCTCATATCACATAGGACCCATTTATCAATTATCACATATGGCCCAATTGTCAAATATCACATATGACCCAATTATCAAATTTCACATAAGGCCCAATTATCAAATATCACATATGGCCCAATTATCAAATATCACATATGGCCCAATTATAAAATATAACATATGGCCCAATTATCAAATATCACATATGGCCCAATTATCAAATATCACATATGGCCCAATTATCAAATATCACATATGGCCCATTTATCACTTTTATCGAATTAGCCCTTTAAGAGCAATTTTGTTATTTTCATGATCTTAATACCAACTTCAAAACTTTTATCATTAAGGTGATAAATATACTATTCTTCTCGATTTCACTAACTTGTGATTTCATCCACCGATTTATACGATATAGTCATCTAACCCATGAGATACGATGTGAGATTACACACCTGATTACGGTGAGAACTACACTCTCCCGCTCGTCGATATCTAAACACACATCATGATGGATTAGAACACTAATATTTAATATAAAACTATTCTAATGTTAAGCGATCTAGATCTTACCCTCGGAATCTCGAACAACCACTATTTATAATTTCTCTCAGATAAAAGGTTCAGAACCACGAGTAAATAATGGTTCGCGGGTACGTATGACTTCGAATAATTAATTTTCGCCGGATGACGGTCCACAACCCGGTGGAAAGTCTCGGATTCCCGAAACAGTCCTTCTCTTGAATTTAGGGGGGATAATGGAACCACCCCTCTTCCGAACACTATTTACTGCCCTTTTTGTTCCTATTTTGATTGTCTTCAAAGGCAAAGAATCATTAGTCCTAACAATATATCGAAAATCTTAAGACTAAAGACTTGAAGAGCGAAATCGACTTACCTTAATATTCTGAAAAAATCTCAAGAGAATCCTTTGTACGTTATTATCAAATCTTAAATGAACTTTAAGATTTCTCGAAAAGATGATGATTCGACCCTTCCACTATTTCACTAAGAATAACAAAAGAAAACGTTTGAATGAAAGGTTGGTTAATCAGTCAAAAAGTCTCTTCCAAAGACATTCTAACATTCGGCCATAGTGACCAAATAACAAAAGAAAAGACAAAGTAGTGATACTTACCGATGATCCAAAGTTTGAATAGAAGAAAAAGAATGATTGAAAAAAAATAGATGCTATGGAGAATGGAAGATTCGGCTATGCTAAAACAAAGGAGAGAAATGAAAGATTCGGCTATGGAGGTAGTCTAACATTCGGCCAAGGGAGAAGAAAATGTTGAAAGTATGTTTGAAAAGAAAATTTAAAATGATGAAAGAAAGAAAATGAGGATGAGAGGTTTATGATTAAATTTTCAAAATAAAGAAAAAAACAAAGGATGAAAGTTTGAACAATGGTGTATTCGGCCAAGAGAAGAGAGAAGAAAATGTTGTTTGTATTTGATGTTTTAGGCACTAGATGAGAACACCAAATGGGCTACTTTGAGTGATTAGCAAAAAATGACCAAATGGTCAAAAAGGATAACCAAAAGAAACAAAGCAAAGATGGTTTTCCTCTTAACACAAGCACATTCGGCCAAGAGGAAAAGATGAGAGAAAATTTTGGTTTTTGGGAGAGCAAATGACCAAAATGAAAATTCTCTCAAGCTACCCACTTTTCCAAAACTTACTACCAAAATTTTGGCTCCCTCTTTAGTCCACAAAACTGTCCATGTTCATGGACAATTGGCCATTCAAAGCTTCCAAAACAAAGCCCTTGATTCATGCCTTATGTCCCATTATCACCTTTAATCATGAGATTCTTTTCCTTAAACTTTTACTTACCTTTTCCTTTGGTCTTCTTGCCAAAACTGTTATCCAACTCATCCTTTAACCTTATCCATAACCGAAACTTTGAAAGAGGAAACAAAAATAAAAACAAACTTAATGCACATCTAAGGATTCGAACCTTTTCCCTCAAGCAAACATACATGCGCCACCACCACCTTGCTACTTAGCTCATCTCATGCTAGTTTTTGACACTTAAACTTACTTAAACCTCAAAATCACTTGATCCACTTCAATGAAGTACTCCTAACTAAAATTTATTCTTATTCCGAATAGTTCTCAAGTCTTCTCAAGACTATACTAAACATACAAAATTTAATTATACACAAGTTAGCACCAAAACATGCATCATATCAATACTCAAATTTTAGGATGTTACAACTCTACCCTCCTTAAAGAAAATTTCATCCTCAAAATTTACCTGGCTAAAAGAGATGAGGATATTGTTGTCGAAATGCATCCTCAGGCTCCCAAGTAGCTTCCCCACTTCATGATTACGCCTATAAAACCTTGACCAACGGTACGGTCTTCTTTCTTAGCACCTTAACATCTCGATCTAAGATTTTCATTAGTTCCTCCTCGAAAGATAAGTCTGATCTCAACTTCACTTCTTCTACCGATGCTATGTGAGATGGATCCAATCTATAGTGCCTCAGCATGAAAACATGGAAAACATTATGAATTTGACTCAATTCCAGAGGTAATTCAATCTGATAGGCCACTGGACCAACACGTTTCATCACACGATATGGTCCAATGAACCTAGGGCTCAACTTACCCTTCCTTCCAAATCTAAAAATCTTTTTCCAAGGTGATACCTTCAGAAAGACCTGATCCCCCACAGCAAACTCGATATCCTTACACTTCAGATCTGCATACGACTTTTGTCTATCCGAGGCTTCCTTTAATCGCGCTCGAATAACTTTTGCCTTTTCTTCCATCTCGTGATATCAGTTCAGGACCCAACAACTATCGTTCCCTCAATTCAGTCCAACAAGTAGGAGTACGACACCTACGACCATACAATGCCTCGTAGGGTGCCATCTGAATGCTAGACTGATAATTTGTTGTTATCATAAACTCTACCAACGGTAGAAAATCCTATCAACAACCTCTGAAGTCGATCACACAACCTCTTAACATGTCTTCCAAAATCTGGATTACTCTTTCTGACTGACCATCAGACTGAGCGTGAAAAGTCGTACTGAAGTTTAACTTTGTTCCCAAAGCCTCATGCAAAACTTTCCAAAATCGTGATGTAAACCTAGGATCCCTGTCTGATATGATAGACACTAGTACCCCATGTAACCTCATGATTTCAGATACATACAGTTTAGCCAACTTCTGAAACGAGTAATCCGTACGAGCTGGTAGAAAATGAGCAGTCTTCATTAATCGATCTACTACCACCCAGACAGAATCTTTCTTAGTAGGTGTTAAGGGTAACCTACTAACAAAATCCATCGTTATCCGCTCCTATTTCCATAGAGGAATCTTTACAGGTTGCAATAAACCCGATGGTAATTGATGTTCCGCCTTCACTTGTTGACAAGTCAAACACTTTCCCACTAAATCAGTAACTTCCGTTTTAACTTTGGCCACCAATACTGTTCATGGAGATCCCGATACATCTTATTTCCTCCGGGGTGCATAGCATAAGGACTACTATGCGCCTCAAAAAGAATCATTTGCCTCAAATCTGAATCCTTGGGCATACAAACCCTTCCACGAAAACACAGTACACCATCTTTGTTCAAACTAAAATCTCCTATTACACCACTTTCAGCTTGTAATATTAAAGGACCTAACTTTTCATCGGATAATTGCTTTTCCTTGATTTGCTCCAACCACAGAGGCTTCACCTGAAGTTCCGCTAGGAAACTGCCATCTTCATACGAACTGAGATGAGTAAACATTGCTCTTAGCTCTCATACAACCTTTCGACTCAACGCGTCTGCCACAACGTTAGCCTTTCCAGGATGATACTCGATTGAGAAATCATAATCCTTTAACAACTCCACCCATCTACGTTGTCTTAAATTCAACTCCTTTTGGGTAAGGAGATACTTAAGACTCTTATGGCCCGTATAAATAATTGACTTCTCACTGTAGAGATAATGCCTCCAAATCTTTAATGCAAACACCACCGCAGCCAACTCCAAATCATGAGTAGGATGGTTGACTCCATGCGGCCTCAACTGTCGAGAAGCATAAGCTACCACTTTTCCACTTTGCATCAGTACACATCCTAAACTCGTGTGTGACGTATCACAGTAAACGGTAAACTCTTTTTGACCTCTGGTTGAATCAGTACTAGTGCTTCCGTTAGAATATTCTTTAGTTTCTCGAAACTTTCTTGTTGTTTATTGGTCCATACATACGGTACTTCCTTTCGTAACAACTTAGTTAGAGGTGCCGCAATCAACGAAAACCCCTCAACAAAGCGTCTATAATAACCAGCCAAACCAAAGAAACTCTGAATCTCAGCTACTGACTTCGGCGGTTTCCAATCTAACACAGCCTCTACCTTTCGAGGATCAACTCTTATCCCTTCAGCTGACACTACATAACCCAAGAAAGTCACTTCCTTTAACCAAAATTCACACTTATTGAATTTGGCATAAAGTTGCTTATCTCGCAAAATTTGCAACACAGTGCACAAATGAGAGTCATGCTCTTCTTCATTCCTCGAATATACCAAGATGTCATCTATGAACACTACTACGAACTGGTCTAAATAGGGTTGAAAGACTCAGTTCATCATGTCCATAAATGCAGCTGGTGCATTAGTCAAACCAAATGGCATCACTAAAAACTCATAATGTCCATAGCGAGTTCAAAATGCCGTCTTATGAATATCTGCCTCTTTCACCTTGAGTTGATGATAACCCGATCTCAAATCAATCTTGGAGAAGACTGAAGCTCCTCTTAATTGATCAAATAGGTCATCGATTCTCGGCAATGGATACCTATTCTTGATCAACAACTTATTCAACTGCCTATAATCAATGCACATACGCATCGACCTATCCTTCTTCTTGACGAACAAAACCGGTGCTCCCCACAGAGACACACTTGGTCGAATAAATACCCGATCTAGCAGTTCTTGAATTTGAGCTTTAAGCTCCGCTAACTCCTTCGGTGCCATTCTATAAGGAGCAATGGACACCAGAGCAGTTTCGAGCAAAAGCTCAATGCCAAATTCTACTTCCCGATTTGGAGGTAGACCCGAAAGTTCTTCGGAAAAGACATCTAAAAATTCTTTTATCGTTCTCACACCTTTTACTGATAATTCCTTGGCATCCAAAGCACTGATGAATGCTAGGAATTCTCTATTCCCTTTCCGCACCAACTTTTCTACCTTCAAAGCAGATACCACATTTGCCAAAAAGTTTCTTCGCTCGCCTATCATTATTATCTCCTTATCATCCACAGTCCTTATTGACATCCGCTTTTGGCACAATCCAATTGCGCCCGATGCTTCACCAACCAATCCATGCCCAAAATAAGATCAAACTCGCCAAAAGGTAATTCCATTAAGTCCGCTAGAAATACCTCTCTTTGAATCTCTAAGGGCACATCTCTAAATAAGTTATTCACTATTACCGACTGTCCTAAAGGACTAATTACCATCATCTCTCTATCGATAATCTTAGATCTAATATTTAGGTTTCTAGATATGGCACTAGCAACATACGAGTAGGTAGATCTGATATCTAACAAAGCAGTAATAGGTACATCAGAGATGAAAAATGTACCAGTTATCACATCAGGTGCATCACCGTCTTCACGATGCCTGACAGCATAGACCAATCTTGGTTGTCTTGCCTCCGTGTTACCTCTAACACCATTACCTCGACCCAGTGTACCTTGTCCACGTCTGTTACCATTACCACCACGACCTGGTCCACGACCTCTTGGTGGTTGCTGAGTTCCTCTAGCTGGCTGAGCCTCAGGGTTACGAGCTTCCTGTGTCATTTTAGTGCGTCGAGGACAATTCTTAAACTGATGATCCTTGGATCCACATTTAAAACAGGCTCAATTTTCCTCCAACATTCTACGGGATGTCTTCCATAATCGGCACATTCTTGAATCTGATTGGTAGTCACAGGTGCCCTAACTTGAACTAGTTCATCATTCCGTGGCCTCTTTTGAAACCTTTTAGAAGAACCAGAACACTTAAAATCCCTCTTGCCTCTTAGTTTTTCCCGGTTATGGCGTTCTAAATTCTTAGCCTCTTCGGCTATCTTAGCTTTCTCTACAAGCGAGGTAAAAGTCCATCCTTGTTGTGGGGCTATCAATACCCGCAACTCATCATTCAGCCCATCCTCAAAGCGTACACAGCGCTCATGATCAGTCTGCACTATAGTACGAGCATAACCACTCAAACGAAGAAATTTTGCCTCGTAAGCTACTATAGTTTTACTTCCTTGAACCAAATTCAGGAATTCCTTCCTCCGAGCATCTACATTACTTGTCCCGACGTACTTCCCTTGGAAAGTAACTTTAAAGAAATCCTAATTGCCCAATACAGCCTCGGTGCCTTCTCGAATAGTAAGCCACCATTGATACGCCTCGTCTCTTAGCAAAGACACGGCTCCTCTCAATTTACTTTCGATGGTACACTCCGGATCATCCATAATTCGTTCTCTGACCTCAAGCTAATATTCTGCCACATTCGGAGCTACACCAGAGACACCTCTAAAAAATTCTGCACCACTAGGCTTGAGTCGTTTCGATATTGATCCATGATTCTTGGCCCATTCGCCCCACTACTCTTTCTAAGACTCGCAACATTGCTTGAGTCAAAGCATTATCCTCATTCGCAGGATTATGAGATCCAGTTTCGCTCTCGAATGATGCAGGTGCATCCATTTCCGGTATATGACCTGGCGCTTCAGACGCAGCACCTCGTCCTCTATATGGCCACATCTACTGCGTCAATGACCACGTCCTCTAGTGCTCATATTGACTAATTCACTTTTAATCTGATTATAAGTTTTATGAATCAGAATATTATTTCAATGTTTATTAACGATATTTTATGAGATATAAGAGATAGGGTTGTTTTTGCCATCACATCCTATAGTCTCGATCTCTATCATTTTCAACACTTAAAACTAGAAGTTCTAGAGTGTTCCTAAGGTCTCATCACAATAATAAACATTTAATAAACAAATACTTACTTGACTTGGTGCCGGATGCTCGTGGTGCCATACTACCTTTAAAGCATAAAGTCTAGAAAAATCAAGTAGTTTTTAAACAGAAATCATCGTTGAACCCAAACCACAGCCGAGTTTTGAAACTGAGCTCTGATACCATAAAATGTAACACCCTAAACCCGGCCAATGCATTAAGCCTGGGTTTTGGCATGCCACACAATTTAACGTACATTCACATCATTTAACGAAGTAGAAATCAAATTCTAAAACGATTAAGTGAATGACTTTATCAAAAAATCGAAGTTCATTGAAAACCATAATTAAAAATTACAAGAATTTGTCATTTGACTATAAAGTAGTAATTGATAAAAACTTTGGATTTATTTAGTCGAAATATTTCATTGAAAAGTTTTAAAAGAATTTCCAAAGTTTCAATGATATTTAAGAAAAACTTTTATTTTATACGAGAGTTATAGAAAACATTTATAAAAACTAAACCAATCCAACCTAGGAAAACTAAAACATAATAAAATCCATCCACATAATAAAATCCAAAATTTAAAAGGCCTTATTACATTGCCATAAAAATAGTACTTAATAAAAATTATTAAAGAAGTCTTAAAATTTTATAAACCACCATTTGTAGTATAGCCTCCACACGAAGTCATCTCCGACCCAAGCCTCCATCAAATATTATTACCTGAGAGGGGAAAAAAATTGGGGTGAGTTACTTAGAACTCAGTGTGTAACTCACTTACCATAGTCCACTGGGCCAAAACCATTTAAGCATTTATTTGGGCCTAAGCCCATTACAAATGTAATAATTTAGAATGTATGAAATGCAAGTGATATGCAATTCCCAAAACCAAACCTAGATTTCCATCCGCTACACACCACTCGTACCAACCAGCACACCTTTGGGGAGCTTTAGTCACCCACCCCGCCAAGACATCAAGTAGGCATTCAAGAAGTATATCAAATTTCGTGGACAAGCCACCGAATTCACAGAGTTTACATGGCATTTGCCATTTTTCGTAATTGTGGCGAGCCACCAAAATATTATAGCAAAGCTACCAGAACTTCTCTTCGTCAAATAGCCCAACCCATGCAATCATGTATATAGCATGCATAACAATCCATTCATATAATTATTCCAACATAAAGCCCATTATAAAAATTATTACAAACTAGCCCATTTCACATTTTTGGCCCACGAAGTCTCATATCACATAGGACCCATTTATCAATTATCACATATGGCCCAATTGTCAAATATCACATATGGCCCAATTATCAAATTTCACATAAGGCCCAATTATCAAATATCACATATGGCCCAATTATTAAATATCACATATGGCCCAATTATAAAATATCACATATGGCCCAATTATCAAATATCACATGTGGCCCAATTATCAAATATCACATATGGCCCAATTATCAAATATTACATATGGCCCAATTATCAAATATCACATATGGCCCATTTATCACTTTTATCGAATTAGCTCGTTAAGGGCAATTTCGTAATTTTTATAATCTTAATACCAATTTTAAAACTTTTATCATTAAGGTGATAAATATACTATTCTTCCCGATTTCACTAACTTGTGATTTCATCCACCAATTTATACGATATAGTCATCTAAACCATGAGATACGGTGTGAGATTACACACCTGATTACGGTGAGAACTACACTCTCCCGCTCGTCGATATCTAAACACACATCACGATGGATTAGAACACTAATATTTAATATAAAATTATTCTAACGATACGCGATCTAGATCTTACCCTCGAAATCTCGAACACCTACTATTTACGATTTCTCTTCGATCAAAGGTTCAGAACCACGAGTAAACAATGGTTCGGGGGTACGTATGACTTTGAATAATTGATTTTTGCCGGATGAGGGTCCACAACCCGGTGAAAAGTCTCGAATTCCTGAAAGAGTCCTTCTCTTGAATTTAGGGGGGATAATGGAGCCACCCCTCTTCCAAACACTATTTATTGCCCTTTTCGTCCCTATTTTGATTGTCTTCAAAGACAAAGAATCATTAGTCCTAACAATATATCAATAATCTTAAAATTAAAGACTTGAAGAGTGAAATCGGCTTACCTTAATATTCCAAAAAAATCTCAAGAGAATCCTTTGTACGTTATTATCAAATCTTAAATGAACTTTAAGATTTCTCCGAAAAGATGATGATTCGACCCTTCCACTATTTCACTAAGAATAATGGAAGAAAACGTTTGAATAAAAGGTTGGTTAATCAGTCAAAAAGTCTCTTCCAAAGACATTCTAACATTTGGCCATAGTGACCAAATAACAAAAGAAAAGACAAAGTAGTGATACTTACCGATGATCCAAAGTTTGAATAGAAGCAAAAAAATGATTGAAAAAAAATAGATGCTATGGAGAATGGAAGATTCGGCTATGCTAAAACAAAGGAGAGAAAGGAAAGATTCAGCTATTGAGGTAGTCTAACATTTGGCCAAGGGAGAAGAAAATGTTAAAAGTATGTTTGAAAAGAAAATTTAAAATGATGAAAGAAAGAAAATGAAGATGAGAGGTTTATGATTAAATTTTCGAAATAAAGAAAAAACAAAGGATGAGAGTTTGAACAATGGTGCATTCGGCCAAGAGAAGGGAGAAGAAAATGTTGTTTGTATTTGATGTTTTAGGCACTAGATGAGAACACCAAATGGGCTACTTTGAGTGATTAGCAAAAAATGACCAAATGGTAAAAAAGGATAACCAAAAGAAATAAACAAGGTTTTCCTCTTAACACAAGCACATTCAGCCAAGAGGAAAAGATGAGAGAAAAATTTGGTTTTTGGGAGAGCAAATGACCAAAATGAAAATTCTCTCAAGCTACCCACTTTTCCAAAACTTACTACCAAAATTTTGGCTCCCTCTTTAGTCAATCGTCCATGTTCATGGACAATTGGCCATTCAAAGCTTCCAAAACAAAGCCCTTGATTCATGCCCTATGTCCCTTATCACCTTTAATCATGAGATTCTTTTCCTTAAACTTTTACTTACCTTTTCCTTTGGTCTTCTTGCCAAAAATGTTATCCAACTCATCCTTTAACCTTATCCATGACCGACACTTTGAAAGAGGAAACAAAAATAAAAACAAACTTAATGCACATCTAAGGATTTGAACCTTTTCCCTCAAGCAAACATACATGCGCCACCACCACCTTGCTACTTAGCTCATCTTATGCTAGTTTTTGACACTTAAACTTACTTAAACCTCAAAGTCACTTGATCCACTTCAATTAAGTACTCCTAACTAAAATTTATTCTTATTCTGAATAGTTCTCAAGTCTTCTCAAGACTATACTAAACATGCAAAATTTAATTATACATAAGTTAAGCACCAAAACATGCATCATATCAATACTCAAATTTTAGGATGTTATATAACCTGTGTTGTGCGGCTATTAGATAGTTGGAAATTTTGAGGATGAAATTTCTTTAAGGGGGTAGAATTGTAACACCCGAAATTTGGGCCTAGTAGAATTGGGTCTATTGGGCCTTGGGCATGGGAGCATTTAAAACTTTTGAGAGCAATAGAACGGCACAAATACATGTTGGATCTGTTAGGTGAGTGATTTTGGATGGTTAGGGCTTCCATGAAGTCATGGGTTCAAGCCGTGTCATTTGGAAAATTTTTATTTTTAGCATTAGAGGAGTCCTGACTCTAGGTTGTAAGCCTTTTAAGTATTTGTGATTAAAAAGAGGCACAAAGAGAGCCTGTGGTGGAATGGTTGTGGCTTCACAGGTGTGGCAAGGAGAACAGTGGTTCAAGTCTCACTGCATACAAAAGGGATTATTCATTTTGCCCATGAGTGGCCAAGAGTTTGTGTTGGATTTGAACTCTATGTTGGGAAGTTTGAAATGGTATTGAGTTGTTGGGAGAAGATTATGCAGCAAATCAAGGAAGGATTTATGGAGATGTTTAAGGAATTTGAAAAGGGGGAGGAGTTGTGGTCGAATGGGGATGTAGGGGGATGCAAATTCGGCTAAGGGATCCTTAGTATTGTGCATTTGGCATTTTGAGAGCATTTTTGTATATCTCTTTTGGTTGTGTCGAATTCTTTGGTGGTCATTCTATGGTTTTCCTTTGCTTTTGTTTGCTTTCTCTCCTCTTTTCCAGTGTTGTCGAACCTTTTGGGAAATTGACCTTTCTTGCATTTCTTTTCTATCTCTTCTAGTAACATTGAGTGCTTATTCTTTGCCCATCTCTTTTTCTTTTTTTCCGATTCTCAACACATTTTTCTACTCTTATCTTTATTCTTTAAACTTTCTTCAATTGCCTTTTCTCATATTGCTCAAACCAAATCTTCTCCTTCTCTCCTCGATCTAGTTTTACGGAGCTAGCTGATTTCTCTCCTTTGTTGTTCTATTACAGTTCTTCAAAAGTTCCTGACAAGTTGTCGACTCTTCGATCAACCAAGGGTGTGTCTAGGTTTGGCCGATTGCCTCCTCTCCACATCTAGACTACACATTTGGGTAAGCGTTTCTCTTCAAGATTTAACTATTCAAATGGTGTTGGTCATTATAAGATTGTGGTTGTATTGCAGCTAGTCGATAAGGATCATGTAGTTGATTCTATTTGGGAATCAAGGGCAACAAACCGATTAGTGTTCAGTCAAGGTGAGTATGGATTGCCGTGTTGGGCTTAGATAATTAGTAACCTTATTGATTGTATATCTGATACGATTATTTTGGTTGATTATAGGATTCAGAGAACGTGGATCTTAGCTAGTTTCGCAAAGAGGTGTGTAACTTTGTGTTCTGTTGATGATCGGCTGAAAATCTAAAAGTGTGTATTAGTACCGAAATTGCTAACCGGTTAAAAGTCGATAGAGTGTGAATGTTTTTCGCACAGTGTTAGCTGCAGCAGCAAATGTCAAAATGTCGGATTGTTGAAAAGTCAAGGATTGGGCTTTTGGGCCACATGAGCGTGCGAATGCTCATGTGATCAACCAAGCCCACGAACATGGGCGTTAGTCTGTAGAGGCCACCACGAGCACTCTCGTGGTCTTGGGCTATTCTAGGCCAAAATGGGCTGTGTGGGCCTACTAGGCTTGTGGGCCCACATGGATAAAATGTATGTGATGTGATAAGTGTTGTTTGGACTGTGACATTTGCATATTAAATGGGCCACATGAGTATGTGGGCCCATTAAGGTCGTGTAATGGACATTTGGCCTATTTACCCCGTTGTGACTGTTTAGGTTGCTTAAGTCGCTCGAGGTGACGGTGAACCTTCAGTTGGGTCGCTGAAATACCCCCGCTTTGCAAAATTATTGAAATACCCCCGATTTGTAAAATTACTAAAATACCCAATTTATAAAATTATCGAAATACCCCCGATTTACAAAATTATTGAAATACCCTCGGTTTGTAAAAATTATCGAAATACCCTCGATTTACAAAATTAATAAAATACTCTTAATTTGCAAAATTACTAAAATATCCCCAATTTGCAAAATTACCAAAATACCCTCAATTTACAAAATTACTAAAATACCCCTATAGGGTAAAATTATCGAAATACCCTCAGTTTGCAAAATTATTAAAATACTCCCAATTTATAAAATTACAAAGGTACCCTTGGTTTGCATAATTACCGAAATATCCCCAGTTTGCAAAATTACTAAAATACCCCTATAAGGTAGAATTACCAAAATACCCCTATAGAAAAGAATTACCGAAATACCCCTGTAGGGTAGAATTACTGAAATACCCTTGAAGGGTAGGATTACCGAAATACCCTTATAGGGTAAATGACTATTTTGCCCTTATGGGTAAATGATTGACTTAGACTGTGTTTTAACTGACTTGACTGTGGGCGTGTGACTGATATGCTGTTAATATATGTTGAAATGACTGTTAATGAGCATGGCCATTTTGCATACACGTGTAATGATTGAGCATGACATACATGACACATTGCATGGGGTTGGGTGATGTGTCTCTAACTAACTACGATCACAATAAAGGCAAGCGCACCTATCATTCAATAGTATAGTTATGGTAAAATCGGTAATATCGTATCCACAAGGACCAAGAGTACTAGTAATTACTATCTTTTTATTATCTAGCCTAAAAATTAGAGTTAAACTAAAAACTTAATTAAAAACATGACAAAGAACGAATTTGGAAAATATTTTAAACAACTTTATGAGATAGGCAATACCTGAGGAAGAATCCACCTAGACTTCACTTATTACTATTGATTCATATGATTTATTCACTTGACTTAATCCGTAGAAATCTCTGATTTATGTTAATATCTCTTTTAAAGACTAAAAAAAAACTAACTCTAAGTTGATTAATTGAAATTTCATTCTAATTAAAACCCCTATTGTCGCATTAACTCGATCTATGGATTCCCTTATTAGATTTGACTCTAATCCAGTAGATTTTCGTCGCCCTATTTCTAAGGTTGCAATCAACTCCGCTTAATTGTGTTGATCTACTCTTAAACAGGGACTTCTGCTCCTCTGAATAAGCACATTCGACTTGAATCAATAACCTAAATTATCAAAATAAGAATAAGAACTCACAATTAAGAATAAGAATAAGTATTTATCTTATAAATCAAATAATAATAAAATCTGTCTTAGGTTTCATCCCCTTAGGTATCTAAGGGATTTAGTTCATACTAATAGGGAAACATCTTATAATAAGGAAAACAACAAAACATAAGAAAACCCAAAAACTTCTAAAGAAGTTGATGGAAGATCTTCAGTCTTGATGGAGATCCTTCTTCTGAGCTGCTCCCGATGGCTGTCTTCGAGTATTTTCTGCCTTCTATTTAGCGTCCTCTTTTAGGTTGCCCCGTACGGTGTTTATATAGGCTTTGGAACATCTCTCTTGGCCCACAAGTGGCCTATTTCGAATAGAATTAAACTCTGATACGGTAGGGACACGCCCGTGTAACATGCCTATGCTCAATTCCTTAGACCGCGCTCACTTCTACTCGCATCACACAGCTGTGTGGTCTAGCCGTGTACGTTGATCCAGATCATGTTCAATTCTACTCATGACACATGGCCGTGTTTGATAGCCTAGGCCGTGTTGATTCCTAAGGTAGACCCATTTTGTCCCGTTTTGGCCTGTTTCTCGTTCTATTCGACTCCCTAAGCTATCCTGAGTGTAAAACATGAAATTAAGGCATTAGAAGCATCGAATTCATCAAACCTAATGAAAATTCATCCAAAATAAGCCAAGCATGGGGTTAAAATATGTATAAATTGAGGTTTATCAAATATCCCTACACTTAAGCCTTTGCTTGTCCTCAAGCAAAATCCTCAACTCACAATTAAAATTAACTTCATCAAATCATAATTCATAAATAATTCATACATGGATAATTTAACTTAAAGAGTCCTAAAGATTCAAACAATCTAAGTCACAAATTTTTGTAGCACGAAATAGGTGTTTCCCATTCTCTAAATAATTACCTTTTGATCCAAAGTCGACAAGAATTAACATCCTCACAAAGGATTCACTCAAATCACTCAAAGTGTTTAAGGTTCAAGCTAAAGCACTCAAAAGTCAAACATGAAGAGTTATTACCATAGGCTTGCATGAAAATCAAATCTTCACCACTATAAAATGAGATGATACACAAATCAAAATGTCTTTAAAATGGTTGTAACAGGGCTTGGGTTAAAGGTGTGGATACAGTTTGAATTAAAGGGTTAAAATCGAGATCGAATTGTCAAATTACCTAACTAGAACAATAGACTAATACTGAATAATTACATCAATTGAAAACTTATCATAATAACATGAGCTTCTTCTAAAGATGTGAATTTAACGTTTTAAGCTCAAATAACATAGAACTAATAATGAACAAAAATTTTTTTAGAATAAGAACAACTTTACGATATAAGATAAATTTAACAACTGAAATAAAAAAAATAGATAGGCAACTGATCAAATCAAATCTCGACAAAAGGGGAGTCAATAAAATAGGGGAAGTAAAAATTTGGTTTTGGGCTAATATTAATGGGTGTGTCAAGAAACGTTTTATTAGGATTCAAAGAGGTTCACTAGGGGTTAATTATGAAGGTAGGCTTTTTGTGGAGTGAGTAGGTTAAATCCTAGGTGCCTTTATCATCTCAGTATATCAAATCAAATGTGTGGTTTCGACATGTATAATCGAAGCAAGTTCTAGAATAATAGATCAATATTAACACACTCATAACCAATAATAAAGTGAGCACAAAAAAATGTATTCTCTAAAAGGCTCAAAGACTCATAAAATTTATGGTTTTTGATGTCAACCTTGCAAATTTTAGACTTCAAATTAATATTTAAATTTAGGGAAACAACCTAATAATTTTTTTTAATTTTTGAAAATAGACTTATCATGCCTGATTCTCTAATGTCTTAAAGTTTAAATGATCAATACACAATTATCTATGACTTATTCTAAAACATATCAATAAAAATCATAAGTCAATAGAAGTTTCATTCTAATTAGTGATATGAGAAAATTTACTTAAAAATAAGACAAAAGTCAGGGATTTTTCTGGTAATGAAGTCAATAACCTCCCCACACTTAATATGTACATTTTCCTCAATGTACAAAGATAGATTATGACAATATAATAAGAAAATCATAAGATAGGGAGAGAAGTGAAACTTCCTGAATTTTAGATGGAGTCAAAGAAAAGAAATGGTGTAAAGTTGGGCAGGGGTGGTGGATACTCCGGTGGTGGTGTGGTCATTCCTTAATAGCCCCTTGAACCTAAAATTAAAAAAATAAAAATATAATAATATGAATTAAAGACAAGAAAGATAAATGAAAAGAATTTAAAAATGAAAATAAAAGAAAAAGAAAAAATAAATGGACTCAAAGGTGCTTGTTTTATCGAGTAAATGAAGCGGCCGTCATGAACTTATGTAGAGTGGTTGTGCATAAGGAGACCGTGTAGGGTCATTTCATTTTTTCAACACGAGGATGGTGGCCTTGGTGTTGCTTCTAGTATTAGTCATTGTTTATGGTGGCAATGATGGTGGGTGGTGTGGTGGTGGTGTAAAGAGAGAATAATGGAAAGGGGGAAAGGAAAATGAATGGAGAAAGATAATGGGAAAAGAAAGGGGTGTGGTGGCTAGGGTTTGGAGAAAAAGAATTGGGGAAGAAAGTGAAAAGAAGGGGTTTAAATAGAAATCGGGCACCTGGTTGCTACCCACGCCTATGTGCCATGGGCGTGTTAGGTCACACGATTGTATCGCACGGTCGTATGGTGTCTTGTTCGTTTCTCCCACACTTGTGTAGAGGTTTCCACGCCCATGTTGCTTAATTAGTGTTGACCACGGCCTAGCAGCACGGGCGTGTCGTACTCTCTGTGACCTTCTCATTTCTAACCACGACTTATGGGCACGGGCGTGTCGTACGCCGTGTCATTTACTCAGTATCGACCATTGCTGTATCGCATGGCCATGGCATTTTATCGTGGCCAGTGGTTTGGCAAAAATTTTCGTCCTGCTTTCGCACTATCTCTGCCACACCGGTGTACCTATTCGTGGTGTCCACACGGCCATGGCCATGCCCGTGTGCAAGGCCATGTGAATAGAGAAACCTGCTCTTTATTAATTTGGTTAGTTTAGTTAGATGCTAAAATAAGAAATAATGATATTAGTGAGGTCACTGCTCGGGTTGCCTCCCGAGAATGCTCATTTAAAGTCTTAAGCTAGACTTACCTCTCATTTTCATATTTCATGGTGGTTTGAGGAGTTGACATTCCTCTCTCCTGCTATCAATTCTAACATCAAAGTAAGGTTTAAGTCGAGCAATATTTACTTTAAAAGTACCTATATTAGGGTGAGTTACCCCGATCGTTTCGTATGGAAAAACCTTGAGTACCGTAAAAGGGGTTGCTCCGTTCGTATTTAGTCTGACGTTGTTATTCGGGGATCTATTTCATCTAATCATACCTGGTCTCTAACTTTCAAGTGATTTGTTCCACCCTTAAGCTCGTCATGAAGTTGCTTTGGTTTATTGTGTTTTATTAATTTCTCTTTGGCATATGTCCTCCACTCGTCTAATTCATCAATCTGAAGCCTCCGCTCCTCATGAGTTATTTCATTGTTGGCACGAGAACTAGGATGTGGCATAGTGGTGTATTTTTTAGGTGCTTTCTGAAAAAAGGGTTGAACCAAAGGGTTATTAATAGAATTTATGTACTCACCTTTATTACTAGATGTCCTAACTGAGTCACGAGTCTGAAGAGTGATTGTTTCGTTACCTACACGATGTGTGAGCTCACCTGTACCAACATCAATTCTAGTTTTAGCAGTTGCTAAAAAGGGTTGCCCTAAGATTAAAGGTGCTTTATTGTCCTCATCCATGTCTAGAACAACAAAGTCAACGGGAAAATAAATTTATCAATTTTTACAAGTACATCCTCAACAATTCCCCTAGGAACTCTAATGGTTTTATCTACAAGTTGAATACTCATCCTAGTTTGTTTAGGTTTCCTAAGACCTAGTTGCTTAAACATTTTATAGGGCATGACGTTAATACTCGCCCCTAAATCAGCTAAAGCATTATTAACATCTAAACTACCAATTAAACAAGGAATAGTAAAACTCCTGGATCCTTTAATTTATCGGGTAGTTCATTCTGTAATATAGCTAAGCAAACCGCATTTAGTTCCACATGCGACGCATCATCTAACTTCCGCTTATTTGTCAAAAGTGCTTTTAAATTTTTTTTGAATTGGGCATCTGCAAAAAGGCTTCAATAAATGGTAAGTTAATATGTAATTTATTTAGAAGTTTAAGAAATTTACCAAATTGTTCATCTGTGCAGTCTTTCTTTGTCGTGTTAGGATATGGCACTCGCGGTATATACTCTTTACTTATCGATTTCTGTGTATCGTGGCTTACCTCATCCTTACCTTTACTTACCATAGGTTCTTGCCTCGATTCAGATTCAGATTCTTCCACTTCTCTTTCGTTGCTCACTGTGATGGCATGGAGTTGCTCCCTTGGGTTAGGTTTGGTATTGCTTGGCAAGCTACCTTGTGGTCGTTCTGAGATCAACTTAGCAAGCTAACCTATTTGGTTCTCGAGCCCTTGAATTGACGCTTGCTTATTTTTAGTGATGTTTCGATGTTTTGGAAATAGGTTTCTGACACCGCAATGAATTTTGTTAGCATCTCCTCAAGGTTTAGCTTCTTCTCTTGTGAGTAAGGTTGCTGTTGAAAGCCTGGATGGGGTTGTTGTCTCTGATTTCCTTAACCACCCCATGAGAAGTTTTGGTGGTTCCTCCAACCTGGATTATAAGTGTTACTATAAAGGTTATTTTGAGGTCTAAAATTATTAACCATATAGTTTATCTGTTCGCTTTTTATGCCAGAGTTGTAGGGTGGGTATTCTGTATTACTCATTCCTCCTCCATTAGTATCGCACTGCATAATTGATGTACCTATGAAGTGCCACACAAGCCATCAATCTTTTTACTTAAAGGTTCTACCTAGTTTGACAGCATGGTCACTGGGTCGAGGTTGAAAACACTGGCTGCCTTCATTGCCTTAGTTCTCATAACTTGCGACTGATAGTTATTCAGTGACATCTCTTCAATGAATTCGTAGGCAGCCTCAGGTGTTTTGTTGTTTAGTGTACCACGGCAACATCAATCAACTGCCTGGTTGAGGGGTTCACACCGTTGTAGAAGGTTTGAACCTATAACCATAATGTTAATCCATGGTGAGGGCACCTTCTCAGTAGATCCTTGTATCTCTCCCATGCATCGTAAAGTGTTTCTAAATCCATCTGTACAAAAGAAGAGATATCATTACTCAACTTAGTCATTTTAGCCGGCGAAAAATGTTTAAGTAAAAATTTTTCAGTCATTTGTTTCCATGTAGTGATTGATCCTCGTGGTAACGAGTTCAACCACTATTTGGCTTTATTCCAAAATAAGAAAGGAAATAACTGAAGGCGAATGGCATCATTATAAATGTCATTAATCTTGAAAGTGTCGTAGAATTCCAGAAAATTTGCCAAGTGATTGTTTGGATCCTCATCCTACAAACCATCAAACTGAACAAATTGTTGAATCATCTGAATAGTGTTAGGTTCCAATTCAAAATTATTTGCAGCAACAGCAGGTCTAACAATACTTGATTCAATTCCTATTAAATTAGGTTTAGCATAATCATACATAGTACGAGGAGTAGGACTTTGATTCACCGGGTTTGCGGTCACCACAGGAGGTAGCGGATTATTATCAGCCATCTCTTTAGTAGTATAGGTTTCTCCCTCTTGCTCTTCCTGTTTGTATTGTAGACTTTGCCTTATTTCTCTTCGGTTTCTACGAGCGGTACCTTCTATATCACTGCCAAAAAGTAATGGTCCTGATGGGTTCCTTCTAATCATAAACTAAAAGTTCCTACTAGAAGCAAAGAAAGAAAAATTAGAGAAGTAGAAATAAATAAAAAGTAAAATTAAATTGTAATAAAATAAGAATGGCTAAAGTAATAAAAATTTCATGTTCCTAATATCTTAGTCCCCGCAACGGCGCCAAAAACTTGATGTGTCTCTAACTAACTACGATAACAATAAAAGCAAGCGCACCTATCGTTCAATAGTATAGTTATGGTAAGACCGGTAATATTGTATCCACGAGGACCAAGAGTACTAATAATTACTATCTTTTATTATCTAGCCTAAAATTAGAGTGATTTTTTTTTAAACTAAAAACTTAATTAGAAACACGATAGAGAACGAATTTGGAAAATACTTTAAACAACTTTATGAGATAGGCAATACCTAAGGAAGAATCCACCTAGACTTCACTTATTACTATTGATTCATATAATTTATTCACTTGACTTAATCCGTAGAAATCCCTTATTTATGTTAATATCTCTTTCAAGACTAAAAACAACTAACTCTAGGTTGATTAATTGAAATTTCTTTCTAATTAAAACCCCTATTGTCACATTAACTCGATATATGGATTCCTTTATTAGATTTGACTCTAATTTAGCAGATTTTCTTCACCCTATTTCTAGGGTTGCAATCAACTATGCTTAATTTTGTTGATCTACTCTTAAACAGGAACTTTTACTCCTCTGAATAAGCACATTCGACTTGAATCAATAACCTGAATTATCAAAATAAGAATAAGAACTCACAATAGAATAAGGACAAGTATTTATCTTATAAATTAAGTAATAATAAGATTCATCTTAGGTTTCATCCCCTTAGGTAACTTAGGGATTTAGTTCATACTAATAGGGGGAAACATCTTAAAATAAGGAAAACAACAAAAAATAAGAAAACCCAAAAACTTCTAAAGAAGTTTATGGGAGATATTCAGTCTTGATGGAGATCCTTCTTCCGAGCTACTCCCGATGGCTGTCTTCGAGTATTTCTACCTTCGAATAATTATGTAATAAGGTCATTTGGGGTTTTAACATTTATTTGGGGTTCTCTTTATTTCAACTTGCTATACTAGGAAACACGAGTTTTTAAAACAATAACTATTTCTTTAAGAAAATCATGTTTTAAAATCTTAAAGTTACAATAAAAAAAGGGCTTCCGTGGTTTATTCCATATTGATAAGCTGATAACAATTGATATGATCTATAATTGGACAACAAGATTTTACAACAATAGCGTTTTCAAAACAATTCTTTTAAATGGGATTTAAAAGTTAATAACGAACTTTTATCGACAAGATGTGACACGTCAGATCCAATCGTAACATCTAGGCCTGTTTGGGGTGTTACAGGTACAAAATTTTGAAGACACATGCGTGCCAAATGAGGCACAATAGGGGGTGGAGGCTATGGAGTTACAAGATTTGTTTGCTTAAATTCATTGAATCATTGGTTCATAATACCAAAAAACACATTCCCAATCTCATCATCAAAGGACTGTGGAATCAATGCACTATTAGTTGCTTTAGGATTCGAAGCTTGGACATTACTTTCAACTTGTTAACTACGACCCGGTTCGACTCATCCGACATCTTAAATCTAAAAGAAAATACAATATTAAAGCAGATCAAAAGCATTACATCTAGACTCTGTACATGCTACGTTACTCTTAGAATTGATTACATCATAGCTCTGATACAACTAAATGTAATACTCATATCTTGTCTCCGTTGTTGGATTAAGGATCGGAGTGTTACAGAACCAAACAGAACAATTTAACTTAATTCAAAACAAGTATTCAATTAATTTATAAACATATATCATTTCATAGAATAAATATTTACATGGGCCTTAATTCGGGATTACGGGGCCTTAAATTTAGTTTGAAAGCAATAGAAGATAAAAATGAATCAAAACATAAATTTTAAGAAAAACTTCAAAATTTGATAAATAGGGATCACACGACCGTGTGACCAGGCCGTGTGACACAACTCAACTATTTCCCAACTCGTTTCATGGACCGTGTAACTCACTGATTTGGCTCACACGGTCGTGTCGCAGGCCGTGTCCCTCATTTACTTGAGACGCACGGCTATGTTTCAGCCCTTATCTCAGACCGTATGGAACCTGTTGTAACGACCTGATAGTTAGGGTGTCAAAAAATGAAGTTCAGGACTTTGTTCCCATAAATCAAAATTTATTATAAATATTTATGAAGTTATTTGTGTAGAATTAAATTTCAGTTAAGTGAATTTGCATGAATTAAGAATTATTGTTGTATAAGGACTAAATCGCATATGGGGTAAAAGTTGAATTATAGATTAAAAATTATTGAGGAACTAAAGTAGCAAATATACATTTGCTTTATTTAGTGGACAGACATTAATGATATATATAACATATATGTAAACTTATTATATATATTATAATAGTTAATAAATTAAAAGTTAAAAGTATGTATATATTATTATATAACATTAAAGTATAATAAATGAAAAGAAAGTGAAATTGGACGAAAAAAGCATGCAATTGGTTAGTGCAATTTAGTCCATTTTCTTGTAATTTTTATATTTTTGGAATCCTGGTACTTAGGGCTAGTTGAGCCGTGTTGTAATTTTTAGTATTGCTTAGAATTTTGGATGTTAATATTGTTGAATATTTCAAATACTAGGGATTAAATTGATAGATTTCAATGTATAAAGTGAAAAAGGACTAAATAGTAAAGTTAATTCTTGATTGTGAGTATAGGGACTAAATTGTGAAAATTCAAAATTTAAGGGTTTAATTGAAAATAAGGAGTTAAATTTAGTTTAAATTGAAATTTGTATGAAAATATAGACTTAATTATGAAGAACAAAAATTAGTCTCGGTTTAGGGACTAAATTGAAATTTAAGCAAACATTGAGTAAAAATTTAAATATTCAATGTGAAATTGAATTGTGTTGTATTGATGTATTTAAATTGTTTTAATTCCGCAGCTAACGTCGTACCGGAATCCTCGACTAAAAAGGAGAAGGATAAAATCAACGTCGAATAGCTTAGAATCCACGGTTTGTGTTTTTATAATCCGAGCCTAGTTGTTAATTGTTGTATTTTTATTTATTGCATATGGTAAGTAGTTAAGGTGAGTATTTTGGCACTGTGATAGTGAATTGAAATTATAATTGATTGAAATAGATTGAATTGGCATATATATTATGAATGTATTGATTACATGAATTTGAAATGAGTATATATTTAAATGTGATAAGGTGCATATATGAGATTTGGATATTGGATGTATTTGTAAATGAATTGAAACCCTATTAACTGTTTCAGGCTAAGTGAGATATAGATGGCATGACATAGGATAGGAAGAGTTCAAGGATTACTTCATCCTCGAGTCGATGAGGCACTAGGTGCCAATTTGCTTTGGTTTAACTGATGAGACACTGGGTGTTAATGTATATAACGCTGGGTATAGTTATTACTTCAGATTCATCCAACGAGGCACTAGGTGCCAAACTGGTGTGTTGGTTGGATCCATGTATTTGTCTAAGTCCGAGTCATGTTAATAGGGGTAAATAAATAATGAAGTTCTATAATTGATTTTGAAATGGAATGATATATGAAATGGAAATGAGATAGTGGATTGGAAATGAAATGTGAAATATGTTGTGAATAAATGGAATATATGAGTTATGTACTCATGAATTGAATATGGAATGGATAATTTTGTTGTTTCAATGAAATATGGATTGATATGTGAAAAGCTATTTATATAGCAAGTTATGTGAATTGAGATATTTGTTAAACAAATCAAATATGATAGCATGTGAAAACCGAGTACAGTATAAAATGATATGGTAATATGCATGACCTTGAAATGATGGTATATGGTAATGGTAAGGTTAGACAATTCAAATTATGCATTCTTGTTTCCTTATGTCTTTAATTGTTCAGATTATAGAAATGTCACTGAGTTTTACTCAGTGTACAGTTTTGTTTTTCGTGTGCGAGTTAGGTACTTCTCTTTTGATCACCGACTCAGCATCCAACAACGATCCCGACCTCAAATGTGGTGATGTTTACCTTTTGTAATGGCATGCACCTAGGATGTGTTTAGTTGTTAGTGAATTTGGTATATGTGATGTAATTGAGTTTAAGTATAATGTTGGTTGGGTATATATAAACATATGTATTTGTTTGAAGCCATAATTTGGCATGTTATTTTGAACCAAGGCTTGTTAGGTGTATGTGAATTTAAGCTTGATGTTTTAGGTAGTTATAAGCTAAGCTAAATTGAGTGATTTGGTATGTTTTAAACTTTGATTTGAATGATGCATTGTTGATAGGTTTTGATGATATAAATGTGGTACCAATGAGTGTAAATTGGTTAGACACCTAAGATGATTGTTTTGCCATGTTTGGAGTATGTTTGATCGTATTTCAGATAGGTTAAATGATTGGATTTTGAATTGCTTAATGCCCAAGCAAGTAGGAAATGGTAAACTTATTGTTTAAGGTACATTTTAGGTCCACATAGCCAGACACACGGGCGTGTGACTTGGTCGTGTGGGACACACGTGGGCGACACGGACCGTGTGTTCTTTGTTGAGTGCTTAGGGAACAAGTCAGCTAGCACACAGCTTGGCACACGGGTGTGTGGCTTGGCCATGTGACCTAAGTCAGAGAGTTACATAAGCATGGACATTGGCTAGGACACGGTCGTGTATCCCTATTTTGCATGTTACACGGCCTGACACATGGGCGTGTGTCTCAACTGTGTGAGTCACATGGCCTGGCCACACGGCTGTGTGACCCTTGTAGTTGAAATTTTTCTAACTTTTTCCTAAAATTTTCAATTGTTCCCGATTTAGTCTCGAAACATTTCTAAAGTGATTATAAGGCCTCGAAGGCTTGAATAAGGGACGATATGCATGTTTAATGATGGATTATGTTATGAGTATTGAAATGTTTTGAAATGAATGATTTAGGTTACGTTTATTTGGTAATGCTCCGAAACCTTATTCCGGCAACGGATATGGGTTAGGGGTGTTACACCTGCACTAAAACAAATAGATCACACATGACCGTGTGGGGTGACCATGTGTGGCACACAGCCATATGGCAACCCATGTCCCAGGCCGTGTGCTTCCAAATTAACTCCTTAAACAAGCTAAAATCAAGCCAAAACTTACCCAGTAAGGTACACCTAAAACACATACCACCCCATGACCAAAAAAATCAAAACATACACTTAAAATATATCAAAATTAATAACCTAAACTTTTAACCAATATACAATTCATAGGTACCTCAATTATAACCAAACATTACACCAAAACTTTATCCATTAACACACTTCAATTCGACTCTCATAACCAACCACACTACTATCTTCTAAACATACTATTAAAGTTTACCATTTAGTATCACATAACATAATCATAAATACTAAATAACTTTTCATATCTTCCAAACTTCTAATATTAAATTTCTTATAGCAAAACCTTACATGCCACAACCCAAAAAGAGATATAAAGGCTACCAAAAGTAAATGGATAGCATGAGCTTTGATGTCGAATAAATGGATAGCATGAGCTTTGATGTCGATCCTTTGAGCCGTCTGGAATAGTTAACTATAAAATGACACGTGAAATCTACTTGTGCTGAAATGGATTAGTAATATCATAGTGTATAATCTACTTGACTTACTTTTAGTAAAGGAATCACTTAAAAATTATAACATGTTAACTAAAATTCTCAATTGTTTTGTCTATAAGTTTTCAAGAATTCATCATAACTAGAATATGTCAACTCCAAGTAATTCTTCATATCATTTAATCAAGTTCATCATTACCCAATTCACATACTCGAAACTCAATCATTTTCAAAGGCATCATAGATGCAAAATAGGGCACCAAAATGCAATCAGGAGCATGAGTGTGCAATCAGGGGTACCGGCGTGCATTCAGAGGCACGAATGTGCTGTCATGTGCACCAGAGTGCATTTAGGGGCACAGTTGTGCAAACAGGGATACCGAATGTTTATAGGGGCACCGAGGTGCAATGAAGGCACTTCAACCTTTCAATATACATATTAGAACTCATTACAATTTCATACCATTCATATCATATGCAAAAAATACTACTAATAACCACTTCTCAATTTCATATATATATATATATATGTAATACTTGCATTTCTAATAATTATATAATTTACTAAATTATATTCACATGTACATACAAAGAGATCAACTAATAAGATAATAATCATATAAATTACAAGAGAAACACATTAAATAGAAATAACTATATGTTGTAACCATTTTTTTTTTTGAAAAATGAGGTCGACTTTGTGGTGTGAAAATGAAAATGAAAAACGGGAGTCGCCACCAATCTTTTTTTTGCTGAGGTGTGATTGGGTCACCTCTTAAAAGTGGTTGTTTTAAATAAACAGTTTGATTTATCAAAACAACGATTTTGGCCTACGAAAATCAGAAAGATAGGTTCGGAGTCGATTCACGCACGAGGAAGGATTAGCACCCTTGATATGCCCAAAATTGGTACCTAGTTTATTAATCAATGTTTTAGTGTCGAAGATCTGAAAACTTGAAAGAATTTAAAAATATGATCCCTCTTTTATGGTGATGCCTAAAAAATCGTTTGGATAATTGAAAATGTGTGCCAAAGGCTGTCTTGTCTCAAGGTAAAATGTCATATCCAATACGTTAGGACACAACACCTCGACCTTCGAGTTTATTCGAAACTCATGTATTTAATTTTGAAAGGATATTCGACTACTTAGAATGAACGAGAAAATCGAAAACCCAACACGTTAGGGCGCGATTTCTCGAGTTTCTAAATACAAAACATTGCCTTGGTTTAGAAAATCTTATCTCGAAATAACAAAACATCACATCCAATGCGTTAAGACACGACGTCTCAAATTCTCGAGAATAAGCTTTTTTTTAAAATTATGTATTTGTTTTAAAAATGATATTCGATTATTTAGATTAAATGAGAAAAATCAAAACCCAATACGTTAGAGCACGACCTCTCGAATTTCTAAATACGGAATATTGCCTCTATGAAAGAAATCAATTTTGTATCAGGTTTGTAATAAAATGTAAAAAAAATTACAATACGAATAT
This sequence comes from Gossypium rotundifolium, assembly GCA_025506655.1. NCBI lineage: Eukaryota > Viridiplantae > Streptophyta > Magnoliopsida > Malvales > Malvaceae > Gossypium > Gossypium rotundifolium. The sequence continues at coordinate 82,374,346 of CP106723.1, forward strand.
GTGTAGCAAAATAGTAATAAATGCGTTAGTATGAGTGACAACATAAAGGACGAAATGAAATAAATGAATAAAACAAATAAGCTAAAAAATAAGAAAGAGAATAATAAGCAAGCTAGAAATATTTAATATAAAAAAAGTAAAAAATGAGAAAACGAATGAATAATATGTAAAATTAAAATAATAATAATAATAATAATAATAATAATAATAATAATAATGGTAATAATAATAAAAATAATAAGTAATAAATACAAAGAGAAAATATGATTATAGTAGCAATTACAAAAATAATAATAATAGTAGTAAAGAATAATAATAATAATAATAACAAAAATAATAATAATAAGAATGGTAATAAATGTATAATAAAATAGCTTAAAAAATTAAAATAAATAATAGTGATAATAATAATAGTAATAACAGGAAAATAGTAAAAAGGAAAAGGACAAAATAAAATAATAGTAATAGAGTAATAATAATAATAATAATAATAATAACATTAAATGATAATAATAAGAAGAAGAACATTAAATTAATAAAATTTTAACAATAAAATAGCAAAAAAAAAAAAACCAAAAAGGACGAAGTTGCACTTAAAACAGAAGTTCGAGGCAAATTTAAAATAAATAAAAGAGGAAGAGGACCCCATTGAACGTGCAAATAACATGGAGGGACTAAAAGGGAAATTTTCCTTCTCCAAAACGCGCAGCATCAGGGAGGACCAAATTGAAAACCAAAGAAAATTATTGGGCATAATTAAAAAATAAAATAGACTCGATTGCAAATAATAATGAAAAGCGGAACGGTTAAAAGTGCAATTAGCCCTTCCGTTGAAAAACATGCGGATCCTAGGCCGGAGTGGGTCGGGTCGGATTGAGTCATGCAAAGCGACATCGTTTTAGAGCTTATGGACGCCAACCAAAACGGCGTCATTTAATGTTGCCTATATAAGTTAAAAAATCCAAACAAAAGCTTCATTTTTCAGTTGCTTTAAAAAAAACCCCTCACCCCTTTTTTGTTTTCTCTGCAGGCGTAGGGACCGGTGGGATTTTCGACAGTTTGCCACTGGTCCTCCTCCGTCGTCCGTCACCGACGACCGCCATGCGTGGCGGTGTTCCAGGTAAAATTCTTCCTCTTTTTTTTCTTTTCTTTTTTATACTTAGTGTATATATATATATATATATATATATATATATATATATGTAATTTTAAAAAAAAAAAACAAAAGGAAGGGAAATAAACTTAAATACGACAGTTTCAAAAATAAGGAAAATAGAGAAGTCAAAGCAACCTTTGTGCGATTTTAATCTGCTCTGTTGGTATTTGTTGCTTGTATATTTGAGTGTGTTTGTGGTTGTATTTGAAATCAGGCGTTTTTGTATTGATAACTTGTTTCTATTTTTGAATCTCTCTGTTTCTTATTCAATAAATCGTCTCCCCCAAAAAAAAAATTACAAAGGATTTGGATTGGCTTTTATAGCCTTTTTACAAAGTGTTTGTTGTCACTTCCATTTTTAATGTTTGCAGGTGCTTGGGCGGTGCAAGTAGAGGGGTCGGTGCTGCAGAGACGGTGGCAGACTTGGTAAAAGGCAGACGCGCCGTAGGCTAGCTAAGGTTTCAGCCTTTCTAAAACCCTATTTTGACTATTAGGTAATTGGGCCATCTGATTTAGGCTTCGAGTTTTGGGTTTGTTAGTTTGGGATTAAGTGGGTTTAAGAATTTGGGTTGTTTTGGGTTGGGTTTTAATTTATTTGGGTCAGGTTTGGGGTTGTATTAGTTTTGGCTAATGGTTTTTAATTGGGTTTGATTTGTTGTTTTATGGGCCCATGCAAAAATGGGTTTTATAGCTACCCCTCTTTGCTTATTATTGTGTAACAAGAACAAAGCAAAGGCTTTTAAGAAAGACCAATTTTGTCCGGTCTCGTTGAGTCTTGACTTCTTTGGTGCTCTTTTTCTTTAGGTAGCCTCATTCTAGTCTACCGCATCTTGTTGTTTTGATCCACTTCACCGCTACTTTAGAGAGCTAGGACCTGTAGCTTCAAGTTGTTCCTGTTACGACTTCGAAGGGATGAGATTTGTTTACTTGCTCGACCACGACTTCAGGGAGAAAGGATTTGTAGCTTCAACCTTCTTCGCTGGAACTTCAAGGAGGTGAGAATTGGTAATTTCAACTCGCCTCCATGAGATCCGTGGAAACAATATTTGCAATCGTTAGCCTATTCCACTACTGGTTAAGGAGATAGGATTATGGCTTTAAATCATGTTCCACTACTGTTTAGAGAAACAAGATTTGCCTTCAATCTTGTCCCACTACTGTTTAGGGCAACAAGATATACAATCTTCAACCTATTCCACTGCTGGTCAAGGAGATAGGATGGTGGCTTAAATACTATTCCACTACTGTTTAGGGAGACAAGATTTGCCTTCGATCTTGTCCCACTACTGTCTAGGGCGACAAGATCTACAATTTTCAACCTATTCTATTGTTGGTCAAGGAGATAGGATGGTGGCTTAAATCTTGTTCCACTATTGTTTAGGGAGATAAGATTTGCCTTCGATCTTGTCCCACTACTGTTTAGGGCGACAAGACCTACAATCTTTAACCTATTTCACTGCTGGTCAGGGAGATAGGATGGTGGCTTAAATCATGTTCCACTACTATTTAGGGAGACAATATTTGCCTTCAATTTTGTCCCACTACTGTTTAGGGTGACATGATCTACAATCTTCAACCTATTCCATTGCTGGTCAGGAAGATAGGATGGTGGCTTAAATCATGTTCCACTACTATTTAGGGAGACAATATTTGCCTTCGATCTTGTCCCACTACTGTTTAGGGTGATAAGATCTACAATCTTCAACCTATTCCACTACTGGTCAGGAAGATAAGGCTGTGAATTCACTATGTTGCTACATTGTCCTCTAGGGAACCTGTCTTGTAGAATCAATTTTACGGTCTATGTTTATGCCAAATGATTAGGATGCTATGATCAGAATGAATCAAATGCTCCTAAATGAATGTATTATGGATGACATTTGCATGAATGCAAAATGTCATGAGAACGATCCCATTTTTAAATGTTCAATGATTAGGATGCAATGATCGAAATGAATCAAATGCTCCTAACTAAATGATATCATGAATGACATTTGCACGAATGCAGAATGTCATGAGAATGATCCCTTTATATATATATACTTACAATGATTAGGATGCAATAATCGGAATGAATCAAATGCTCCTAACTGAATGATATTATGGATGACATTTGCATGAATGCAGAATATCATGAAAATGATGCATTTTTTTGCTTAAAGTATAATTGCTCGTTGTTCATCAAGGCATTATCACTGACGCATTATGTTGCTACCTTGTTTGGCTGGTATTCTTGACAGAAAACCCAAAGAAACAATCATATTCTGCTCAACAAGCTTGCCCCACTGTAATTTCATAGTCCCTTCCAATGTACCTTCTGGGACATAAAGTTTGTACATCCTTCTACAACTTCAGGAGAATAACATTTGGTTTCTTCCATCCATCCTACTACAACTCCGAGATATAGGATTTGTATCACCTTCAATCAATTTGATCTGTTACACCATTCACTAGGTGTAATGACCAGATGTATATACCTGATATTTGCATGAATGTAAAGTATTATTTTTCTTTTCCCGAGAATGATCCCCTTGTACAGTTGGGTTGACATTGCTCGTTACTTTTCAAGTTTGTATCACTGACGAAATGTCTTGTCCTTTTGTTCAACCAATGAAAAGTCCAATGAGATAATCATCTTTCTCCAATATTTCCAAACCTTAATCTTGATGAGTTCTAAATAATAGTCCTATTTCAAGTCCTTGTATTATTTAGAAGCTTCAAAAGTAATATGCAAAACTCCTTTTATGAAAGTATTATTAGTCCACTAATTGATATTTCAATGCAAAATGCTTGAAAAAGATCATAGCAATGGACCGGAAGGAAATTAATTAAGAGCATAGCTCAAAGCAAATAAGTTAATCAAGGATAGCAAATGCAATTAAGAAGGAAACTTAGAGGGACATATCTTGAAACTAATAAGGTAATCAAAGATAGCAAATTCAAAAATGGGTGAAATAGAAAGGTAGGTGCCCTAGATATCGCATCTTGAGCTTCTCTGTATCAATTTCTTGAAGACTATTTTGAGCTCAATCTGTGTTTAGGGGATCCGGAGTACTTTGTCGATGCCCCAAGCCGTAGCATACTTCTTCATTGTTAATTCAGGAATAAAAGGACTACTATATGCCCCACTTTTATTTGAATTGCCCTTTACGGATTTTCAATTCAAAACCCCTTTGGTCTCAAGGCGCCCCTTTTTGCGTTTTCACCTTGGCCTCTCCTTCTTCTTTTCATTTTTTTAAGAAATATTTCTTAACTTGAACTCATAAAATTAGGCAAGCCCTTGAACCTCTAGGTCAAAATCAATGTCTTTCTAGAGATGTCCTTCTTTACCACATACGGTCCTTCCCAGTTTGGCATCCATTTTCCTCAGAAGTCATTTTATATGGGAAGGGTCCTTTTCAAAACTAGGTCTCCTTCATGGAATTCTTAGGGACGAACCTTCTTATTATAGGCCCGCATCATTCGCTTTCGGTATAATTGACCATGAGGATGGCCCTTAGCCTCTCTTATTCGATCAAGTTTAGCTAATCATATTGGAATTGGATCCATTATGCTTCATCCAACTTCAACTCTGATAAAACTTAGAGAGAAGAAATCTTTACTTCAATGGGAAAAATTGCCTCTATTTCATAAATCAATGAGAAAAATGTTGCCCCGGTAAAGGTCCTAACAGATGTTCGACAAGCACAGATGCAATCTTCATGAGTCTCAATCAATTTCCTGGCGATCTTTTTTTTTTGAGTCGATACAGTGTTTAATCTTGAATAGACTGCAAACTTTTGATATCGTGTTGTTGTTCAAATTTAATGCATCTACAAATATGAACTCTTTTGGGATTCCATATCGAGATAGAATTTGCTAATGTCGACTTTGTGACATCGGCATATGAAGTAACTTCCGTCCACTTAGTGAAGTAATCGATGACCACAAAGGTGAATCGATACCCGTCAGAAGCTTTTGGCATGATTGGCCTGCTGCCATCCATGCCCCACATAAAGAAAGTCATAGATTCTACTTATTTTTTGTAGGGTGGGATCTGTTTCTCATCTTATTCTACCATCCTTAACAAATTAGGAAATGATCTACAGTCTCGATCATCTTGAAAGTCCTGAGATCCCTCTAGACTAATATTTTTCTCAAAAGTAGACTTTGAGTCAGTAGCAGCGTGACTCATGTCGTTGATATCTAGGGACCTGTTGTTGGTACGAAAGAATATTCAAAGGACTAATGAATCTAAGAATAATTGCTTATGTGGTATATAAAAGAATATTTTCTCAATGTGAGACACAAAAATGCATTTTCATTGAAATAAAGATTTTTAGCACAAGCCTATTTCACAAAAGGACTCTTATTGCCTCTAGGCTTAAGGCAATAAGCGTGTTTTGAATATTACTCTAAAGTAGCTCTAAAAACACAAAGATCTCTTCCACAGTCCCATTGTTCAAAACTCTCCCAAGTATGTAAGGGCTTGGAAACTTTTATTCCGCAATTCCCTCTTCGGATATGTTATTCAGATTCCCAACATTCCTTTTGGGCTTTAGATCTCTTCAAAGAAAACCAACTCTTTGTTATCCATTAGATTTTGCACCAAAGCTTTGAATTCGACACACTCCTAGACTTTATGGCCTTCTTCTGCGTGAAACTCACAGTAGCTCCTCATTCTTTCGGGTACCTCCTCCGAAGTCTGAATCATTAATCCCATGTCGATCATTTGTTTCTAAACCCATTTCAATGGGGTTTTTACTTTCATATTTGACTTTCCTGCCCCCACCTTCATTTATTCCATTTACTCTTTGATCAGTATGATTAGGTAAGGGGTTTCCTGCTACATTTGGTACAGGTGGGTCATCAAACTTTGCGATTCTCATTTTTATTAGCTTTTCGACTACTTTCTTGAATGTGGTACAATTTTCAATTGAATGCCCCATGATTCTAGCATGATATTCGTATTGGGCATTTGTGTCATACCACTTGGGAAACGGGGGTTGCAGCAGTGTTAATTGGAAAAGGGACACCACATGTGCATCAAAGAGGTTCTGGTACAACTCTCTATACATCATGGGTATAGGTGTGAACTGTATCCTTTCAGTTTTCACCCTTGCGATGGATTCTTATCTTAGGGAACCCTGATGATTAGTGGTTGTTGTTTCTTCTGGCTCACCGTGATCACTCTCGAATGACCCTTATTATACGTACTCGTGTTATTCACCTCGTTCTCCCTCCTTCTCAGGGCTGATCTCTTGGTGCCTTCCCCTGCTGCAATCTTCCCATATCTTATCGCATTTTCTATCATCTCCCCAGACATTACGATATCAGAAACACTTTTAATAGCACTTCCCAACATGTGGTTGATGAATGGAGCCTTCAAAGTACTGATGAAGAACATGGTCGTCTCTTTCTCTAAGAGTGGTGGCTGGAATTACGTCGCCACCTCCCTTCATCGCTGGGCATACTGCCTGAAGCTCTCATTTGTCTTCTTCTCCATGTTCTGGAGTGTGATCCTGTAGGGTGCTATGTCTGTTACGTGGCCATATTGCTTCATAAAAGCCTGTGCCAAATCCTTCCATGAATTAATTTGAGCACGGCTTAGCTGGTTTTACCACTTGGCCGCAGATCCGATCAAACTATCTTGAATGCAATGAATTAATAGCTGATCATGTATCATGTCATCTTCCAATAGAACATCATAATGTGAGCATCAGGGTAGCTAGTCCCATTATATTTCTCAAACTTCGGAGTCTTGAACTTTGGTGGGAGTATTAGGTCTGGGACCAAGCTCAAGTCCTTAGCATTAACTTCGCCATAGTAGCCTGCATTCTCTATTGCTTTAAACTTCTCTTCCAGCCATCTACACCAGTCTTCGAGTTGTTTAGACACATCTACTCTTGCCTTCTCCATTTTCGCTATATCATCGAGGTCGGGGACAACGGGATTAGTTGGATTATCTCCTGGATTGGAGCCCGAGCCTATTGGAAAACTCATCGATGCCAAGCACCAGCTTGATATTAGGGCCTGATGGTAACAGGTACCCTTTGAGGATTCACATCGATTGTGGTGGGATGTTTGTCGGGGTAAAACCTGGAGGATAGACAGGGTCCTCATTATCATTCCTTAAACTAACAATAGTGTTTTTTCCTTTTCACGTTCTTTAGTCAGCAACTGTGCCAACTAGCTTATCATACTATTTTGGGATTCTTGCATCCGCTCCATCATGTCTTGTTGTATTTTGGCTAATTTCTCTTGCATTTGTGCTTACAATTGATCTTGCATATCCATTTGCATCTGTTCTAATCTTCCAACCTTTGGTCCATAGCTTTAGTTTTTCCTCATGTACTGTAACGATGTTCCAGGGTAACTGCCATAATTTTAGGGTCCCTTTGTGAGATTTAATGCACATGATGCAATGTAATGCTGATGCATGAAATGTATGCAACAAAAAGGCATTGATTCTGATTCAATTTCATTAGGATAACTTTTCTAGAAAATAAATTTCTTTACATAAAATGGATTACATATAACGCCTTGCCCTAATACTTAAGGCCTTGACTTTCTTAAGAAGCCAAGCTAACTCTCGGCCTCGATCTGACTCTGACTCGTACTTTAAACTTAGTACATCAGCTTGGACTACTAAGGTTTGTAAGTGATCCGCCACCTCTCGTACTTGAGCCAGGGCTGCACTCATTATGTAATCCCTATCTTTGACCTGATCTTGTGATTAATGAAGCTGCTCCTTCCATCACTCATTATTTGCCTCGAGGAGCTCAACTTGAAGCTCACAATTTTGCAGCGTAGTTTCAAGCTCTTCTATCTTCCCTTTTAATTCTTTAATTTTGTTCAGACTAGCCTTCAAATCGACTACAGAATTACGACTACGATAATGATACAATGATCTTTCTAACTCTAACACCCAATTTTTAATTCCTCCTTCTCATTTTGACTTTCTACCAAACTCCTTTTCAGAGTATCCTCTCAAACTTGAGCATCTCGGAGTTTCTTTTCCCACTGATTGGCTCTATTCTTTTCCTCTTTAATTTCTTGACGTCATTGCTCTAATGTTTTTCACAGCTTCTTGTAGTCTATTTTCAAACTGTCCAGATCCTTTTCAGCCTTATTCTTCCCCTTTCTCAACTTTTCAGCTTCTAGTTTCAGAACATCGACATCCAATCCCAGCTGTATTTTTTCTTCTTCTAATTGCTCTATCCTTTTCCTAATTCCAAATTCTTTTTCTCAAAGTCCTGTTTGATGATTTCTAGCTCAGATGGGATCACCTGCAAGTGTTCTTCCAATGATCGGGTGTTTTCTTGGCCTGACATAGGGATGTTGTCATTGATCCTCTGACTCCACCACCGGTCGTACTCAGGGGTTGTCATCGGGTTAGCAGTAAACCTTTTTATTCTACAAGTTTGTTTCAGGCATTCGATATTTCACAAGCTTTCTTTTTGTAATTGTCTTCTTTATAGTCAAACTCACACTGAGTTAAACCTTGTGTTGTTGGTGTAAACTGTCTCGATCTGTACTGTCTTAATACGAGAAGAGGAACGTACCCAACAGCTCTCCATATTCCAAGCGGGGAACCTAATCAAAATCCCCGCACCGATATAAGATCTCGTTAGGAACCATCCAAGGGGCTTTCCATTTGACATCTTCCTCTTGCAGATTTTGCGAAATCACCATCCAATGTTCTTCCGTAATATCATCCCGTCTTGGCGTGGCTACTAACTCTTTCAACGGAGAATAGTTTTCAAGAATATTCGATACGATACCTTTTCCACTTTCCAAAATGGTTGTGGAACCATGCTAGTAAGAGTTGTGCACATGATGAATCTCCCTTCATCCGCTCTTCGACATGCACTCAAGGACCTGAAGGTTTCGGCTAAAATTGCAGGAACGGGTGTGATCTTTCTATCCAGTTTGTCAAATAAATCAAAGGCTGCCTCATCTATATGCCCTAGGGCTTTGGGGAATATAACCAGTCCATTAATGCTCAAAGCGAAAATGTCAACCCTTTTCTTCACATCAGGATGTGCTATGATCAAATCTCTTAAATTTCTCCAAGGGATACTATTATAATCTCCTTTTTGTTTTATTTGGGCTATAATACACTGCTCGCTCATCCCTGTAGTATTTATCAGCTTTCTTAAGAATGTCGGGACATTAATAGCTCTCAAATAAGCCTTGTTAGTTTGAATCTTCGGGCAATAGAGCAAAGTTGTGTACTCTTCTATGGTAGGTACCAAATCCACTTTCCCAAAAGTAAAGCAACTAGAAGAGTACACCTTGATATCAACCAGATAGGGCAAATACCAATCAAATGTAACACCCCCTAACCCGTATCTGTCGCCTGATTAGGGTTACGGGTATTACTAAACCTCACACCATATATATAGTACATCATCACTTATTGCATTTCTTTTATTACAAACAATCAAACATATGATAATTCATATCATATACATTACTAACGAATAGGCATATTTCTCATGTCATTACTCTATGCAATATTATCATGAACAAAATTTTCAAAGAACAACTTGTTTATCAATTAAATTCTTGTCACATTCTGTATTGTTCCTCATGCATACTTATATAAAAAATATTTCAATTTAAAACATGCCAAACTGAATACCCACTAGCAAATACACATCTAATAGCTATTTAATGTATCACCTTTAGTAAGCATACACACCCGGTACAACTTACTCCATCTATATCTAAACACATGCCCAAATACCGTAATTGGAAAGCAAACTATAAGTCTTTAATTTAACAACTCATTCGTTTATACAAGAAACCTTTTCCTATCATACTTACTTAAGTAAGACATACCTTATAACACATATGTTTCAAACCAATTATTCTTATCCATAATATAAACCCAAAACATTATATCAATCCAACCATTTTACAAAGTATTATGCCACTCATTATCACTCGAACATACTCATTCAAAATTAAGCAATAATCAACCAAAATTTCATAAACTATATATATATATATATATATATTCATATACCAACTTAAACATGTTAGGTCAATTCATAGATAGAAGTAAAGCCATTTTAAGTATGGCATTATAGACATTTAATTCAAAAGATAAGCTCAAAATAAGAGTTTAGCCTATACATGCCATGACTTAAAATTTGTTCCTAAAAGGTACCAAAATAATTGATAGTATGCTTGACTCTGAAAAGGATCCTCGAGCTCGAGCTTTAACTTCAAGAGAAATCTATAAAACAATGAAATTAACATCCCAAGTAAGCTAATATAGCTTAGTAAGTTTCAAGCAATTAACTCACATATAAACTTTATCAAGTCAAATAATTCATTTAATTTACAATCCCATTTCCGAATAGTCAATCATTCAAAAATTAAATTGCCTCACTACATTATATGCATGTGCAAATATATATACATTCTCATACCATATTTTCGATCAATAAAATGAACAGCATACACTTTCATTACTTGCTATAATCTTTATTCTACAATTTAACCTGTTTTTTAATCATAACATGCCATAAATAGAACATACCTTAGTTTAATTATCCATTCAACTTACCGATTAAGCCGATCATGTAATAATACCCCCGTGCAATTCCAATACGTAATATCTTTAATAATAAAAATCTTTTATCGAACCTCGTACTTACACACTAGTTAATAAGACTTAGTAACGTATCGCTCATATGGAGTTACTTTAATACTTCTCGTAACGTATCGCTCACATAGAGTTACTTTAATATTCCTCGTAACGTATCGCTCACATAGAGCCAGTTACCTTAATACTTCTCGTAACGTATCGCTCACATAGAGTTACCTTAATACTCCTCGTAACGTACGCTCACATAGAGCAGTTACCTTAATACTTTACGAACGACGCTCACATAGAGCCGTTACCTTAATACTCCTCGTAACGTATCGCTCACATAGAGCCGTTACCTTAATACTCATCGTAATGTATCGCTCACATAAAGCCGTTACCTTAATACTTCACGTAACGTATCACTCACCTAGAGCCATTATTTTAATACTCCTCGTAACGTATCGCTCACATAGAGAGTTACCTTAATACTTCACGTAACGATCGCTCACATGGAGCCGTTTTCAACACCTCGCAACCTTAGTGTTTATTAACTGAATTCACACATACCTAGTGCCATATTCCATTTCAATTTACCACCTTATTCTCATAAACATAAACCATCGATCTAAACTAAGATACAAAATATATTCTAACTATACATGATTGATATCACCTATCTCACCCATGAGATCATACCATATTCGACTTTAGGAATTAATTATACACTCCCATAAATCTCAATTCCACAATCATACATTATAAACATATACTCAATCGCCACTTAATCAAACATTATCTATTTGAAGCCAATAGAAACCCGAGCTCAGATTCGGCAACCACAAAATATATATTCATGTTACCAATTCACGCTCAGTCACAAACAAATAAATATGATTATCATTCTTGAACAATTGTAATTCATATAAGAAATTACAATTTAACCAAATTGCTTAAAACTTACCTTGATAGTTGTCAAATTAGGCTTCCCGACTACTGCTTAATTTTTGTTTTCCCCGATCCAAAGTCTTTTCCTTTTGTTCTTGATCTAAATGAATTAAATCAAGGTCACTTAAAACATTTCCAATCAATTAGATCCATAAATACACCCATTTTCATTTTTTACAAATTTCCCTAACTTTACAATAATTACAATTTAGTCCCCTAATTATAAAACACATAATACATGGAATTTGGATTAATTCTTCAAGGGCGAATCTTCTACATCTAGATACAAATCTATATAAACTGCTTTGTTTTGCATTTTGACCCTTAACTATTTATTTTCCTAACTTGAGCCATAATATTCATTTTCATCTAAATTCACTACTCAAAACTTGTTAAATTTCTAACATATGTTTAACCATCTTCCATCAAACATAATGAAACAAAATATTCACTCATGGCCGATTCTAAAACATGCTTTATTTTCTAAATTTCCACATGGGTATGATAGTATTTAAGAAGACCAACTCAAAATGTAAGAAAATCATCAAAACCAACTAAAAATCTAACCTTATGGTCACATGCAATAGCCGAAATTGCAAGTTTAAGCTCCCTTCCCCCTTCAACTTTCGCAATGGAAAGAACCAAGGAAGAAGATGAAAACTCACTATTTGTTTTTTTTTCCTTATTTTAATCAAGTTATAATATAAATAAAAGGTCACTAATCAAAACAAAATGAATTTAATAATTTTGTCCATCATTATGTCGTCCACTACTATAAAATGGACTATTTGACATGCAAGTCCTTTAATGCTAAAAACAATTCAATTAAATCATCCCACTTAATAAAGGCTACTTTTATACTTTACCTATTTGATCCCCCTTTTTTTTTTATTCAATCATATCAACAAACACATCCACACAATTCAGCACACATAGCACATTAATAAATAATTATTAAGAGATTTCGACTCGGATTCGGGTTCAAACCACCGTTCTTAAGTAGGGTCGATTTGGGTCATTACAACTCCCCTCCTAAAAGAAATTTTCGTCCCAAAATCTTACCGACGAATAAGTGCGGATAAAGTTCTTCATAGATTCTTCGTCTCCCGTGTTGCTTCCTCAACCCGTGTTTAAGCCACAGCACTTTAACTAGCTTAATTTTCTTATTCCGCAACTCTTTCACTTCACGAGCTAATATGCGAATCGGTTCCTCTTCATAAGTCAAATCAGACTGAATCTCGATTTCTACTGGACTAATCATGTGGGAAGGGTCGGACTTGTATCGTCGAAGCATCGATACATGGAACACTTCATGGATTCTATCTAGCTTAGAGGGTAACTTCAATCTATACGCCACTGGCCCGATACGCTTAATAACTTCATACGGCCCAATAAATCTCAGACTCAACTTTCTTTTACGGCCAAATCTGATTATTTTTTTCCACGGTGAAACTTTCAAAAACACCCTATCGCCGACCTGAAATTCAATGCCCTTACGTTTCAAGTCTGCGTAAGATTTTTGACGATCCGAGGCTGCTTTCAAACTATCATGGATTAGGGCCACTTTCTGCTCAGCTTCTTTGACCAAATCAACCCTGTGTATCTTGTTTTCACCGAGCTCGGTCCAGAACAATGGTGTACGACATTTACGGCCGTATAAAGCCTCGTAGGGAGCCATTTTGATACTAGATTGAAAGCTATTATTATAAGCGAATTAAATCAAAGGCACGTATCGCTCCCACGTACCTCCGAACTCGAGAATGCAACATCTCAACATATCCTCAAGTATTTGGATAACACGCTCGGATTGACCATCCGGTTGAGGATGAAAAGTCGTACTGAAATGTAACTTAGTTCCCAAAGCATCTTGTAACTTCTTCCAAAATCGAGATGTGAATCTCGGGTCTCTATCCGACACGATAGAAATAGGTATTCCGTGCAACCGCATTTATCTCGTGATATGTACAATTCGCCAATTTCTCAAGTGAGAAATCCGTATGTCATCGGGATGAAATGGGCCGATTTCGTCAATCTATCCACAATAACCCAGAAAATTAACTTCGTTCAACCAAAACTCACATTTGCTGAATTTTGCGTATAATTATTTTTCACGCAAAATTTGTAGTACTAGCCCCAAATGCTCAGCATGCTCAGTTTCGTCTCGCGAATAGATCAGTATATCATCAATAAATACCACAACAAACCGATCTAGATAGGGTTTGAATATTTTATTCATCAGATCCATAAAAACGGCAAGGGCGTTAGTGAGCCCGAAAGGCATCACTAAAAACTCATAATGGCCGTATCTTGTCCGAAAAGCGGTCTTTGGTATGTCTGATTTTCTAACTCGCACCTGGTAGTATCTCACCCTCAGATCAATTTTCGAAAATACCAAGGCTCCCTTAAGTTGGTCAAATAAATCATCAATCCGTGGCAACGGATATTTGTTCTTCACAGTTACTTTATTGAGCTGCCGATAATCAATGCACTTCCTCAAAGTTCCGTCCTTCTTTCTTACAAATAAAATGGGCGCACCCCAGGGAGAAAAACTTGGTCGGCCAAAACCTTTATCTGTCAACTCTTGCAGCTGAATCTTTAATTCTTTCAGTTTGGCTGGTGCCATTCTATATGGGGCTATCGAAATTGGTGTAGTTCCTGGCGTTAGCTCAATGCCAAATTCCACTTCGCATTCTGGTGGTAATCCCAACAATTCTTTCGAAAATACATCCGTATATTCACTAACTACTAGCAGTGACTCTATCCTCTTTTCTGCTACTATCGTGTCCATCACATACGTAAGATAGGCTTCGCAACCCTTTCTCAAATATCGTCGAGCTAACATTGAAGATATCACAGTGGTTAATCCATTCAAGTTAGCAGATTCAATTCGGATCATCTCATTATTTTGACCTCTCAAATTAGGGTCTTTCGTCTACAATTTACTACTGCATCATAAACTACTAACCAATCCATACCGAGAATAATATCAAACTCGTCAAACGGTAGTAGCATCAGATTAGCCGGGAAGCACATATCTCGAATCATTAATGGAGTTCTTACATACTTTGTCAACTAGCACACTTTGACCTAGGGGTTTGAAACCCGAATCGCAAACTCAGTAGACTCAACAGGTAGAGTCTTACTGGATACTAATGCTTTACACATATACGAATGAGTCGAATCAGGATCAATTAAAGCAATTACATTAGTATCAAAAAGAGTGAAAATACCGTTAATAACATCAGGGGATGAAGCCTCCTCTCTGGTACAGATGGCGTAAGCCCTAGCTGGTACACGAGTGTCTGATCGAACAATCGTATCTGAAGTCCCCCTCTGTGCACCGCCCCTACCTCGCCCAAAATGAGATGATCTACCTCGAGCCATAGTGTCACTCGGTCTCACACTCTATACAGTACCTATTTCAGCGACCTTCGGGCAATCTCGAATGAAGTGATCCTGGGAGCCACACTTATAACACGAGCGAGAAACTGATTTACCCCAACACTCTCCAAGATGTCGCCTGCCACACTGCTGACACTCCGGTTTGCCCAATCTCTCATTGCCTACACTTGCAACTGATGTAGCTCGGGAGCTCACTGGTGGCCATTCTCGAATAGAAATCCCGGTGTTGGTTTTGAATCGACCACCCTCATTTTTAAAATTCTTCATAGCCATCTGTGGAATTTTGCTTGCAGCCCTCTTTCGAATGTCCTTGAATTCGAACTCAACTTTTTGTTTTTCCTTTCCCAACTCTTCAGCTTTACTAGCTCATTCAACCAGCACAACGAACTCATTAATTCCCAAAATACCGACCAGAAGCTTTATATCCTCATTTAAGCCATCTTCAAATCTCCGCACATAGCGACTTCGATGAAACACACTCCCGAAAGCATAATGACCGAGCCGCATAAATTTGCGCTCAGATTCGACATCTGATCATGCGGCCCTGTTTGAGCTCGAGGAACTCTTTGCGCTTAGAATCAATAAAGCGTTGGCTTATATATTTCTTACGGAATTCTGCTTGAAAGAACTCCCAGGTAACCTTCTCTTTCGGGACAACCGATACAAGCGTATTCCACCAATAATAGGCAGAGTCTCGTAATAGTGAATAACACACCTTAGACACTCGTCGGGTGTACAAGACAGTTCGTTGAATACACGAATGGTGTTATCGAGCCAAAATTCAGCTCGCTCCGCATCATCGTCATCCACGGCTCTAAATTCCTGGGCCCCATGCTTCCTAATGCGATCAATCGGAGGTTTAGTTGCTCGGTCAAGATTAACCGCTGGAGGTACCCCTGGTGTTACTGGGGGTACATTTGGATCTTGAGATGGTTGAACAGCCGAAGTGGTTCGTAAGTAATGACTGAACCAATCATTCATCATATTATGGAAGGCCTGCTTTACCCTCTCATCTGGGCCACTCGCAGCAGGTCGAGATTCTTTCGGCGCGGTCCCCTGCCCAGGAACAGGCGCCACACTCTCGATATCGTCAACTAATACTTGCTCAGGATCCGGATCTATTGCTATACAGAAGAAATAAACACATTTCACTTTCAGAAGTCATCGCACTATCACATTCTAATTTATGGCATGTATAGCTAGACTCGCACGCTCTACGTTAGTTCAAGAACCGACTAAACCATAGCTCTGATACCAATCAAATGTAACACCCCCTAACCCGTATCTGTCACCTGATTAGGGTTACGGGTATTACTAAACCTCACACCATATATATAGTACATCATCACTTATTGCATTTCTTTTATTACAAACAATCAAACATATGATAATTCATATCATATACATTACTAACGAATAGGCATATTTCTCATGTCATTACTCTATGCAATATTATCATGAACAAAATTTTCAAAGAACAACTTGTTTATCAATTAAATTCTTGTCACATTCTAGTATTGTTCCTCATGCATACTTATATAAAAAATATTTCAATTTAAAACATGCCAAACCGAATACCCACTAGCAAATACACATCTAATAGCTATTTAATGTATCACCTTTAGTAAGCATACACACGGTACAACTTACTCCATCTATATCTAAACACATGCCCAAATACCGTAATTGGAAAGCAAACTATAAGTCTTTAATTTAACAACTCATTCGTTTATACAAGAAACCTTTTCCTATCATACTTACTTAAGTAAGACATACCTTATAACACATATGTTTCAAACCAATTATTCTTATCCATAATATAAACCCAAAACATTATATCAATCCAACCATTTTACAAAGTATTATGCCACTCATTATCACTCGAACATACTCATTCAAAATTAAGCAATAATCAACCAAAATTTCATAAACTTATATATATATATATATTCATATACCAACTTAAACATGTTCATCAATTCATAGATAGAAGTAAAGCCATTTTCGTATGGCATTATAGACATTTAATTCAAAAGATAAGCTCAAAATAAGAGTTTAGCCTATACATGCCATGACTTAAAATTTGTTCCTAAAAGGTACCAAAATAATTGATAGTATGCTTGACTCGAAAAGGATCCTCGAGCTCGAGCTTTAACTTCAAGAGAAATCTATAAAACAATGAAATTAACATCCCAAGTAAGCTAATATAGCTTAGTAAGTTTCAAGCAATTAACTCACATATAAACTTTATCAAGTCAAATAATTCATTTAATTTACAATCCCATTTCGAATAGTCAATCATTCAAAATTAAATTGCCTCACTACATTATATGCATGTGCAAATATATATACATTCTCATACCATATTTTCGATCAATAAAATGAACAAGATACACTTTCATTACTTGCTATAATCTTTATTCTACAATTTAACTGCTTTTTTAATCATAACATGCCATAAATAGAACATACCTTAGTTTAATTATCCATTCAACTTACCGATTAAGCCGATCATGTAATAATACCCCGTGCAATTCCAATACGTAATATCTTTAATAATAAAATCTTTTATCGAACCTCGTACTTACACACTAGTTAATAAGACTTAGTAACGATCGCTCATATGGAGTAGTTACTTTAATACTTCTCGTAACGTATCGTTCACATAGAGTTACTTTAATATTCCTCGTAACGTATCGCTCACATAGAGCCGTTACCTTAATACTTCTCGTAACGTATCGCTCACATAGAGCCGTTACCTTAATACTCCTCGTAACGTATCGCTCACATAGAGCCGTTACCTTAATACTTTACGTAACGTATCGCTCACATAGAGCCGTTACCTTAATACTCCTCGTAACGTATCGCTCACATAGAGCCGTTACCTTAATACTCATCGTAATGTATCGCTCACATAAAGCCGTTACCTTAATACTTCACGTAACGTATCACTCACCTAGAGCCGTTACCTTAATACTCCTCGTAACGTATCGCTCACATAGAGCCGTTACCTTAATACTTCACGTAACGTATCGCTCACATGGAGCCGTTACTTCAACACCTCGCAACCTTAGTGTTTATTAACTGAATTCACACATACCTAGTGCCATATTCCATTTCAATTTACCACCTTATTCTCATAAACATAAACCATCAGATCTAAACTAAGATACAAAATATATCCTAACTATACATGATTGATATCACCTATCTCACCCATGAGATCATACCATATTCGGCTTTAGGAATTAATTATACACTCCCATAAATCTCAATTCCACAATCATACATTATAAACATATACTCAATCGCCACTTAATCAAACATTATCTATTTGAAGCCAATAGAAACCCAGAGCTCGTATTCGGCAACCACAAAAATATATATTCATGTTACCAATTCACGTTCAGTCACAAACAAATAAATATGATTATCATTACTGAACAATTGTAATTCATATAAGAAATTACAATTTAACCAAATTGCTTAAAACTTACCTTGATAGTTGTCAAATTAGGCTTCCCGACTACTCGTTTAATTTTTGTTTTCCCCCGATCCAAAGTCTTTTCCTTTTGTTCTTGATCTAAATGAATTAAATCAAGGTCACTTAAAAACATTTCCAATCAATTAGATCCATAAATACACCCATTTTCATTTTTTTACAAATTTCCCCTAACTTTACAATAATTACAATTTAGTCCCCTAATTATAAAACACATAATACATGGAATTTGGATTAATTCTTCAAGGGCCGAATCTTCTACATCTAGATACAAATCTATATAAACTGTTTGTTTTGCATTTTTGACCCTTAACTATTTATTTTTCCTAACTTGAGCCATAATATTCATTTTCATCTAAATTCACTACTCAAAACTTGTTAAATTTCTAACATATGTTTAACCATCTTCCATCAAACATAATGAAACAAAATATTCACTCATGGCCGATTCTAAAACATGCTTTATTTTCTAAATTTCCACATGGGTATGATAGTATTTAAGAAGACCAACTCAAAATGTAAGAAAATCATCAAAACCAACTAAAAATCTAACCTTATGGTCACATGCAATAGCCGAAATTGCAAGTTTAAGCTCCCTTCCCCCTTCAACTTTCTAAGCAATGGAAAGAACCAAGGAAGAAGATGAAAACTCACTATTTGTTTTTTTTTTCCTTATTTTAATCAAGTTATAATATAAATAAAAGGTCACTAATCAAAACAAAATGAATTTAATAATTTTTGTCCATCATTATGTCGTCCACTACTATAAAATGGACTATTTGACATGCAAGTCCTTTAATGCTAAAAACAATTCAATTAAATCATCCCACTTAATAAAGGCTACTTTTATACTTTACCTATTTGATCCCCCTTTTTTTTTTATTCAATCATATCAACAAACACATCCACACAATTCAGCACACATAGCACATTAATAAATAATTATTAAGAGATTTCTGACTCGGATTCGGGGTTCTGAAACCACCGTTCCGGTTAGGGTCGTATTTGGGATGTTACAAGTTATCTATTTAGCAACCGGATGTGAATGAACACCTTTTTTGTGATGAATATGCCATGCAATCAAAATAAAAGCAAGTCAGTATTTGATACACAGTAAGCAAAGAATAAAATATCTAGTCGGGTAACCACTAGGGTTTAGCGCGGCTCTACCTAGTGTGGCTCTTAAGGCTCGCTATATGGGGTTCAGTTCTAGATTAAAGGTACCTAAACCAGCAGATTCTTCGATCCTCACCCATTATAGGCTCATATGGACCAAGTTCAGTTCAAGGAATACATTTTCCTATGGCTGCACGGAGATGAAAATCTCACGAAGACATAGGTACGGATGTATCCCGAAAGTGATCCACTATCCTGCACAGAGGTGAAGACCTCACGAATAAATAGTTTCTCACTCCCACTTAAAAGGGTATAATCGAGCAGCCATGTAATGCAATATGCAGAGACATATCAAAAAATCAAACCAGAAAAGCGAACCAAAATGATAACAATTGTAACAAAGAAGAATGACATGTAACAAAAGGATCATATATTTAAAACAAGTTTTCAATTTTTGACAAAAAGACAAAAAGTAATCAACTCGTGACTTGACTCTCTTATTTGAAGTCCCCAATGGAGTCGCCAAGCTGTCGTAACCATTTTTTTGAAAAACGGGGTCGACTTTGTGGTGTGAAAATGAAAATGAAAAACGGGAGTCGCCACCAATCTTTTTTTTGCTAAGGTGTGATCGGGTCACCTCTTAAAAGTGGTTGTTTTAAATAAACAGTTTGATTTATCAAAACAACGATTTTGGCATACGAAAATAGAAAGATAGGTTCGGGAGTCGGTTACGCACGAGGAAGGATTAGCACCCTCGATACGCCCAAAATTGGTACCTAGTTGATTAATCAATGTTTTAGTGTTGAAGATCTAAAAACTTGAAAGAATTTAAAACTATGATCCCTCTTTTATGGTGATGCCTAAAAATATCGTTTGGATAAATTGAAAATGTATGCCAAAGGCTATCTTGTCTCAAGGTAAAATGTCATATCCAATACGTTAGGACACAACACCTCGACCTTCGATGCTAAACTTGCCTTTTATTTGAAACTCATGTTTTTAATTTTGAAAGAATATTTGGCTACTTAGAATGAACGAGAAAATCAAAAACCCAACACGTTAGGGCACGATTTCTTGAGTTTCTAAATATAGAACATTGCCTTGGTTTAGAAAATTTTATCTCGAAATAACAAAACATCACATCCAATGCATTAGAACACAATGTCTCGAATTCTTAAGAATAAGCTTTTGATTTAAAATTATGTATTTGTTTTAAAAATGATATTCGGTTATTTAGATTAAACGAGAAAAATCGAAACCCAATACGTTAGGGCACGACCTCTCGAATTTCTAAATACGGAATATTGCCTTTATGAAAGGAATCAATTTTGTATCGGGTAAAAGTTAATATAACACAAGTTTGTAATAAAATGTAAAAACAAATTACAATACGAATATTTATTAGCAAAATAGTATTAAATGCGTTAGTATGAGTGACAACATAAAGGATGAAAATGAAATAAATGAATAAAACGAATAAGCTAAAAAATAAGAAAGAGAATAATAAGCAAGCTAAAAATATTTAATATAAAAAACAAGAGGAAATGAGAAAACGAATTAATAATATGTAAAAATTAATAATAATAATAATAATAATAATAATAATAATAATAATAATAATAATAATGGTAATAATAATAATAATAATAATAATAAGTAATAAATACAAAGAGAAAATAAGATTATAGTAGCAATTATAGAAAATAATAATAATAGTAATAAAGAGAATAATAATATTAACAAAAATAATAATAAGAATGATAATAAATGTATAATAAAATAGCTTTAAAAATTAAAATAAATAATAGTGATAATAATAATAATAAGGAAATAGTAAAAAGGAAAAGGACAAAATAAAAATAATAGTAATAGAGTAATGATAATAATAATAACATTAAATGATAATAATAATATTAAAAATAATAATAAGAACATTAAATTAATAAATTTTAACAATAAAATAGCAAAAAATAACCAAAAAGGACTAAGTTGCACTTAAAACAGAAGTTTGGGGCAATTTTAAAATAAATAAAAGAGGAAGAGGACCCCATTGAACGCGTGAATAACATGGAGGGACTAAAAGGGAAAGTTTCCCTTCTCCTCCAAAACGCGCAGCATCAGGGAGGACCAAATTGAAAATCGAAGCAAATTATTGGGTAGAATTAAAAAATAAAATAGACTCGATTGCAAATAATAAAAAAGCGGAAGGGCTAAATGTGTAATTAGCCCTTCCGTTGAAAAACATGCGGACCCTAGGCCGGAGCGAGTTGGGTCGGATCGAGTCATGCAAAACGACGTCGTTTTGGGGCTTACGGACGCCAACCAAAACGGCGTCGTTTTATGTTGCCTATATAAGTTAAAAAATCCAAACAAAAGCTTCATTTTTCAGCTGCTTTAAAAAAAACCCCTAACCCTTTTTTTGTTTTCTCTGCAGGCTTAAGGACCAATGGGATTTCTGGTAGTTTGCCACCGCTCCTCCGCTATCATCTGTCGCCAACGACTGCCGTGCGCGGCAGCGTTTCGAGTAAAATTCTTCCTCTTTTTTTTTCTTTTCTTTTTTATATTGAGTGTGTGTGTGTGTGTGTGTGTGTGTGTGTGTGTGTGTGTGTGTGTGTGTGTGTGTGTGTGTGTGTGTGTGTGTGTGTGTAATTTAAAAAAAAAAAACAAAAGGAAGGGAAATAAACTTGAATACTACAGTTTCAAAAATAAGGAAAATATAGAAGTCAAAGCAACCTTTGTGCGATTTTAATCTACTCTGTTGGTATTTGTTGCTTGTATATTTGAGTGTGTTTGTGGTTGTATTCGAAATCAGGCATTTTTGTATTGATAATTTCTTTCTTTTTTTGAATCTCTCTGTTTCTTATTCAATATAAATCGTCTCTCCCCATAAAAAATTACAAAGGATTTGGATTGGCTTTTATAGCCTTTTTACAAAGTGTTTGCTGTCACTTCCATTTTTAATGCTTGCAGGTGCTCGGGCTGTGCAAGTGGAGGGGTCGGTGCTATAGAGATGGGGCAGACTTGGCAAAAGGCAGACGCGCCACAGGCCAGCTAGGGTTTCAGCCTTTCTAAAACCCTAGTTTAACTATTGGGTAATTTGGCCATCTGATTTGGGCTTCGGGTTTTGGGTTTGTTAGTTTGGGATTAAGTAGGTTTAAGAATTTGGGCTGTTTTGGGTTGGGTTTTAATTTGTTTGGGTCAGGTTTGGGGTTGTATTAGTTTTGGCTGATGGTTTTTAATTGAGTTTGATTTGTTGTTTTATGGGCCTAGGCAAAAATGGGTTTGTACACTATGAACTTACCTCTAAAGCACTTTCGGTTTAAACACAGGGACTATTGTGCAATTTTTCTTTTTCCTCTATTATTGTCTTTTTTATTTAAATCTTGATCTATATAGTAATTAAATACAATCTATTAAATTCACATTCAATTCAATACATATGGCCCTTAACTTTTCATTAATTACACATTTTCCTTAAACTTTTACTTTTTTTTACAATTTAGTCCCTAAACTTAAAATCTCCAATTTTAGCAAAATTTGTCACTTATCCATGCTGGCGAATATTTATCCTCTTATTTCTAGCCCAAATATATTCTAAATTCAAAACATTTCCCCATGAATTCTAACATTTACTCAATTCAATCCTTTAATCAAAAACTAACAAAATTACTTAATAAACTAATTTAAATTAACACCTATAATTTCCACTCCATCAAATAATATCCAAATTAACAAGGTTTTATTAATGACATCATTTAAAATATTTGATAGTTTTAAAAACAGAGGTATGGATTAACTGGATCTAGTTGTAACGATCTCAAAAATATAAAAATTACAAGAAACGGTATAAAATTATGCACATGCATGCATCCAAATCTTAGTCGAACCTTTAACCTTACACAAACATGGTGTTTCGGTGGTCGAAGAGAACAATTGAAGAAGATGATAGTTTTATCATCTTTTTGTTTCTTTTATTATTTTTATTAAATTATCATAATTCCTTTTAATTAAACTTATAAAACATCAAATATGCTTACCCCTAACCGTTTGTCATTAATAGCAATGGTTTAATTACCATTTAAGGCCACAAACTAAGTTTTATAGTTATAAAAATCAATTTACTAATAACAACTAACTTTCACTACTTTTATGATTTAATCCTTTTGACTTAATTAATTATCTAAATATTAAAATTTCTTAACCATATTTTAATATGACCCTCATATAACTCTATAAGCATTAATTAAATAATAAAACACTTAACATGTCAATGTTGTGGTCCCAAATCATTATTTTGACACCACTAAAAAGGGATATTACAAGATAACATCAATTTAATAGTAAAAATACATTAAAATCAAATTAAAAATAAATAATATATTTTATTAAGAGATTATTAATAATTTAATTTTATTTAAATAAAATATTTTCTTATTTATCCGCTCTCTTATTTTTATTCCTTTATATTGAATTAATATTTCTTTTATTTTATTATTTTAATCTTTTATATTTATTTTACAATTCATACTCAAAATAATATTATCTCTAAAGTGATTTTGTTTATTTTTATCTTTTTATTTATTTTAGGAAACATATTCGAATGAAAGTCGCGTTTGAATGAAAAAAAAAAAAAAGAAAAGAAAAGGAAATGGTACCAACTTTGTTTTTCTTTTTCTAATTTGTGACGGTTTCGTTTTAATATTCAACATTTTAAGAAGGAATGAAGTACGGAGTGTTGGTCCATTATATAGGCCACTACCACGCACGAATATAGTAATTTAATCTTATAAAACGCATAATATTTAGACAAAGCAATCTTAGCCCCAATTTTCAAACCTCCAAGAAACAGAGAAACGAGACACATTCTTCTTTTGACATAAATTTTTATATATATTCCTGCAATATTTATAGTATCTTGATATTATATCATTCTTTTTAAATTTACATAAATATAAATCCGAATCCATAGAATTAAATTATTATAGTATAGTCGAGTATAAAAATGTCTGAATAAGTAGAATTAACGGTAAAAATAAATTAAAAACTAAAAAAATGCAAACCTACAATGAAAATTTGAAACTCACAGAATTGTTTTTAAAATTTGAAATTATATTACATCGTATGGAAATAGGTTTTTGCCTGAAACCTACGTTTCCAAAGGTTGATCGTGTTTCCAAAAACAGCTTTCCTACGCTGACTTTGAGCTAAATAAGATAACAGGACCACATGCAAAGGATCAGATGTAATTAATACTGCCCTATTTTATTAATTGTTGTCTTGCATTATTGATTATTGCATAAGAATCCTGGATCTGCTTCAATTCAACCACTTTTATTATTAAGGATCAAAATTAGTTCAATCCTTGCAATTATATATAGCTAGGAATCGTAATTTGTTAGGAGATAAGCATCCATATTAAAAGTTTGATCTGAAAGCTTATATGTACAAAATCTTTAGGCCTCACTGCACACAACCATAATAAGATTCAGTTTGGCATTTACCCAACATTATTCCTCTAATAATATATTTGAAACTAATACTTAAAACAAATATTCAATTAAATGTTTTTTATGATATTTTGGCTTAGTAACAAACATCAACCTTCCAAGGTTTTACTATGTTATATTACATTTGATATGAGTATTATTTTCTTTATGCATATTATAATATATAAGTTAGCAATAAAGTAATTCAATTAGTAATATTTAGTTATTCTCATGATTTAGTTTTAGTAAAGAGAAAAAAAATTTTCGTTTATTTTAAAGAGGTTTTATTTTTCACAAGAGTTTTTGTTCATGTTTCTAACTTCAAGTTTAAAGTTGTACTAGTTGTTCTTTATTTGATGTCTAATGTAATAAATAAGTTTTTTCTCATGTTATTAGACTAATAAACAGAGAGACATTAGGTCAATTAATTATCGGTAATTGTTATTGATATATGCATGTATGGATTATTCTTATAACTTCTCTTATGATTGTAATTTTAGAAAAAATTAAATTAATTTATCTAACATAAATATTAAACTATCATCTAATAACTTATCTTACCATTCATTTTTTTAAAAATAATACGAATTTTAAAAAAATTAAAACAATCTAATTAAAAATTTTAAAATGGCATGTTCCTTAAATATGTTTAAATTAATGGAATTATGGAGAGCAAAAAAGTTGCGTTTAAGTTAATTTTATTGATTATATTTTTGTTAATTTAGTGTTATTTTTTAAAGGAAAGGATCTCACTAGAAAAATCAACAAGAAAAGAAAATTAAATTAAATTCAAACTGATAAGTTTTCCCGTACATCCGATTTTATGTTCTCGTCCTCCAATAATTGTCACCGGAGATACATTCAAATTAAGAAAGGGAATAAGAAACTCTAAAAGTAAATCCCAAATGAAAAAATTTATAATGTAGAAAAACAGGTGGAATTAAAAGGTTACCAATTTACTGCTATCTCTCTTTATCCAAGCAAAACCTAAATTACGAAATAGCTCCTTAGAGTTAGCAACAACAATACCAAACCAATCTTAGTGACATTGGAACAATATATGTGATGTTGTAGGACATAGACGGTTTTGCAGTGATACATTTTCTTCAAAATAATTAATTAATAATAAAAGAGTCGAAGTACATAATTATGCAGCCCACTTGCATGCATGCATGCATTTACCATAAGCAATGTGAAACAGTTGTAAGGAGAAAATATATTAATCTAAATAATAAGTTATTGTTGGACCGACCAGATTTTCTCCGTACCTGTGGGGATTTCCACACATGGGACATATGATTATGAATTTATATGCATGCAATCATTGATTTCTCTCTTCTTTTTCCTTATTATATATATATATATATAGGTTCTTCGGTTGGGGCATTATCGATTCTAGCTGACTAGCTTAATTTGGACGTCAACTTGGAATCTGGTTTTTCTTCTTATTATTAATTGAATTGAAATTTTTAATTTTTCCAAGTTTTGAAAGCAATCATTTCCATTTTCTTAATTTCTAATATCAATTCTAAATGTGATTTTTACACCAAATAATTTCGATAACCTTAGACTGAATTTAAAATAATAATAATAATTTAAAGTTGCAATTAACTTATAGTGTTTATGGGTCCTATCGGGTTTATCGGTCCATGTCATTTTAGTATTATGTATAATTACTTAAATTCAACTTGACCCAAGAAATGGATAAAAGAATGAATTTAAATTTTTTTTTTTGAGCTAACAAATAATATGACTTATATCTATTTGAGAAATTAAGATAAAGAAAATTGATCAATTAAAAATTAGGTATTATTTATGTTTCTCATTTCTTTAAAACCTAAAATATATTAGACTTTGAACCCATATTAAATTACATTTATTATTTCGGATCAATTATAACTTAATTAGTGTTACAATTATATACCAATTAAAATTAATATTTACCACTATAAATATGTAATATTTTCATTCAAAATAACATTTAAAGAATTACTAAAAAATCATATTTTAGCATGATTTAAAAGGTTTTGTTTCTCTTTTTTGGGAATTAGAACAATCAACTTGTGTTATGTTCTTTATAAGTTGGTGATGAAAGTGATCGCAAATCGATTTAAGGTGATTTTTCCTAAACTGATCTCTCACGAACAAGCTGGATTCATAGCAGGCCGAAACATTTCAGATAACATTATTTTTATGCAAGAAGTCATACATCCTATGCGTTGCAAGCGGACGGGAGAAACTGGATGGCTATTAAGTTGGACATAGAGAAAGCATACGACAGAGTGAGTTGGGATTTTATTTCTACTACTTTGATTGCGATTGGGATTCCTATCTTTTTACGAAGAGTGATTATGTCAGCCATAACCTCCTCTTCTATGCAAATCCTTTAGAATGGAGTGCCTACTCAAAAGTTCAAACCAGTTAGAGGAAACTGTCAGGGATGTCCTTTATCACCTTATCTCTTTGTTCTTTGGAAGACTTGGGCCATAGTATTAGGGCTGATATAGATATTGGTAAATGGAAACCAATTCGATTATCTCGCACGGGCCCTGTAGTTTCGCATTTATTTTTTGCTGATGACTTGGTGATCATTTGTAAAGCGCAACTGGATCAAGCACGATTGTTGGATTCCATTCTTAATTAGTTTTATGAAAACTCGGGTCATAGAATTAGTGTTAGGAAGAGTAATATCTTTTTTTCCAAGGCTATTGGAGTTGATGTCCATAATCAAATTACCCAAATGTTCGGATTTCAAGAAGTTTAAAATCTTGGCACTTATTTATGTGTTCCTCTTCTTCACGAAAGGGAAACCAGCAATACTTTGAGTTTTATTGTTGTAAAGGTAAGGCAAAAATTGCAAATTTGGGATGTGAGGAAGTTATCTATGGCAGAGAGGATTACCTTGGCTCAATCAGTACTTCTCTCCATTCCTAAATATTTTATGCAATCTTTGATGAACCCGAAAAGTGTTTGCTCTGATATTGAAAAGTTGGTCAGACAATTTATTTGGGGGAGTACAGATGGCCACACTAAAATGTTTTTAGTGGGGTGGGACTATATATGTCAACCACGAGCTCGGGGTGGCCTTGGGTTTAGACATTTGAATGACCAAAACACATCTTTTCTTATGAAGATCAATTTTAGCCTTGTTTCTAAAAGTAATGCGCTTTAGGTCCGAGTCATTCGCTTTAAGTATGGTTGGAAAGATCATCTTCCAGATTCTATTAGCAGAAATCAATACTCCCAGGTCTCTTTCTAAGATATGGCCATTACTCTGGGAGAATTTAACTTGGTCTATTGGAGATGGCGCTTTTGCACGTTGTTGGAAAGATCCTTAGGTTCCAGGTATAGGCTTTTTAGTCTCAAAAATTCCTTCTTTTTCTAACCTTGATTTGGACTATTGTGTTAAGGAGTTTGTCAAATTGGATGGGAGTTAGAATTTGGACATGTTCCGTGTCTGGTTATCAGAGGACGTGATTTGTAGGATTACCAATATCCCTCCTCCACATCCAGACTCCGGTCATGATAAGGTGAAATGGGCTTGGTCAACATCAGGAGCCTTCTCTATTAGCAGTGCTTATTGGGCTTTAAAAGAGGACACTTGGAATTCTCGGGATGAGCATTGGAAGCTTGTTTGGAAATATTTGGGGCCACAAAGAGTAAGGGTCTTCCTTTGGTTAGCTTTCAAACAAAGACTCTTACTAATGCAGAGCGTGCAAGAAGGGGAATCAGACACAACAGTTCGTGTACCTTATATGGGCATGAGTTAGAAGATTTGGATCATGTTCTTCGAGACTGTCCTTCCGCAAAGGATGTGTGGTTGCTTGTGCTTCCAAAACATATTAAACCAATGTTCTTCTCAACCTCTTTTTTAGATTGGCTTTTATTTAACCTTTGTTTTCATGAAAGATTACAGGTTTGTAACATCCCCAAACCCGGCCCACGAGCCTTGACCGGATCTGGTTATGTCACTGCGGAATGACGATTGAAAATCTTTGCCTTTAGAATAAAACTTGAAAATTTTGTTAACTTTTGGAAAATGTGTCCATTAAAAATTATTTAATCATCTAAGTTTGACTTGAATTAAAACTTTATTATTTTTTTATTTTATTAAAGGATAAATCATTTGTAAAAATATTTCTAAGTACGATATAAATTCTATCATCCATAAAAGAGTACTTTAAAACCAAAAGTGGCCCTTATTACAACCAATATTAAACAAAACACTTAGTATTAAAATTGCTTAAAAATAATTAAATTAATCTCCTTCTGCATGGGCCACCTTGCATCCTCTCCAACCCGGTCCATTAACAAGTCACCTGCGATGTTGGATAAATAATTGGGTGAGTCACACGGACTCAGTGTGTAATTAAACCACTGATATCCACCCACATGTTAGCCACAAATTAACCCAATTATCAAAAGCAACATATAAATATAATCATTTAAACACTACCACAATGCAGGCTTGGCCCATAATCAAATCATATTCAAGCATCGGCTAGGCCCTTTTCTTATTCAAATCCACATTCACATCTTGGGCTTGGCCCATTTCCACGTATGTTCTCAAAACATACCTATTCATATTCCATCTTGGGCTTGGCCCATTTCCATATCAATTTATAACAAAACCATGCAATATGAAACCCAACCCAATCCTAAGGTCCATCCGCTACACACCCCTTATCCAAACCTACCACACACCGGGGACTATCGAGTCACCTCTCCTTTTCCTCCAAAAGGCAACCAATGCCATCCACGATGTAGCATATAGCTAACATCAAACCACGATGGAGCACACAAGCAATCCATCAAGCCACGATATGGCATAAAGCCCATATCAATCAAGGTAACCACGCGAACTAAATCGCAAAGATCCACAACGCGACCTCGGTCGGCGCCAATCCACGATGTAGCACAAAGTCGACATCAACCACGCATCAAGTACACCGTACCTTCTTTCAAAACCCACCCATGCACATGTAACATAATATAATGACATAATGAATAAAGCGTGTACATGATATTCGGGCATACATTCATATTCATAGACATACTCACATACACGTATTAATAACCACATCTCAACAGGTTTGATACTAACTGTTTATCGACATACCCTTTAAGGGTATCCGGTTCACATAGTCCTTGCACTTATTAACACATATTTAACACATACACCTATCGCATACATATCATATACCCGAAATCGATGGGTTAATCACACACCTTATAACCTCAAGCTCTAAACCTCGATCCCGACGCTATCGCTTAAGCGAGACTACAGTTATATCGCCTATCGTTTCTGACTTGCGCCCACCCCGGTGGCCAATCACGAACATTAAACCGACCTCTTCTTAAACTTGAACGGGGACTTTCCTTGCTCACCTTGGTGGTATTCGCATCCATAACGATATCTAATCAAAACTTGGTTATCTGAGATCTTAAGCGAATAATCATAAACTACTCATCCTTACCGATGAGTCTTGAAATCCAAGCTCCTTAATCACCGCTAAAACTCCTAAATGGTCAAGGTTAGAATCGGTTACCACAAATGCCAAATATGGTTTATAACAAAAATCCATGAAAAGAGGACCCTTTGGTAGAATAGCACCTAACCCTTACCTTGAGTAACCGAATCAACAACCCTAAGTGCTCCCTTGCGTTGGCTACAATAGAAAAACACATCATCATGGCCCTACAGATCATACGGCCCACCAAAGGAATCAAGGCCTAGATTCTGATTCGCAACTTTATGGAAAAGAATCCGAAATGTACTAAAGAGAACACTTACCCTTAAAGCTGAATGGAGATGAACCAAGGAGATCACCTTTGTTGATATTCGCCACCACACTAGGCTATCAAAAGGAGATTTCGACCGAGTTGAGAGGAGATTCGCTAAAACAAATAAAGAAAAGAAAAGGAGAAAAGGCTATGGATATTCGGTTTAGGCTAATGAAAAAAAAAAAGAGTTAAGAGGTTTTGACAATGGTGATGAACACTAAAGAAATCTTGGCCTCATAAAATAATTGAGAAAAGAAGAGAACCCTCTTGCTCCAAATTTTGCAAGAACAACGGAGAAGAACAAATAAATTTTGGCACAAGCAATAAAAGGAGAAAAAAATATGAAAAGGGTGTTTCCC
The DNA here is from genome assembly GCA_025506655.1 of Gossypium rotundifolium. Taxonomy (NCBI): domain Eukaryota; kingdom Viridiplantae; phylum Streptophyta; class Magnoliopsida; order Malvales; family Malvaceae; genus Gossypium; species Gossypium rotundifolium. The sequence continues at coordinate 82,405,679 of CP106723.1, forward strand.
TATTTATAGAAATTGACCACCTACCCACGTGAAGAATCCATCCTTTGGCCATCACCTACTAATTCAAATTAAATTTGAATTAGCCAACCCCACATTTACCCATATCCTATATTATCTAAAAAAAAAAAATAAAGCAAAGAACAATTTCTTCTATCCACCAATTTTAAACTAAATCAAATACTCCTACAATTATCCCACTTATCCAATAAAATAAAATAAAATAAATAATAATTATCCTACAATAAAAAAAACAAATACTAGATAAAATTTAACACTAATCCTACCTAGCCATCTAACACTTATCACTCTTGACTAACAAGAGTTACACCTCAAATGCAACACCTATGTGCGTCCACCTCACACCAATCGGCAACAAAAAAAACAAATCCACCTACATTTAGGATTCGAACACGGGACACTGGGAAAGCCGGTGACCAACTAGCGCCTGAGCCATTCGGCCACCTTGCATTCCTTGACATAAAGCCCCACTATTTTATTTTAAATCCAACCTACTTCACCCATCACCAAACAACAAAAATAAAACTCCATAATGCGACTCAGGGCCCTCAAACCGCGACCTCCCTCCCCTCAAATAGCCTAAGTAGCGCCTAAGAGCCACTCTGCCAATACCTTTCATGTGCCTTAACCTTCCAAATATATTTCTTAAGCCCTCTAAAGCCCAGCTCCATTTCTTAACCCTAAAATTAAAACTTTTCCTAAGCCTTCCCTTTACCCGAGCATTCTTAAAACCTCTAAAACACCTCCAAACACACCCAAAAACCTACCAACACCTGAATTATACTTAAATTACCTAGCCCCTAAACCAAGGTGCTACAATTCTACCCTCCTTAAAATAATTTCGTCCTCGAAATTACTTTACTAACTAACGTCCATTACAACCTATCTTACCACCTTACGCTTATGTCATGCACTGATCTTACTAAGACTATCATACTCCCGACACGATCTTTAAGTTCTCTCAAGATCCAGATCATACAAGAAAGAGCTAACTTACAAACAAGGAAAGCAATTAAAGAATATTCCAAAACAAAGGAGCTTACCCGATATCACATCTTCGGTTGACTCTGACTACAACCATTCCTTCCATGACTTGAACCACGACCCCTCGTCGCTCGAGGACAATTCTTAACCAGATGTGCCTTCGACCCACACCGGAAACATTCCTTATTATTTCCCCAACATTCTCCTGAATGAATTCTCCCACACTTAGCACAGGAATGATTCCCATTCACATACACTGGTGTACGAACAGGATTCTCGATCCTTGGTCTTTTTTGAACATTACCAAACGATGCTGATGGTCCAACATTTCTCTTATTCTCATTCCTATTCTTCTCTCGGTTTTCCCTTATAGTCTTCTTAACCTCTTCAGCGATCCGAGCTTTCTCCACTAAAATGGCAAAGTCTCTTTCTCTGTGCGGAGTGATCAACTCCCGCAACTCATCTCGTAGCCCATCTTGAATCGAACACTTCTTTCGTGAATCGTGAGCTACGATTCCTTTGGCGTCTTGACTTAGTCGCACTAAACTCGCTTCATACTCCGCCACCGACTTATTCCCTTGCACTAGATTTAGAAACGCTTTCCTTTGCGAGTTCAAATAACTGGCTCCTACATACTTCCCTTCGAACTTGGCCTTAAAGAAATCCCAATCCAGTCTATCTGTCGGTACACCTTGTTTGACAGTGAGCCACCAACGATAAGCTTCGTCACGAAGCAACGAAACAGCACCCTTCAGCTTTTCTTCATTGGTGCAATCCAAATTGTCCATGATTGTTTCGACTGCTTCAAGCCAATACTCCGCTACGTTAGGAGCTACTCCCGACACTCCTCTAAAGATCTCGGCTCCATTCGATCTAAGCCTTTCGATCACCGACTTTCGAGTTCCATTTCCTCTACTAACTCCCCTACTTTCGCTCTAGCACTCGCAACATGGCTCGCGATCTTGCGTCATCTTCTCTGTCTGATCTTGCTCCTCCACGCCCACCTGGCGGACTTCATTTTTCGACCCATGGCTAGACCCTCATCGGCCCGATGCTACCATTCTACTCTCATCGTCCCCTAGAACTCATCTCTATCGTCTTGATTTATCCGATTAAGAAGTTTTATGCATTAGTAATTGTTCCATTATTTAACCATGAGCATATTTTATGAATGAAAGATTTTAAAAGTAGTTCTTTCGATCACACAAGGTTTGATTCGAGTTTTACTACTCTAATTCGAGAATCACTTTCACATTCATCAATAGAGACACCTTCATTTCTCAATGAAGACACATTAATTCATCATCACAATACATTCATTCCTCAGCAGAGGCACATTCAGTGGTATCTACCACCCACATTCACTATTCGGACCTTCCCGCCTGCTTTCTACCCTGTGGTATTTAGTCATTTTGTCCCGAGGACATGTTCGTCATAAACCAGAGCAATTCAAAAACTTTAATAAGTCAGGATCTTTTTGGAAATTCCCAAAATTGGAAAAAATTCACAAATTGGAGATATAACAGGATTTTGAAAACCAGGGGTATTTTGGTAATTTTGTCAACCAGAGTAATTTTGTAAATTTCCAAAGTCAGGGCATTATTTTGAAATACAAAAATTTGGATACTTTTGCAAAGTGAGAGAATTTTATTAAAGTTGGGGTTATCTCAGAAATTTTGAAAGTCAGGGGCATTTTAGTAATTTTTTACACAGGGGTATTTTCGTAAATTTTCCCAAATCGGGGTATATTGATATTTTGAAAAATAGAGATTTTAATATTTTGCAAAGCAAAAATCATTTTAACAAAAGTTGAGGGTATGTGGTAATTTTATAATACAAGGGCATTTTTGTAATTTTACCGCTAGGGGCATTTTGGTAATTTTGGGTAAATCGAGAAAAACACTTTTTTTTTTCAAAACCAGATTTAGGGTTTACAAACCAAAAAGGGTAAATTTGAAAATTTTAAAACCAAGAATTTTAAAAGCAAGAAGGCTAATCCTTTTCGGGTTTTAATAATTGGTTCACTGTGAACAAGTCCTCTTGGTTAAGGTGAACCAGTAGCTACGCACAGTGCACGATTCAAGTGGAGAGGAGGTGAGTCACGTGGATTGCTTAAATACCAAGCTCCCATGAATACCACTCCTAGACATGCGCACACAAGGTTGCCACACCTTAACTTCGGTGACTTATTCCATAGGTTTGTTTAAGAGCTTTAAGTTTTATGCATATGTTTGAGTAGACTAGCCTTGGGTTCAAGCGATCCTAATTCACTAATCTGAGCCCAACAAAGCCCATAACAGTTCATATAACAAATTACTTCACAAGTCTCAAGTACTTACCTAGTGGACTCGAGCCGGAGGTACAGGTGCCATGCCAGAAGAACCTGAAATAAAAGCCCATATTTTGAAAAGCCCATTTGAAAATGTTTTTGGGCCCAAAACCCTCAAAGCCGAGTTTTGAACCAAGCTCGATACCAATCTGTAACATCTCCAAACCCGCCCACGAGCCTTGGACCGGATCTGGTTATGTCACTGCGGAATGACGATTGAAAATCTTTGCCTTTAGAATAAAACTTGAAAATTTTGTTAACTTTTGGAAAATGTGTCCATTAAAAATTATTTAATCATCTAAGTTTGACTTGAATTAAAACTTTATTATTTTTTATTTTTATTAAAGGATAAATCATTTGTAAAAATATTTCTAAGTATGATATAAATTCATCATCCATAAAAGAGTACTTTAAAACCAAAAGTGGCCCTTATTACAACCAATATTAAACAAAACACTTAGTATTAAAATTGCTTAAAATAATTAAATTAATCTCCTTCTGCATGGGCCACCTTGCATCCTCTCCAACCCGGTCCATTAACAAGTCACCTGCGATGTTGGATAAATAATTGGGTGAGTCACACGGACTCAGTGTGTAATTAAACCACTGATATCCACCCACATGTTAGCCACAAATTAACCCAATTATCAAAAGCAACATATAAATATAATCATTTAAACACTACCACAATCTGGGCTTGGCCCATAATCAAATCATATTCAAGCACTGGGCTAGGCCCTTTTCTTATTCAAATCCACATTCACATACTGGGCTTGGCCCATTTCCACGTATGTTCTCAAAACATACCTATTCATATTCCATATTGGGCTTGGCCCATTTCCATATCAATTTATAACAAAACCATGCAATATGAAACCCAACCCAATCCTAAGGTCCATCCGCTACACACCCCCTTATCCAGCCTACCACACACCAGGGGACTATCGAGTCACCCTCTCCTTTTTCCTCCAAAAAGGCAACCAATGCCATCCACGATGTAGCATATAGCTAACATCAAACCACGATAGAGCACACAGCAATCCATCAAGCCACGATATGGCATAAAGCCCATATCAATCAAGGTAACCACGCGAACTAAATCGCAAAGATCCACAACGCGACCTCAGTCAGCGCCAATCCACGATGTAGCACAAAGCTGACATCAACCACGTACTCGAAGTACACCCGTACCTTCTTTCAAAAACCCACCCATGCACATGTAACATAATATAATGACATAATGAATAAAGCGTGTACATGATATTCAGGCATACATTCATATTCATAGACATACTCACATACACGTATTAATAACCACATCTCAACAGTTTTGATACTAACCTGTTTATCGACATACCCTTTAAGGGTATCCGGTTCACATAGTCACTGCACTTATTAACACATATTTAACACATACACCTATCGCATACATATCATATACCCGGAAATCGATGGGTTAATCACACACCTTATAACCTGAAGCTCTAAACCCTCGATCCCGACGCTATCGCTAGTGAGACTACCGTTATCGCCTATCGTTTTAAGACGCCCACACCCGGTGGCCAATCACGAACAAATTAAACCGACCTCTTCTTAAACTTGAGCAGGGACTTTCCTTGCTCACCTTGGTCGGTATTCGCATCCATAACGATATCTAATCAAAACTTGGTTATCTGATCTTAAACGAATAATCATAAACTACTCATCCTTCGATGAGTCTTGAAATCCAAAGCTCCTTAATCACCGCTAAAACTCCTAAATGGTCAAGGTTAGAATCGGTTACCACAAATGCCAAATATGGTTTATAACAAAATCCATGAAAAGAGGACCCCTTTGGCCGAATAGCACCTAACCCTTACCTTGAGTAACCGAATCTGAACAGCCCCTAAGTGCTCCCTTGCGTTGGCTACAATAGAAAAACACATCATCATGGCCCTACAGATCATACGGCCCACCAAAGGAATCAAGGCCTAGATTCCTGATTCGGCAACTTTATGGAAAAGAATCCCGAAATGTACTAAAGAGAACACTTACCCTTAAAACTGAATGGAGATGAACCAAGGAGATCACCTTTGTTGATATTCGGCCACCACACTAGGCTATCAAAAGGAGATTTCGACCAAGTTGAGAGGAGATTCGGCTAAAACAAATAAAGAAAAGAAAAGGAGAAAAGGCTATGGATATTCAACTTAGGCTAATGAAAAAAAAAAAAAAAAGAGTTAAGAGGTTTTGCAATGGTGTTGAACACTAAAGAAATCTTGGCCTCATAAAATAATTGGGAAAAGAAGAGAACCCTCTTGCTCCAAATTTTGCAAGAACACCGGAGAAGAACAAATAAATTTTGGCACAAGCAATAAAAGGAGAAAAAAAATATGAAAAGGGTGTTTCCCTATTTATAGAAATTGACCACCTACCCACGTGAAGAATCCATCCTTTGGCCATCACCTACTAATTCAAATTAAATTTGAATTAGCCAACGCCCCACATTTACCCATATCCTATATTATCTAAAAAATAAATAAATAAAGCAGCAACAATTTCTTCTATCCACCAATTTTAAACTAAATCAAATACTCCTACAATTATCCCACTTATCCAATAAAATAAAATAAAATAAATAATAATTATCCTACAATAAAAAAACAAATACTAGATAAAATTTAACACTAATCCTACCTAGCCATCTAACACTTATCAGCTACTGACTAACAAGAGTTACACCTCAAATGCAACACCCATGTGCCGTCCACCCTCACACCAGTCGGCAACAAAAAAACAAATCCACCTCACCCTGAGATTGAACACGGGACACAGGGAAAGCCAGCAGCCAACTAGCGCCCAGGCCATTCGGCCACCTTGCATTCCTTGACATAAAGCCCCACTATTTTATTTTAAATCCAACCTACTTCAGCCCATCACCAAACAACAAAATAAAACTCCATAATGCGGCTCCAGGCCCTCGAAACCGCGACCTCCCTCCCCTCCAGCGCCTAAGTAGTGCCTAAGAGCCACTCTGCCAATACCTTTCATGTGCCTTAACCTTCCAAATAAATTTCTTAAGCCCTCTAAAGCCCAGCTCCATTTCTTAACCCTAAAATTAAAACTTTTCCTAAGCCTTCCCTTTTTACCCGAGCATTCTTAAAACCTCTAAAACACCTCCAAACACACCCAAAAACCTACCAACACCTGAATTATACTTAAATTACCTAGCCCCTAAACCAGGGTGTTACAAGGTTAGTGGGCTCACTTGGTCATATTTATTTGGATTAATTTCTTGGTGTATATGGAAGAATCAAAATATTTTTTTCTTTCAGAATATTTCCTGGACAGCTACTGAAGTGATTAAGGTCTCTAGCTGCTGGGCTCGACAATATGAATCAAATATTGGTAGCTGCAAAAGGAATGATACATGGATCATTTTATCCACTGATGAAGCCGTGGCTAGAGATTCCAGATACACTGCTACAGAAGGTGTGATCAGAGATCATGATGGAAATTGGATAGTGGGATTCACTCACTTCTTAGGAGTTTGTTCTCTGTTTGAGGCTGAAGTCTGGAGCATACTTGATGGAATTCTTATTTTGCTAAACAAAGGTTACAGACGGGCCATTATTTTGACCGACAATCTTAAAGTTGCCCAAATATTAACTGATTTGAATTTAGAAGATTCTGGGATCGCAGTACTCAGAAAGACTCAACGCATCATGAAGGCGGAAGGAAAATGGCATCAAACACATTCCAAGAAATCGGAACTTGGTTGCAGATCGCCTAGCTAAACTTAGCTTGAGCTGGAAAACAAGCCTACAAGTCCTTAATGATGCTCCAGAGGAAATAATTGATTTGTTACAAGAAGAAAAAGACAATCGTTGTTTTATGTAGTTGATGTTATTCATTTTTTTCACAAAAAAAAAAAGGTTTTGTTTCCATCACCAAAAGAGGTACGATTTTCATTATTATTTGATATGCTTAGTTATGATTATTTGATATTCAATTGTTTTACTATTATTTAGTTTAAATAATATTTACATAATAATTGTGAATGTTGTTTATCATTGTGTTGTGACATATAATGCCAAATGCAATGAAGTATTAAAGTAATGGTTCTTTGTAGGTGAAACTTTGACTAATACTTGAATGACAAGCTATTTTATCTAATCACTTAATATTTTACTATCGGTTGTTTCCAACATTTTTATGTTTATTTTATTTAATCACATTTTAACGTTAAATTCTCATTTAATTTTTCAAAAAAAATAAACACGTAAAATCACGTGCTACGTATGTGACTTGGGATCTAGTATATATAAATCGTTAACACAAACTCATTTAGATTTGTCTATATTCTTTTAATATTTGAAAGAAAATATGCTATTCTTTAATTAATATTTAGTAATTGTATATATTTTTATTAAACTTTTAAATGTAAATAATTTATCATACGTTTTAACATTTATATTATAGATGGATGTCAAATCCAACAAAAATAAAATTTATATTAAAAATGCACATTTCAAAAGATAGAGGAACTAAAAAAGATCAAATTATTATAGCAAGTAGTTGGAAAAAGTGGATGTGGACTTCTTCCTCAAGTATTTGGATTAAGTTCAAATTTTGGAGTCGACATTATTAATAGGACTTTAACTTAATACCACCCTTGACCCGAACAAAATCAAGATCAAAAAGTAAAATGAACGAAGACACCTATAGTTATAAAAAAAACAATCAAGTTATACTAGAGAGATTTAATCTATCAAAAAACTTTTTATACAATTTGACAAAAAATTATAGGCAAATATACTAACAACACCCTTAAATTATTGTACTTTGTTTAAACAAGCCTTTTGCTTCTTTATTTTCATTAAAATAAGCCCTAACCTATAACTTTTACTCATAAAAGCCCTTGATTTTAATTTAAGTACAAATATTTGAATTTTATGCTTATGTAAATTTGACGAGAATAATTTATTAAATAATATTTTTGAAAGTATAAAAAATAATATTTTAAAATTTCTTGAAAGTGCTTTTCTATAGATAACATATTTAATTATTCCTTTGAAAATTTTGATTACTCTTTCAAAATTTATACAGATGTCAAAAGTGTGTAGAATTTGTATTGCATTAATAAGAAACTAAGATAGGATGAAATTTAAAATAATTTTACTTTAATATTAAAATCAAGGGCAACTATGGTTAAGAGCTTAATTATTTAACTAAAAAAATAGTTTAGGAGCTAGTTAAATAAATTGTAGTAGTTTAAGGGCTTTTTAGTATGTTAGCCAATTTTATACTAAAAATATGATTGTTTTTGTTTTAGAGCAAGTTGTGTAAAAAGAAAGGGTGAAGTGATATTGATGATGGTAATTTAATTTGTTGGTGAAAGGTGCATGTGGACATGGTGGTTTAACAATAAATCAACCTGGATGGTGAATTAGAAGGCATGATCTCAGTCCCAGACATGCAGACATAGCAAATCCAAAACAGCTAACAATGACAAAATCATCGGGATTTCTGCATTATATAATAACATCACCCTTTCATCCACAATTTAATATGTAAGCCTCGTTTCCAGGAAATACCAAAGGGAATAGGTCGGCTGACATCAATAAATACTTATTATTATAAGGTTTACAGCAAAATCTAAGATATCTGATATCATGGTTGATAGTTTTCTGGACAGTTGAAGAACAATTGCGATTGGTCGAGTGACAAATAAAAGATATTAATTTGTGGTGTAAAATGAGGACATTTCACATATTTGTGTAAGTTTTATAACGATTCAAATGTTTACACTATAGGTCGTGCAGATAGCAAGTAACACGGAAGTTTAGGATAAATCTATTCTATTATAATTTCGAATTTCAAATTAATTAACTTATGTATTTTATTTTTTCAAATAAATAATTTGATTTATTCAGTTCGAGTTGAATTTTACAATTTAAATAATTTAAATAACTCAAACAACAAATTAATATAAATATGATTTGAGTGTTTAAAATTTTGAAAAAAATGCAAATTGGTCTCACTCTAAAAAAATTTACAAAAATTCAACATAATCTTCAAAAATTCAAAATATTTATAATTTTTTCCAAAATTTTATAAAAAATATAAAAATGTTAAAATAGTATAAAATTCATTAAAATAATCTTAAAAGTTAAATAAAAGTGTTAAATTATAATTAAAAAAACCAAAACAATAAATTTCATACATTAAACAAGTAAAATCAAGTTTACCATACTAAATTATCTTTTTTTTCTTTTAATTTGCTTTTTTTTTATATATATATATATATATATATATATATATAGTATGTATGTATATGGTATCAAATTTATGTTCTTTAAAAAAGTAGACTACTACTCTTACACGTCTCTGGTCTGCTTCTTTAGCAAGTTTTGTTCTAGGTTTTGTCTTTTACTTCTTCTTTTTTTATTTGGTTTGTGGCGGTGGTGATTGGGAAGGGCTATTTAATCCATTAGATTGGATTTTGGTAGGTATGGAAATTGATTTGGCGAATCTTACTTTGGACAAGGAGGAAAAGGAGATCTTACAAGTCCAAAAAGAGGATGATCCCATGAAAGAGATTTATGATCTTTCCTTGGTGAGGTGCTTCCTCACTGTGAGTGTGATTCATTTTCCTGCAACAAGACGTACTATGGCTAATCTCTGGTACCCTATGAGAAGGGTCCAAATTTCATATATGAGAGAGAAACATTTTCTGTTTCGGGTTTTTCATAAAATGGATCTTGATCAAGTGCAAAATGGTGTTCCATAGACCTTTAATAATCACTTATTGGTGACTCATCATATGGTCGATGGACAGAACCCACTTAAGGTACTGCTAATTCATGTGTGCTTTTGGGTACAAGTTCATGACTTACCATCAGGTTTTTTCTCTGAACATATAGCAAAGCAATTGGGCGATTTTGTAGGGGAGTTTTTGGAGTTTGATACGAAAAATTTAGAGAGGGGCTTGAACAACTATATGCAGATCTGAGTTAAGATGATGTTAGACGCCCGCTTAGGAGGAAGAAGAAACTCATGTATGCCCTAGGTAAATGTTCGTATGTTAGTTTCAAATATGAAAGGCTCACTTTGTTTTGTTTTTTATGTGATTGTTTAGGACATAGTGATTCTTTCTGTCAGGTCAGGATGGTGAAAGGTTTGGAAATAGCGGAAATAGGTTGGGATCTATCGATTCAAACACAATTAAAGAGGGCTATGACAATGAGTAGTAGATGGCTAAGAGGAGAGGGAGTAGGAGGGATCAATGATGATGGCGTAGAGCATTTTGATTCCATTCTGGGGTTGAATTTAAAAGGGATCTAGATTTCATAGAGGATGTAAAAGGGGATTCATCAAAGGTTCGGGGTCAAATGGAAATGGAACATGATTCAGAGGATTGTCCAATAGAGGGTGGTAATGGGAAGAAAAGACCAAGTAAGAAAAAGGAAATCATAATGGATCGTTTGTGGTCGATTTTTTGGGAGGGAATGATGGAACTTTTCTGGCTTGAGACCATGTATTATCGGCGGCTATCAAGGGCCAAGCTAACTAGTCGTAATGAAAATAATGTGTTGGAATGTTTGTGAATTGGAGAGTTCATGGGCTATTAGAAGGCATCAACATATGCTGAATATGTATAATCCCAAAGTGGTCTTCTTTATAGAGACAAAGTTAGACTATAAACTGATAGAAAAGGTCAAGAAGAAATGTGGTTCTTAAATGGGATTGATGTTATGGATGATGGTACACGGGGGGTTGCTTGGCATGGAAGGAAACTATCATAATTAAATTACGTAACTTTTCTAAGAATCATGTAGATGTGGGTGTTTTAAAGGGGCCGATGTGGAGAGGGAATAAAGGTTTTGTTGGTTTTATGGGGTCTCATTTGCAAGTAATAAAAGTGATTCATGGAACGTTTTAAAAAGCCTAAGGTGAAACCAAGAGCTTCTTTGGCTAGTATGTGAGATTTCAATGAGATTATGTATTCTTTTGAGAAAGTAAGGGGCATTCCAAGAGAAGGAGAACATAGATGTTTAGGGGATTATTAGAAGAATGTATCTAATGGATATGGGGTACTCGGGGCCCTAGTTCATATAAGAAAGAGGGAATCTACCAGAAACAAACATTAGAGAGCGACTAGATAGAGGGGTGGCCATTGGTGAATGGATGAGTATGTTATTAGATACAATAATTAAACATTTACCGCGTTCAATTTTAGATCATTATCCACTTTTTATATTCACGGACAAAAGAGTCAATGGTTGGAGGGAGGAAAGGTTTCGTTTTGAAGCATGGTGGATGATGGAGGATTCATTTGAAAAGAGGTAAAAAGAATCTAAGATTTGGCTTCGGGGGATATTTTTACTAAGCTAGGGAGCCTACAAGAAGGTTTGAAGTTTTGGGCAAGAACGATTAAGCAGGGATGGGTTGGATTGAAAAGGGTGTTGATTAAGAAGTTAGAGCAGATGATGGAAAGGAGAGGGATGATGGAAATTTGATAGAGTTTATTGACACAAAAGTCCAGTTGAACTTGGAAATTGACAAAGATGAAGTCTTTTGGGAGTAAAAAGTGTAAGCAAATTGATTGAAGCTAGGAGACAATGATACGACTTTCTTTCACAATTTTCCTCCTATCGCAGAAGACAAATAAAATTAAGGGTTTGAAGGACGAAGATGGAAGGGAAGTAAAGGAGAAAGAGGAAATGAAGGTAATAGCTAGGGGCTTTTTCTAACATCTGTTTGCGACAGATGGGATAGGCAACATGGAACACATCTTATTAGTAGTAGAATGATACATTTCAAATTATTTAACCATGATGCTAACATTTAGGTATACAGAGGAAGATATATATGCGGCTTTAAAAGGATATGGGCCCAACAAGGGCACCAAGGGTTGATGGCTTCCCGACACTATTTTTCAAAGATGTTGGCATATTATGGGAGGCAACATTACTTCATTTTGCTTGGGTGTCATAAATGAAGGGAAAGAGTTAGAGCCTATGAATGTTACTAATATAGTGCTCATTCCTAAGTGTTGCATCCTAAAAAAATGGTGAACTTTAGACCTATTAGTTTATGAACGTTGTTTATAAAGTGTTAGCAAAAGCGGTAGCTAATCGCTTTCAGAAAGTTCTGGAGGTTTGTATTGATAATGCTCAAAGTGCATTTGTGCCAGGCCGTTTGATTTTAGATAATGTATTGCTATCATATGAAATATTGCATACGTTCTGTTAGAAGAGATTAAGGAGGAAAGGCTTTATGGAAATTAAATTGGACATAAGTAAAACCTATAATATGGTTGAATGGGGCTTCATAAGGGTGATGATAAAACAAATGGGGTTTGATGAATGGTGGGTGGATATCATTATGAAATGTGTTACAAGGTTTCATACTAAGTGAATAGTAATGGCAGAATAGGAGAGTCTTTTCGTCGTTCTAGAGGTTTTTGGTAAGGGGATCCATTGAATCCCCTTTTATTTTTAATTTGCAACGAGTGGCTTTCTGCTCTCATGTGTCCTGCTCTAAGGATGGGTAGTGCCAAGGCTACTAGGAGGAGACCCCAAATATCACATCTACTTTTCGTAGATGATTGTGTTCTTTTTAGAAAAGCCATTGAGAGAGGAGCTTAAATTTTAGAGGAAATCTTGAAGGAGTATGAATTGTGCTCAGGTCAGTGTGTCAATTTTGATAAATCCACAATATTTTATAGCTCAAACACTCTTGAAGTGAATATAAAGTTGATATCGCGTAGATTGGGTGTTCAATATTTGAATGATCAGGAGAAGTACTTAGGTTTACCCAACCTTGCGGAGAGAAGGAAAAAGGCATCGTTCTAACTTTTGAAAGATAGAATAAAAAATAAGATTAATGGTTGGGGCACAAGATTTCTTTCACAAGGGGGCAAGGAGGTTTTTATAAAGTCCATACTACAAGCCATACCTACATACTTGATAGCCTGCTTTTTGCTACCTAAAACATTGTGTCGGGAATTGGAAAGCATTATGGTGAGGTTTTGGTGGAAGAAGGGGAATGGGAGAAAGGGATTCATTGGTGTGAGTGAAGTTTACTTTGTGCATTAAAGGAGGAAGAGGGTTTGGGTTTTCGTAGTTTGGAGAAATTTGACATTGCTCTTTTATCCAAATAGGGATGGAGACTTATTAATTATATTAATTCATTATTAGCTCAAGCACTAAAAGCTAAATACTATCCAAATTTATATTTTTGAAATGCACGTGTCGAAACCATTTTTAAAGTTTTTGTTATAAAAACGGGGGTCGACTTTAAAAACAAAAATAGAGTCGCCACCAATATTTTTTTGAGGTGTGATCGAGTCACCTTGAGATTAATCATTTTAATAAAACATTTTGATTTATTAAACTAATGATTTTGGTCTACAAAATTCGAGAAAACGGGCTTGGGAGTCGGTTACGCACGAGGAAGGATTAGCATCCTCGTAACGCGCAAAAATTGATACCTAAGTGATTAATTAATGTCCTAATGTCAAAAATTTGAAAAGATTTTAAAACACGATCCTTTTGATTTTTAAAACTTATGTCCTTTAATTTTAAATGGACATTCAATTATTTGGAATTTAAAAGAAAAATCGAAACTCAGTAAGTTAGAGCACGATCTTTCAAATTTTCCAAACACCGAATATCCTTTGCTTTTTAGAATCCTTGCCTCGAGATGAAAAAACGTCGCATCCAGTGAGTTAGGACACCACATCTTAAATTCCCGAGATAGGTTTTTTTATTTTAAAATCATATATTTTAATTATAAAAAAAGGTATTTGATCATTTAGACTTAATGAGAAAAATCGAAACCCAGTAAGTTAGGAAACGATTCCATTAAAACTCCAAATGTCAAATATTGCGTTATTTTAAGAAATAAAGTTTTGGATAAAAAGTGGCAATTAAAATAAATTTAAAATAATTAAAATAAATGAATAAATAATGATTAAGCAATTAAATGAATAAATAAAAAAGTGAAAAAATGCATAAGTCAACCAAACTCCCGCAATATGAGGATTCGACGAAATTTCTCCACCAAAAACTAACTCAAACGGAAGCAACTCAAAAAGAAACGAAGATGAGTGAAGAACAAAATAAGAACAAGCTACAGAAAATAAGAACGCAAAGAGAGGGAAATTTGAGTGAATGCTCTCAAGAATTTTTATTACTCAAAACTCAAGTGTGTTTTACAATGAAGGGAGAGGCCTCTATTTATAGTTGAGCCTCCCCAAATCCAACAGTACAGATCAATTACATCAACGACTAAGATTAAAAGGTGTCTACAAATTAAATCTCTAAGATTACAAAATCATATCTTCTAAGATTGCATATCATATCTAAAATTGCATACCATATCTTCTAGGATTGCATATCATATTTAAGATTTGCATATCATATCTAAGATTGCATACCATATCTTCTAGGATTGCATATCATATCTAAGATTTGCATATCATGTATAAGATTGCATATCCTTGAAGATTGTGTTCCCATATACGTAAGCTTGTAGATGGACCTTCAATCTTTTAATGGGTCATTCCAATTGAGCCAAATGATATATTTTGGACTGGACTTGGACTTTGTTTTATTATTTTGGGTTTATTATTTTTTTGTTTGGGCCCGAGCTAAATTGGCCTATTACAGCTGCCCCTCTTTTCTCATTGTCGTGTAACGAGAATGGAGCAAAGACTATAAAAGGACCAATTTAGCCCGGTCTTGCTGAATCTTGACTTCTTGGTCCTCGTCTTCTTCAAGTAGTCTCTAACCCAACTGCAATTGCAGAGGTATTGAGCTATATGTTTGACGGCTTCAATTTGCTTCACTTCAACCTCAGGAACGCAATATTCGCTATCTTTAGTCTACTCCACTGCAAACTCAGGGATACAAGACTGATCTCTTCAGCCTTCTCCACTACTGCTCAGAGAGATAAGGCTCACCGTCTTCAGTCTGCTCCATTGCCAATACATAGAGATTAGACTTGTAATTCTCAGCCTATTCCACTACTGCTTAGGGGGTAAGGCTGGTGGTTTGAATCTACTCTCCTACTACCTCAGGAAGATAAGATTCATCATCTTCGATCTACCCCACTGCTATCTCGAAGAGACAAGATCTACCATTTTTAGTCTACTCCCTTGCTACATCAGGAAGATAAGACTATAATCTTCAGCCTGCTCCCTTGCTACCTCAGGAAGATAAGGCTAGTGGCTTGAATCTGCTCCCTTGCTACACTAGGAAGATAAGATTTGCCAAATTTGATCTGCTCCGCTACCGCTTAGAGAGATAAGATCTACAATCTTCAGTCTGCCCCACTACTATCTCGATGGGACAAAATTTAAACTTTTCAATTTGCTTTCTTACTATCTCAGGAAGACTTCAATCTTCAGTCTGCACCACTACCATCTCGAGGGAACAAAATCTAAACTTTTCAATTCGCTTCCTTACTATTTCAGGAAGACTTCAATCTTCAGTCTACTCCACTACCATCTCGAGGGAACAAAATTTGAACTTTTCAATTTGCTTCCTTACTATCTTAGGAAGACTTTAATCTTCAGTCTGCTCCACTACCATCTCAAGGGAACAAAATCTGAACTTTTCAATTTGCTTTCTTACTATCTCAGGAAGACTTCAATCTTTAGTCTACTCTACTACCATCTTGAGGGAACAAAATCTGAACTTTCCAATTTGCTTCATTACTATCTCAGGAAGACTTCAATCTTCAGTCCGCTCCACTACCATCTCGAGGGAGATAAGACTGATGGCTTAAATCTACTTCGCTTCTTCAAGGAGATAAAATTTGCCGTTCGATCTTGTTCCACTACTGCTTAGGGTGACAAGACCTACAATCTTTGACCTATCCCACTGTTGGTCAGGGGGATAGGATTGGTGAATTCACCGATGTTGCTACACTGCCCTCTAGGGGACATGTCCTGTAGACTCGAATGTATTATGGATGACATTTACATGAATGTTGAATGTCATGAGAATGATTCCTTTTAAATGTAAAATGATTAGAATGCAATGATCAGAATGAATCAAATGCTCCTAACTAAATGATATTATGGATGACATTTGCATGAATGCAGAATGTCATGAGAATGATCTCTTTTTTTCTTTTTCTTTTTCTTTTTCTTTTTTTTTTAATGTACAATGATTAGGACACAATGATCAGAATGAATCAATGTTCCTAATTGGAAGTGTATGATATGAGAGTGATCCATTTTTCTAATGTTTGGGTTGTCACTGCTCATAGTTCATCAATGTTCTATCACTGATGTGTTACCATGCTTTTTCATTCAGCTGGTATCTTTGACAAAAATCCAAAGAAACAATTATATTTTGCTCAGCAAGCTTGCCCAGTTGTAATTTTGGAGTCTTTTCCACTATGCCTTCTGGGACATAAAATTAGTACTTCCCACTACAACTTCAGGGGAATTTACATTTGGTTTCTTCCATCCATCCAGTTACCACTCAAAGGTATGGAATTTGTATTATCTTCAATCAACTTGATCTGTTAAACCATTCCCTAGGTGTAGTGACCAGATGAATGCAGGGAATCTTTTTTTCCCGATAATGATCCCCTTCTACACCTGGGTTGACACTGCTCGTCATTTGTCGAGATGGTATCACTTAACAAAATGTCTTGCATTTTTGTTCAACCAATAAAAATCCAAAAGAGATAAGCATCTTTCAATACTTCAAACCCTTAGGCTTGGTGAGTTTTAAACAATAGTCCTGTTTCAGGTTCTCATATTATTTAGAAACTTCCAGAGTAATATGCGAAACTCCTTTTATGAAAGTATTATTAGTCCAATAATCATTATTTCAATATAAAATGCTTGAAAAAGATCACAACAATGGACGTAAAAGGAATTAATCAGGAGCATAGCTCGAAATAAATAAGTTAATCAAAGATAACCAAAACAATGAAAGAAAATTGATTGAGGTGTATCTTGAAAAGAATAAAGTAAGCAAAGATAGCCAAGGCTATAGAAGAAAATTGATTGGGGTGTATCTTTGACAAGAAAAAAAAAGTAATCAAAGATAGCAAATTCAAAATGGGTAAGATAGAAGCTAGGTGCCCTAGATATCGCAGCCTAAGCTTCTCTATACAAACTTCTTGAGGACCATTTTGAGCTCAATACGTGTTTAGAGGATCCAGAATACTTTGTCAATGCCTCAAGATGTAGCATACTTCCTCACTGTTAATTCAAGCATAGCAATACTACCACATGACCTATCTTTGATTAAAATTTGAGCCGCCCTTTTCGGGTTTTCAGCTCAAAACCCCTTTGGTCTCAAAGCGCCATTTGTGGGTTTTTGACTTGGACTCTCCTTTTTTTTTTTTTGAATTTGAACTTAAGGCGCCCTTTGCGGGTTTTTACCTCGGCCTTTCCTTTTTTTTTTTTGAATGAGTTTGAGCTCAAGGTGGCTTTTGTGGGTTTTCACCTTGGCCCTTCCCTTTTCAAGTAAAATACTTCTTGACTGAACCTGAATTCGCCAAATTGGGCAAGTCTTTGACATCCATCTCGGTCAATATCAATGCTCCTCTAGAACAGGCCTTCTCTACAACATAAGATCCTTTCCAGTTTGGCATCTTCTTTTCTCTAAAATCCTTTTGTAAAAGAAAGATAAGGTTTCCCTCGTGGAATTCTCTAGGATAAACATTTTTGTCATAAGCTTGCATCATTTGACCATGGTGAATAACTTTTGACCTTTTCTTCGATTAGATTCAATTGGGAAAAAATACTTTCATTCCATAAACCAATGGGTAAGATGTTGCCCCGGCAAAAGTCCTGGCCAGTATTCGATAATCATAGAAGATAAATAGTAACTTCTTTATGTCAATCTTTACAAGTCTCGATCATCTTTTCTACAATCCTTGTTTTGTTTTTTGTTCTTTTTTTTTGGCTGCCATTGTTGCTCTATAATGTGGCGTCAAACTTTTGATAGTGTCCTTTTTGGCATTCTTTGTCGGTGCCTGATTTTTTTTTTTTTGGAATTTGATGACTATCAACTTTGAAACATTGGCATATGAAGCTACTTTCACCCTCCAAGTGAAGTAGACGATGACCACGACGATGAATGATGTTGACTAGAAGCTTCTTGCGATATTGGCCCCACATATAGAAAAATCTATGAAGATAATAGAAAAGTCACATAAATCTTGTCTTCTTCAATTCAGATTTTGCAGTATAACTGATGCAATCCCCTTCCATGGTAGACCAACAGTACCTGATCCTCATGTTTAGCCCACGTCTTAGTAGCCCAAGGCATGTCTTGATATGATCACCCAAAAACATCTTTGAATTCTTGAAAACAACTTAATGATATCTCGCTTTATTTCTGTTGTAGGCTAGGCTTCGATCTTCACCCCTTTCCTAAGTTCGTAATGTCCTTTAACCCTATGTAAGGTAGGATCTATTTTTCATCATGTTCTACCTTCCTTAACAAATCAGAAGATAGGTTACAATCTCTGTCATCTTCAAAGTCCTGAGATCCCTCTAAACACATTCCTTACTCGAAAGAAGACTAAGTCAGTAGCAGCGTTGCTCACATCATTGATATCTAGAGACCTATTGTAGGTTCGAAGGAAGATTCCAAAGAATAAATGATTCAAAGAATGATTATTTGCATGATCATGAATGAATAAAGAATATTTAAAAGAAAGTCCAAAAATAAAAGAATCTATTTATGGAAAGAATAAAAGAATATTTGTTCAAAAAGATGCATTTTATTGAAATAAAAATTTTGGACACGAGCCTATTTCACAAAAGGATTATTATTGCTTCTAGGCTTAAGGCAACAAGCATGTTTTGAATATTACTATAGATTAGTTCTAAAAATACAGGAATCTCTTCCATAGTCCCATTATTCAAAACACTCTCAAGTACATAAGGGCTTGGAAACTTCGTTCCCCGATTCTCTCTTTGCTTTTGATTTTTTTTTCACTTTTTTAAGAAGTCACAACTTTCTTGTCTCCACCTTCCATTATCGCATTTACTGCCTCGTCAAAGTGATCATATTCTGATGAATCTTCGAACTTCGCAATTCCCATTTTGATGAACCTTTCGACCAACTTTTTAAACGTAGTACAGTTTTCAATTGAATCACCCATTATTCTCGCATGTTATTCGCATTGGGCATTCTTATTGTACCACTTTGGGAATGGAGGTTGCACAGGTTCCGAGTAGGACGGAGACACTACATGCACATAAAAAATATTCTGATACAACTCCTTATATGTCATTGGGATGGGTGTGAACTGAAGCTTTTCTATATTTGGCCTTCCATTGGGTTTTTGCCTTGAAGAGCCTTGATAGCTAGCGGTTACAGCCCTCGGTTGGCTTACAGTTACTGATTTGGGATGCATGCTCAGGACACTCACTTCATTTTTCTTGTTTCTCGGGGCTAATTTTTGGCACTTTTTCCTGTGTCTATCCTCCCACTCCTTACCTCATTTTCAATCATCTCGCCAGCCATTACTATATCTGAAAAGCTTATAGTGGCGCTTCCCAACATATGGTTAATGAATGGTGCTTTTAGGGTATTGATGAAAAGCATTTTGGTCTTCTTTTCTAAAAGCGGCGGCTGAACTTTCATGGCAACCTCCCTCCATCTTTGCGCATACTGCCTGAAGCTTTCATTTGACTTCTTCTCCATGTTTTGCAAGGTGATTCTGCCAGGCATCATGTTTGTGACATGATTGTATTGCTTCTTGAAGGCTAGGGCCAGATCTCTACAAGAGCTAATCCTAGTATGGCTGAGTTGATTGTACCATCTGGATGCTGCCCCCACCAAATTGTCTTGGAAACAATGAATCAAAAGTTGATCATTGTTCACGTAGCCAGTCATCTGTCTACAGAACATAGTGATGTGGGCTTTAGGGCAGCTGGCCCCATTGTACTTCTCAAATTTTGGCATCTTAAATTTATGAGGAACACCAAATCTGGAACCAAACTCAAGTCTTTTGCATCAATACCATGATGATGATCGGCATTTTCCAAAGCCTTGAACTTTTCCTCCAACCATCTACAGTAGTCCTCTAATTGCCTTGAGGATTCAGTCATTATCCTTTCCCTTTCTGCTATATCCAAATTAGGGATAACAGGATTGGTTGGATTATCTCCTAGGTTGTATCCTGAGGCAACGTGAAAGTTCATGGGTGGTCTAGTATCAGTTTGCCCTTATTGAGACCTAATTATGACAGATGGACTTGGGTATACTCCTCAGGTTGTACATGCGATGGGGTGAAACCTCGAGGGAAATCCTCATTATCTTCAGCATTAACTATGGGACATTTTCCTTTGTCCATCGCCTCATTTAGTAGCTGAGCCATTTGAGCGATCATATTTCTTTGGGCTTTCAGCATTTGGTCTCTCATCTCCTGTTAGAACTTTTCTAATTGCTCTTGCATCTGGTCTTGCATGTCTCTTTGAATTTGTTCAAGTCTTTGATCCATTTTCTTTGTCTTGGCACGTGTACCATGACGGTGTTCAATTTCCAGATTTTTCTTTCCTTCTTTCTCTTTTCTCTTTGTTATAATTTCAACTAATTAGACTCCCTCTATGGACTTAAATGCATATGGTATGATGTATTGCAAATGCATGAATGTAAAGAAAGAGAGGCGTTGATTCTAAATTCAATTCCATTAGAAAAACTTTTCTAGAAAGCAAATATCTTTACATAAAACGAATTACATATACGGCCTTGCCCTTATATTCCAAACAAAAACATCAATCCCCTTCTTCGCAAAGGTCAAATCTTGCAAACTTCTAATAAATACCTCCATTAGCTCCTTTTTGCTTGATCCGGGCCGTGACTCACTGCTCACTTATTTCCATAATGCTCGTTAGCCTCTTCAAGAAAGCCAAGACGTGGTGATTCTCGAATAGTCTTTGTCAGCTTGAATCATTAGGCAATAAAGTCTTGTATTCCTTCACGGACTATTAGTCTTTCTTGTTGTATTTACTTGGACCATATTCAGACGATCGTATTATAATTCACTTTATCAAGAAATCCATTTTCTCATGATAAACTCTTCTATTTAGCAATCGAATTTGAATCAACACCTCTTTTCAATGATGTGAATACAATGTAATCAAAACAAAAGAGAACATGTTAGCACAAAGAAATAAATAATAGAATAGGGCACCAATCTGGGTGACCACTACGGTTTGACAAGGTTCTACCTAGGGTAAGCCCTTAGGTTTTCTATATGTGGTTTAGCTCTAAAGTTGAGGTACCCGAACCAGTAGATTCCTCGATCCTCACCCATTATAGGTTCATATGGATCGAGTTTAGTTCAGGGGAATACATTTCCCTATGGCTATACGGAGGTGAAAACCTCACGAAGACATAGGTACAGATGTATCCGGAAGCAGTCCAC
Source organism: Gossypium rotundifolium (assembly GCA_025506655.1). NCBI lineage: Eukaryota > Viridiplantae > Streptophyta > Magnoliopsida > Malvales > Malvaceae > Gossypium > Gossypium rotundifolium. The sequence continues at coordinate 82,427,409 of CP106723.1, forward strand.
TAGCCTATGCGAAGGTGAAAACCTCACGATGGCATAGTTTCTCACTCCCACTTAAAAGATGTGACCACAAAGGTCATGCAGTGCAATGCAGAAATATTTTATAAAATAGAACCATATGCAATAAAAGGATCATGGTTTTTCAAATTAATTTTTTTAAATTTAAACAAAAGGATAAGAAATAATCAATTTTTGGCTTGACTCTCTTATTATGTCCCCAGTGGAGTCACCACGCTGTCGAAACCATTTTTAAAGTTTTTGTTATAAAAATGGAGGTTGACTTTAAAAACAAAAATGGAGTCGCCACTAATCTTTTTTCGAGGTGTGATCGGGTCACCTTAGATTAATCATTTTAATAAAACATTTTGATTTATTAAAATAATGATTTTGGTCTACAAAATTCGAGAAAATGGGCTCGGGAGTCGGTTACACACGAGGAAGGATTAGCATCTTCGTAACGCGCAAAAATTGATACCTAATTGATTAATTAATGTCATAATGTCAAAGATTTGAAAAGATTTTAAAACACAATCCTTTTGATTTTTAAAACTTATGTCCTTTAATTTTAAATGGACACTCAATTACTTGGATTTTAAAAGAAAAATCGAAACTCATTAAGTTAGAGCACGATCTTTCAAATTTTCCAAACACCGAATATCCTTTGCTTTTTAGAAATCCATGCCTCGAGATGACAAAACGTCGCATCTAGTGAGTTAGGACACCACATCTTAAATTTTGAGATAGGTTTTTTTATTTGAAAATCATATATTTTAATTCCAAAAAAGGTATTTGATCATTTAGACTTAATGAGAAAAATCGAAGCCTAGTAAGTTAGGGCATTATTCCATCAAAACTCCAAATGTCAAATATTGCCTTATTTTAAGAAATAAAGTTTTGGATAAAAAGTGGAAATTAAAATAAATATAAAATAATTAAAATAAATGAATAAATAATGATTAAGGAATTAAATGGATAAATAAAAAAGTTAAAAAATGCATAAGTCAACCTAACTCTCGCAATATGAGGATTCGACGAAATTCCTCCGCAAAAAACTAACTCAAACGGAAGCAACTCAAAAAGAAACGAAGATGATCGAAGAAAAAAATAAGAACAAGCCACAGAAAATAAGAACGCAAAAGAGAGGGAAATTTGAGTGAATGCTCTCAAGAATTTATAGTTGTTTACAATGAATGGAGAGGTCTCTATTTATAGTTGAGCCTCCCCAAATCCAATGGTACAGATCAATTACATCAATGGCTAAGATTAAAAGGTATCTACAAATTAAATCTCTAAGATTACAAAATCATATCTTCTAAGATTGCATACCATATCTAAGATTGCATAACATATCTTCTAGGATTGCATATCATATCTAAGATTGCATACCATATCTTCTAGAATTGTATATCATATCTAAAATTGCATATCCTTGAAGATTGTGTTCCCATATACGTCAAGCTTGTAGATGGACCTTCAATCTTCTAATGGGTCATTTTGATCGGGCCAAATGATATATCTTGGATTGGACTTGGACTTTGTTTTATTATTTTGGGTTTATTATTTTTTGCATGGGCCCGAGCTAAATTGACCTATTACAGCATGTTTGGGGAATTTTCCCTCTTACACTTGGAAAGGTATTTGGGCAGCGAGAGGACTATTACAGGAAGGTTTGTGCTGGAGGGTTGGTTCGGGCGAAAAAATTTCAATATCTGAGCATTCATGGATACCAGGTTTATTTAATTATAGATTAAGTTCTAGTATGAATAATAATAATATGTAACACCCCAAAATAGGGTCGAGAAGTTTTACAAGTATTTTGGGAATTTTGGCCTATATGAGTTTGAAATTTCATAAGGTTAATACTCGATAGTATTTTCAACTACGGCATCTGAACTGTCAAATCAATTTCTAAAAAAGTGTTCTAGAAACCCTTAATTTTGGAAAAAGGATTGATTTTTAACAAAGTCGAAATAGTAGGCATTTATGTTGCAGTTTTACCATTTTGTAAAATTGAACCTATTTCATCCTCTTCAACATGTTTTTCACGTCTATTCTTTTTTGGTTTCAAGCTTGTGCCGCCCATTGTTCTTTCCCTCACTATTCCATTGATTTTTCATTCCTAAATCATAACACATTGATTTCTCATCATTCTAAAGTCATTTATTATCATAAACCTTCAAGAAAAACACACAAAACTCTATAGGTTTCATTATTTTATTCAAACGTGAGGTTTTGGATTTTCTTCAAAACTCATTTATTCTTTTGCCAAAGGTAATCATTCATGTATTCATAAGTTTTTAATGTTATTTAGACTCTAAACATGAATTATTAGCCATCGAATCACATGTTTCAAATAAAAGCCAAAAATAAGTCGTTATTGCTCGGATCTCGAGATTTTGCATAAAAATTGGTTTCAAAGTGTTTTTGAACTCATTTTATCATGATTAGAAGATTTTCAAACTTATCTTAGAGTTTCGTTCATGATTTCTCATGTTTTAATGAATTTTACGAAAATTGCCTAAAAGAAGTCGAAAAATATCGATACCATAAATTGAGTAGATTTGTCTAGTTTGAAGGTTGGTAATTAGGTGTAAATGAATAATTAGATGAATAGAACTAATTTTAAGAAAAAAAGGTTGAGTATAGGTTGAGATATTAGTATATAAAGTTTGTTATGTTAATAGTTTGAGTTACATGGGGACTTAGCTTAAAGCTTGTGTTTTAGTTAGTTAGAGTGAATATTTGGCTAATGTTTGACTGTGGTTATTGTGCGATTATATGTGTTAAGCTTCGGATTCATTAGAGCTTGCTACGAGCTAGAGAAACAATAGTTGAGATTTTGGTTTTAGATAAAAGCATAAAGTGGTGAGTGTATAGAATTGCTACTCGTAAACACAAGTCATGTGTTGTTAGGGAATTTATATTGAGCCTAGATCCCTACTCTAAATTTTGAGTGTAAGTTTTCTTGAACTATACTTGTCTTGTGGTTATGTGGTTATATAAGGTGAATGGTATGTGATATATGGACATGGTGCTTATGGTGAAAAGTGCAATTGTGTACATGGGGTAAATGTGTGATATATATGTTATATGACTATGCTAGTGTCTTGCAAAAATTGCTAATATATAGCGTCAGTGCACGGTTATTCAATAAGTAATTATGTGTTGTTTTCAGATATTTTGGCCTCATAATCTTGGAACCATTGGATATAGTTGGCATGCCATATGATTGGGGGTACTTACTTATATGTATAGAGGTTTTGGGCGTTGAGGCCCTGGGACATGTTTGGAGGGATAAGGGAATGCAAGCTAAACACCATTCAATGGGACATGTGAGGAGAAATAAGAAGAGTGTTAGCTATATGCTTCACTTTTTGGACATGTTTGCCTCTATGAGTCTATGTGGTGTAAGGAGATCCGTGTATTTGATGTGTGTTGATAGAGCTCACTACATATTTCATAGTCCAAGTGCCATTTTATCTCATTTTATTTCATTTTATCTTGTTTTATCTCTTTTTATCTTATATTATATGAGTATGTGGAATATGTGCTATTCTTGAATAATTACGTATATATGCTATGAAAAGACTCTTAGACTATGCATGTTTTAATACTAGATGATACTAGACTTAATAATGTACTATTCATGAATAAATGACTAGGTGTGTTGCATGATGACATGTTTATGCTATGGTTATTCTTGCATTCACTAAGTTTGCAAAAGCTCATCCCCTTATTTCAACATTGCAGACTAAAGATGTCGGTGTGGTTTCTAAGGGAGTGATTCAAGGAAGTCCGATCATTCTTTGTAGGTGCTTAATTATTCTTGTTTGTTTTGGAGAGATAGGCAATGTGGTAGAACCTATTTGAGTCGTTGATTTGGACATTTGAGCTCGCTTATGTGAACTTCATGTTATTACTAAGCTAGAATACTTAGTCATTGATGTTAGCATCATAACAAATGTTCGGACTCGGTTTTGGTGTTTTATGCTATCAGTTAAGCTGTATGAATAATTATCGAATGTAATACTTGATGCATGTTGTTTAAGAACTATTTGAGATAAATTAATTGCATTCCTATGCTGTAATTTTAGTTCCAGCAGTAGAAGTATCGATATTAGGCTTTAAAAATCAATACCACTATGAATTAAAACGTACAGGAACCATAATAGAGATTTGGCATCGATACCCTTTCTCGAATATCGATCTCGGGGAAAAAATATTGGTACTTGGTTCGGAGGTTCCAAGTGGTATCGATACCACTATAGGAAAATATCGATGCCGATTATCACTATCGATACTTACAAACACGTTTGTGAAATTTTTTTGATTGGCCCTTATGCATGATTCTAAATATTTGTGTGATCGATTTACGAAAGGCTTTGCATGTAATAGTGATAATTAACCATTTGAACATATTAAAAATTAATCGACTTAACAAACGACGTTTAATTTATTGAATCTAGATTTCTATTTAATGTAAATGAGACGAGATGGTGGTCTGACATCCTCTATTTGGGCCTGGTGACCAGGCCTGGTATAGGGTATTACATAATATGTCATTGGTTGCAAAGTTGATTAATAGAAATAGCAAAGAAAGGAAAAAGGAATTGATTACCAATACCTTCTCGGAAGTTGATACGGTCAGGATACTCTGAATTCCCTTGGTGAAAAAAAGTCACGATGATATGGTGGTATGGTGAGGCATACCTTTAGGAGAATTTTTGTCCGTAATGTCTATAAACTATTACAAGTAGGTATTTCAGCTGCTAATTTTAATGAATTACAGACCAATTCTAGAGATTTCCATAGGAAGCTATGGAGCCTAAAACTTCCAAGTAAACTAAAAATTACAATTTGGAGGATATTTAGGAGCTTTATTCCTACAGTTTCTAATTTGAACTAAAAAAGACTAGTGGCCAACACAGTGTGTCCTAGGTGTGCAGGGGCTGTTGAGACCCTAGACCATGTTTTTGGAAAGTATCCTGTTCCAATAGAAGTATAGCCATTCTTAAGTTTTACATGGGTTTGAACTAAATCAGATTTGGATTGCTTTGAGTAGCTTACTTGGGTTTTCAAAGAGAGTTCTCTGTTCCAACAAAGGTTGTTTGGTTGCGCTTTGTGGGCTATTTGGTCTGACAGAAACGAGCGAGTGCATGAAAGGTAGATTAACTCAGGAAGAGAAATCTCAAACAACATTTTCAAGTACTTAAAAGAATTAGACAAATCTAAGCTAAAGGTCCCTACTAGAAATAGTGAGATCATGGAATGGGTACCTCCATCTGGGGCGCTCATCAAAATAAACTTCGACAGAGCTTTTGATAGACACAAATCTAGACCGAGTTTTAGAGAGTAGCAAGAAATTTCGCAGGAGAGGTTTGGTGGCAAGAACGATTTTGCATGAAGATGTTGATTCTGTATTTGTAGTGGAGGCCTTTGCATGCTCATGGGCAGTACAAACAGGTGTGGAAATGGGTTTATTAGAAACAGTAATAGGAGGGGATGCATTAAAATTATTAAAAAATACCAGTCAAATCTATCGGATAAATTAGATATTGGCGCTCATATAAGGAACATTAAACAAATTTCGAAATGATTTAGGTGGGTACGATTCAAGCACGTGAAAAAGATGTCAAATTAATCAGCCCATGTCCTAGCTACTGAGAGTTTAAAGAGCGAATAATGCACTAACCTAAAGGGAGGGGTTCCTAGCTTTGCAGTGCGGATAATGGAGGATAGTGGCTACGAGAACTTGATTGAGATAGGGTTTTTGCAAGAAACTCTATGTTAAAGGGGAACAATTGAAATGGGAAATGGAAATGGGAAAATGTTCATTCGAAATTGAAACAGTCAGTTTTGAAAAGCGAAATGAATTGATGGCACGGGTGTAAGTTATTAAATGTGTCAGTTTTGGTGTTTTAGTTTACTTGATAGGCTTTAAGGCCGATCTGTTGGGCCTTGGGCTAAATTTGCTTTTGTTTATTTATTTAATAAAAACTCAGTCTATTTGATTTCAAAAAAAAATTATGTTCTTTAAATTGGAATTTAGCCATATTGTCAACAAGATTTTAATTTGGTTTGTTTTTTTTTTTTTGCTTTAACTCAAACAAATTTATTCAATTTGGCTTGACTCAAATTTCATTTCACTGGACTCAATTCAAAAAAAATTCACATCGAGCTAGGATGATAAAATATGATTTTTAAACTTGACTAACTAAAAAATTTCTCTTGATTCGATCAAATATTCACCTATAAAAAGTTGTCACAAAGTGTTTGTATATGGAGAAGCTCATCTACTTTAAGCCTTTGTGGCCTAATAAAGCACTTATGGAAATTTACGGCTACCTTGGTAAATATGAAAGGCAATATTAGAAATTGTGTAATATGATAAGATTTGATTTTGTAAATTTAAAGGATTGAGTCAATCCTTTAAGAATCTCAATTTTAGTTAGGCTTTAATCTTAACAGTCGATGTAACTCAATATATATCGTTGGTTTTGGAGAGGTCAACTATAAATAGAGGCCTTCCCCTTATTTTTAAGGATCCCATCCCATTATTTGTATTCCTTTCAGAGTAAAAGAATACTTTGAAACATTTGCTTAAGCACTTTGCGTGCTTTACTTTCTTGTGGAATTTTTTGTTATTTCGTTTTGAGTTGCTTTCTCTTTATTTTTGATGCCTTCAAGAATTTCTACCAAGAATTCTTACTTTGCGAGAGTTAGGTTGACTTAGACGAATTTGAACCCAAGAAATTTCCTAAGACCGCATGAATTGCGATACTAAAGTTCTAAGCCCATGACAGTTGGTATTCGAGCTAAGGTTTCGAAGGCATCGTTCGAGATGACGAAAAAATAGAAGATCAAGTTGAGCCTATGCAGACCCGTAGGAGGTTTAGGAAAGCTAGTCGATCGAGGGACATGCTATCGGCTTTAGAAGGTCAAGTGGTCAATCTCGAGAAGTCCATAAGGGACATGAGGGAGACACTTGAGGAAGTCGAGAGACGCACCGATGAGTTGGACTCAATGAAGGAGAAAATTACGGACTTTGTGTTGGAGTCTTTCGGTTCCACTATGAACTAGTTGACAATAAGGGATGATGCTCTCGAGGCCATGGTAATCCTTGAAGAAAAGATTGCGAAGCTCAAGGGGGAGCTTACGGTTTACGATGCCGCTTTAAGTAATGGGATGTTGGCTTACGGACTGAAGCAATACAAGATGAATGTTCCCAAACCAAAAGAGTTTAAAGGGAAAAGGTTCGCAAGTGAAGTGGACAACTTTCTCTAGGGAGTGGAACAATACTTCTGTATGATGGGATTGAGGATGATGTCACTAAGGTAAACACTACTTCAATTTATTTTACTAATGTTTCTCTTTTATGGTGGCATTGTATGTCCACAGATGAGAAATGTGGTGGGAACGCAATTGGGACTTGGGAAGAGTTCCAAAGAGAGTTGAAGAAGTAGTTTTACTCACATTATGTTGATAAGGAGGTTTGGGAAAAGTTGTGCTAGCTTACGCAACAAGGTATTGTTCAAGAGTTTGTTAAAAACTTTAGTGAGTTGATGCTTCAAATCTCTGGCTTGAGTGAGAAAGAACCATTCTACTAGTTTAATGATGGGTTGAAGCCTTGGGCAAAACAAGTGTTGCATCAACAAGGTATCACTAAGTTTGCTATAGCTATAGTCGAGGCAGAGTCCTTTGTTGAGCTTGGTTTGAAGAAAGATAAGTTCGAGAATTCCAAGCCTAATGGGACGAGAATGGTTGGGGAGACCATGAGGAAGAATGGGACAAAAATGGCAACGATGGAAATGGTAAGAATGGTGGCAATGAGAAGTGGAAACCCAAAAACAAACTGAAAGAGCTAGTGAAGTGCTTCTTTTGCGATGGTCTGCATTTGGTGAGGTATTGTCCGAAACGATCTGTGTTTTTTTCCATTGAAGGGGAGGATAAACTAGATAAAGAAACGATAAGGCTTGGTTCAATAGTGAATGGTTTCGAAGCCAAGAAGGTTAGAGAGAGTGAGAAGAAGCAAATGGAGTGCTTCTTTTGTAATGCTTTGCATAGGATGCGAGATTGTCTAGAGTAATCTAAGATACCCACAATTAGTAAAGGAGATAAAGCGAAGCTCGATGAGAGTATGGCTTCAAAGATTGGGTTAATGATACTTAATTCTGCTAAAGCAAAGAGGGGTCGCAAGTAGAATGGGTTGATGTATATGGACATCAACATCACAGGTTAAAGAAATAGTGCTCTTATTGATACAGGGGCATCAAAATTGATCATAATGGAGAAAGCCATGGGTAAACTTGGTCTTTCAGTTAAAAATTGACTAAGATGATCAATATTGTAAATTTCAAAGAGGTCCCAACTGTATGAGTAGCACAAGAAGTTTAGCTACAAATTGATCAATGGAAAGGCAAAGAAGACTTGAGGTATTTCACTTAGTTGATTATGACTATGTTTTTGGCTTTAATTTCCTTGACAAGATTAATACTCTATTGGTTCCTTTTGAAGATTGCATGTGTATCTTGGATACTCGAAAACAATGTATTATGCCAATGAGTCGGGGCATAAGAGGTGGAACCAAGGTACGATATTCTAGTGGGAAGAACATTGTCTCAGTAGATCGAAGGAGTGCTACGAAGATGTTGGATCCGATGCCCTGAGTGTAGTATAGTTGTTTGTAAACTTGAAAATTTTTTAACAGATTGGTTAATAAAACAAATTCATTGATTACATTAATATAATTTGTATAATTTTTTTCATGTGGTTTTTGTATGCAAAGCAAAATAAAATAAAATGTTGCTTACTGGTTGTCTAATGTTTAAACTAATATCAAGTGGTATTATGTAGTTAGATTGTGATACGAAAAGATGACTTATATTAGTAGACAAACCTAAACATGTCCTTAGTCTAATAAAAAATGAACAAACTAATAGAATGAATAATATGTCATCTATCAAGTCCAATTGGGGAGAGGTTTTGTCTTGGGCATCAGAGTAGATGACTCCCAAAAGATAGAGGCATAGATGTGACTAATTGGACTAACATTACATTAGACTGGACCCAAGAAGAATAGATCCTGAATCTGTTTATGGATTTATTCACTTGTGACATTCATAGTATAACATACCTAAATCTTGAGTGGATGATAAACTATGTATGCGTAACTCGTATACTTTGATGTAAGTAAAAGCCTGAGTTCAAATAGAAAAGGAACCAGAAGCTGGTGCGCTGGATATACGACTTTTGTTGTATGTAGCGTCATTCACAACAATGGAATTCATAGCCTAAGACATAGGTAAATGATATCCTCTCATTGGCATTACATGGTTGTTGAAAAGCAAGTGTAGCCTTGGATCGTTCATTTTTGGGATGAATGACTTGATTAATACTTGATAGTGTTTGGATTTTCATGAAAGAAAATGTAATGGTTATCATGAGGAAAAATAGGATCATATTGGGAGAACGGATGTTATCCCAAAGAGAATAATATTATCTTGTAAGGGTAACGCACTTATGACAAGGTCATTCGATGAGCATTGATTGAGTTGTTTTCGTAATGGTAAGTCGCTGGGGAGAGCTCAATCATACTATAGTGGAATGAACTAAATGAGTTTACAACTAATAGGCGAAAAACTAGAACTTGATTATTAATCATTTTAGCCCCAATTGCATATGTTCAATCAGTCCCTCTACTAACTCGTTGAAACCAGAAATGAATTACATGTTGAATCAAATAAACAGAAATGGAAAAAAATGGAGAAATGGGAAACATTTGGAAATGATTATGGTTTTCTCCAAAATTAAAATGAAAATGAAAATGGAGAAGTGGAATCATTTGGAAATGAATGTTGTAACACCCCTAACCCAAGACCGATGCCGGAATAGGGTTAAGAGGCATTACAAACATTCCGAACATTTCACTACCATTTCATGACACAAAGTCAAACATATTCAAACACAAGTATATAGTCCCTTATTGAGGTCTTCGAGACCTTAAACACGTGTTAGAAAGAGGTCAGGACTAAACCGAAACACATACAGAAATTCTAGGAAATTTAAAACTTTTCAAAATTTCAGGGGTTACACGCATGTGTGGGTAGGGTCGTGTGCCTCCCACGGCTGCTAGACACCCCCGTGTGTCTTCCCCGTGTTCGAATCTGATTTTACTCCATGACCACCAAGCACACCCGTCTACCTTGGCCGTGGTCAATCCTGACTTGGCTCCACGATTACCAGGCACGTCCATGTGCCAAGGCCGTGTACACTTAATTAGCTACTAACTTAGTCCCACGGTCACTAGGCACCCCATATGCCACAACCGTGTGGAAAAATAGGCCATTTACAATGCCAAATTTGTCACCCACATAAGGGTCAATCCCTACAAGCATATACAAGCATATTTGTTACCCACATAAAGGTCAATCCCTACAAGCATATACAAGCATACTTATCCATACAAATGACAACCACAAACACATCAAATAATCATCATATCATTCCATTCCATCTCATTTCTAAGCATGCCAATTTGTACAACCAATTTCCTTGTAAATCTAAGTATAAATTATCTATAACCTCATTAAATCAGTAAGGCATCAATTCATCATTGAACTTACCATTCATAAAACTATTTCAATTCCATCAACCTATATTAATATATGCACCAAATACTAAACTCTCTCATGTACCCGACTAACATTTAACTAGCCAAATCACATGGCTATTTACATCTCAAACATATACCAAGTGACTAGCCTATACATGCCATATTTGATTATATACATTCTTACAAAAGTACCAAAATAGATTTGCCTATAGTGTGATAGATATGCTGATGATCCCCAGATCTGAGCTAGCTTTACTGACACTGCAAAGCAGAGAAACAAATCACACAGTAATCTTTCCAAAGCTTAGTAAGTTCGAAATACAATACAATTATCTCATCAAATCAAACCAATGTATATAATAAATCATCACATAGATCAATTCTCTCATATTCATACCATTTCATCCATAGCTAAAATACTCATTCATCCATTCATAGCTTTATCTATAAAATCATCAACAACAAAGGTTTAATACATACCTTAGCTAACACATAGTTATTCAACTTCCAAGTTATTCAATGCTCGTTATTACATGTCAATCATTATCTGATATTCTTTTAATTTAATCGCAGACTCAGTGCCATATACATGATCAAAGCATATTCTTCATCGCACACTTAGTGCCTATTCTTTTAACCGACTTATCTCTTGCATCGCTTTTACACGATGCCAAATCAATAAGCCAAAGCTTTAATAACATCGCACACACAATGCTATTCTTCTCTCAGATCGATTTCAATTTTGCAAACTTAGTGCCATCTAATTCAATTTTACACATAGCATCTCAAATCTCATAATCATATACATATTCATTCCATAATACTAAAACATATCTTAATAACATATATTATATTCGAACTTACCTCGGACGTCGAATTATCGAAACGATCGATTAATCGAGCACTTTATCTTTACCTCGATCTCCATCCGAACCTCTCTTTTCTTGGTCTATACATATTCAAATTCAATCCATTTAATCACCAACTCATTCAATTTATTCCACACTCACACATTTAGGGAATTTTACAAAATAACCCTCATATTTTCACATTTCGACACTTTAGTCCCTATTTCACAAAATCATCAAATACACAAAATTTCAAAACACATATGCAAGCCGAATTCTTCACATGCTAATACAATCTCATACATTTCATTTATTTCACATTTTAACCCTTCAATTTCTTATTTTCTTAATTAAGTCTAAAATACTCAATTTCACTAAAAATCCCAATACAAACTATGTTTATCCAACACCAAGTTTCCATATTTCATTATCAACTAACACATATCTCAAGTGTTCATCAATGACTCATCACAAAAACATAATCAATTCACAAAATTTCAACATGGGTTAGCTAAAGCACGAAGCAGCGATTACGAAAACGTAGAAATTATCAAAAATCGAGCTCAAATATACCTTGAATCAAGCTTAACCCTAGTCAAAATTTCAAAGCTTTTCTTCCTTCTTTTATTTTATATTTTTTAGTGGAACATGAAGAAGATGATAACTATTTCATGCTCTGTTTTATTATAAATTAACTTAATTATCATTTTACCATTTTCCCTTTTAATAAACATATAAGACAAATTAGCATTATGGTTATCTAGTCATTTAACACCCTACTATCTTAATTAATGGGCTATGGGCTATTTGCAACATAAGGCCTTCTCTTTATAATGAAAACCACACTTAAGTACTCAAAATCAGCACATAGCTTTTACTCTTTACGCAATTAAGTCCTTTCTCGTAATTCGGCACACAATCGATAAAATTATCACACAAAATTTTCACACAGACTATGTCACATAGAATCAACACCAAAGATAACATTAAAATATTATTTTGACCTCGAATTTGTGGTCTCGAAACCACTATTCGACTAAGCTCTAAATCGGGTTGTTACAACTCTCCCCGTTTAGGGATTTTTGTCCTCGAAAATCTTACTAGTGAATAGGTGTGGATATTTCTCTCCCATAATGTTCTCAAGCTCCCATGTAGCCTCTTCAACTCTATGTTTGCGCCATAATACTTTCACTAAAGAGATTTTCTTATTTCTCAACTCTTTGGTCTCTCGTGCCAAAATTTGGATCGATTCTTCCTTATACGACAAATTTGGCTGAATCTCAACCTCAGTAGGAGTAATCACATAAGACGGATCAGATCGGTACTGTCGAAGCATCAACACATGAAACACATTATGAATCTTTTCTAACTCAGGTGGCAACAACAATCTGTAAGCAACCGACCCAACTTGTTCAATAATCTCATACGGTCCGATGAACCTCGGACTCAGCTTTCCCTTCCGCCAAATCAAAGTATTTTCTTCGATGGAGATACTTTCAAAAACACTTTATCACCAACCTCAAATTCAATATCTTTTCGTTTCAAATCTGCATAAGACTTCTGATGATCTGAGACCGCTTTCAAACTGTCACAAATTACTTTCACTTTTTGCTTAGTCTCTTTTATAAGATCAACCCCGTGAATCTTATTCTCACTCAGCTCAGTCCAATACAATGGAGTTCAACACTTTCGACCGTAAAGAGCCTCATATGGTGCCATTTTGATACTAGATTGAAAACTATTATTGTACGCGAATTCAATTAACGGCAAATGTTTTTCCCACGTATTCTCAAACTCAAGTATGCAACAGCTCAGCATGTCTTCGAGAATATGAATGATTCACTCGGATTGACCATCCGTTTGCGGATGAAAAGCAGTACTGAAATGCAATTTTGTGCCTAACGCATCTTGTAATTTCCTCAAAAATTGTGAGGTAAACCTCGGATCTCTGTCAGACACTATACATAGTGGTACTCCGTGCAATCTCACAATCTTAGCAATATACGGTTCCGCTAACTTATCTAAAGAATAATTGGTTCTCACCGAAATGAAATAGGTTGATTTCGTCAATCTGTCCACTATCACCCAGATTGCATCTTTCTTGCTTGGAGATAAGGGCAAACCCGACACAAAATCCATCGTAATTCTCTCCCATTTCCACTCAGGAATCATAATCGGTTGTAACAAACTGGACGGAACTTGATGTTCAGCCTTAACTTGCTGACAAACTAAACACTTCGACATAAAGTCAGAAATGTCTCTTTTCATACCATGCCACTAATAGAACTGTTTCAGATCATTATACATCTTCGTACTCCCCGTATGTACAGTCAAATGACTATTGTGAACTTCATTCAAAATTATCAAGATCAACTCTGAATTTCTCGGAACACAAATCCTATCTCTAAATCTCAGACAATCATCACTATCAACTCGAAATTCTGAATCAACATTCAATTCACACAGAATTCGTTTAGCCATCATTTCAACATCACTTTTCTGAGCATCACAAATCTATTGTACAAACATTGGATTAACTTTCAACTCAGCTATAACCGCACTATCATCACACAGATCTATCTGAGTACTTATAGCTCACAAAGCATATAATGATTTTTGACTCAAGGCATCAGCTACAACATTAGCTTTACCTGGGTGGTAATCTATCACAAGTTCGTAGTCTTTCAACAATTCTAACCATCTTCTCTGTTGCAAATTCAAGTCTTTCTGAGTCATCAAGTACTTTAAAATCTTATGATCAGTATAGATGTGACATTTCTCACTAAACAAATAGTGACGCCAAATCTTCAATGCGAACACAATCGCAGCCAATTCAAGATCATGCGTTGGGTAATTCTTTTAATGCGGCTTTAACTATCTCGAAGCGTAAGCAATGACTTTCCCTTCTTGCATCAGCACACAGCCCAAACCATTCAACGATGCATCACTATAAACTATAAATTCTTTGCCCGATTCAGGTTGAACTAACACTGGTGCCTCTGTCAACAAAGCTTTCAACTACTCAAAACTCTGCTGGCACTTTTCTGACCACTCAAATTTAACATCTTTTTGTAGCAACTTTGTCAACGGAGTTGCAATCATCGAGAAACCTTTCACAAGCCGTCTATAATATCCCGCTAGCCCTAGAAAACTATAACTTCAAACACATTTCTCGGAGGCTTCCATTCCAAAATAGCAGAGATTTTACTCGGATCAACTCTTATTCCCGCAACTGATACAATATGTCCGAGAAAACCAACCTCATGTAACCAAAATTCGCATTTGCTAAACTTTGCATACAATTTTTTCTCACGCAACTATCTTAGATCAAATAAATCAAATACGATCAATAGCTCCTCTCAAGCATTTGTTAGTTCGAAGGATCAAACAAATCACTTTAATACGAGCCTAATCGAATATTTGTTCTTTATCGTCACTTTGTTCAACAACGAATATTTGTTCTTTATCGTCACTTTGTTCAACTGTCGATAATCAATACACATTCTCATAGTTCCATCTTTCTTTTTCACAAATAACACAGGAGCTCCCCAGGGTGAGAAACTCGGTCGTGCAAATCCTCTGTCAGTCAACTCCTGCAACTGTGTGACACCTCTAACTCGTATCCATCATCAAATTAGGATTAGAAGCATTACCAAACAAAACACGGCTTAGAACAGACATTCATTTCTTTCATACTTCGTAAATTAACCACATCAATACACTATTCAAATTTCGAACCTTAATACTCCTATATTCATTTCATTCACAAATTAAAATTTAATACAATCATATATCAATGCATAACATATATCGAGTATATAATAAAACAAATTCTTCATAAGTGATTAACAAACATGTTAATAATACATGAGTATATTAAACCAAATAATCCACATCACATTGCTATTTGTTCTTAAGCATATTTGGCATAATCATTTATTTTGCTTAAGATTAGTGAATGATACACTATGTTTACCATTACCCATTTCCGGTTCATATACATATATATCTAAACACCAAAAATATATACTATGTATTAAAACTTATTAACATGAACTAAATTATAAGTCATTCATGCCATAACCAATCAAGACATCTAACCAAAAGACCATACATACATGCCATGAAACATGATTACCAAACAAAATTATATCATAATCAATTATACCCGAATTTAAGTATCATGATCAAACATTACCAAACTCAAGCTTAGAAATCAAGTTATATAACCAAATGCCAAGCATAAACACATCATGAAAGTATATATACTATATCATATAAAAACCATGACCGAATATTCATATCTATAATTAACTCAATTCATTCGATCCTCATAACCAATTACCAAACAAAAACTCATTAGAATTTATACTCCAAATTTTAAGCTAATACCATAACCAAATCTATATAAATCATAATACCACAATTTAGCCATTTTCGCATGGCATTTATACATATATACACCACTCAAAATCAACTCAAAAGTGACATAGGCTATACATGCCATAGTTCAAAAGAAGTACTACTTAAAAGTACCAAAGTTGGTTGATAGTGTGATAGACTTGACGGTGATCCTTGAGCTTAAAACTGGACTTCAAAACCTATTAAACAACACCAAGACCACATAAAGTAAGCTATCTTAGCTCAGTAAATTGTAAGCAATCATATAACAATGCTTTAAAACATCCATATAGAAATTTATACATTTCGTGACCCTTAAACCGAATATCTCAGCATTCATTAATAGACTTCATATATGACTATAATCCATTCCTCGCTTTAATACTAATGCATACTAAACTATCACCTTTCATAGTTCCAAGAACAAAATATACATACATTTAACAATCGATTTCCCTATACATATATGAATTATGAAATTATACTTACCATTCAAATGATAATCTCTCATAGCAGCGATACTTACCTAATTCAACCTTTAAATCTATATTTACTCTTATCTTTAATGCTTCTCAACCGAATTTTGCATCCAAAATGGTTTGAAGTTCAATTCATATACTTGAAGCTCTTTATCCGATTTCGAACACTTAGTGCTTGGAAGTTAAATTCGCACACTTAGTGCTTTTTATCCGATTTCACACACTTAGTGCTCAGAAATTAAATTCGCACGCTTGGTGCTTTTTATCCGATTTCGCACACTTAGTGCTCGAAAATTAAATTCGCATATTTAGTGCTCTCTATCTGATTTTGCACACTTAGTGCATTACCCGAACTTATTTCTCATTTATAAATATACAAAAAATTAAATCTCAATTACACATATACAAATTCACTTATTTCATTTCTATAATCAACATCACATTCAATTTATAACATTGCCATAATTATATATATATATATATCACATTCGGCTATATTAACTCCTCAATTCAATATCACATTTGGTTATATCGTTGACATATATACACATCCTAATCGGTTGTACAAATGGCATAATGTCTACCTCACATTCGGCTATCCTTTATACATACATAAATAACATATTCGGCTATATCAATAATCAATATACATACTTCCGTTCAATTCATGTACATTAATATAGATATATCCAAAACAATGTAATTGCTTAAACACTTACCTCGAGTACCGATGGACTTTGTTTTCCGACTATTCAATTAACTTCTCCTTTCCCCGATCAAATCCCAATCCTTTTTGTTCTTGATCTAATAAGTTTCAAATTAAGCTCATTCAAACATATTTTAATTCAATTTGGTCCAAAAACACATAAATGGGAAAATTACATTTTTACCCCTAATATTTTACACTTTTTTACAATTTAGTCCCTATAGCATAAAACACAAAATATGCAAAATTTGCACATACCATGCTTACGCTGAATGTTACTCATGCTCATACAAGTCCATACATTTCATTTATTTTGCATTTTAGTCCCTCAAAAATTTATTTTTGTAATTTAATCCAAATCACTCAATTTCATTAAAAATTCAATAACAACACTTGTTAATCTATCACATATAATTAATATTTCATCATCAAACAACAAGAACAACAAGCTTTCTTCAATGGCAACTCACGAAATACACAACCAATTCAAAAATTCAAACATGGGCTAGCTAAATCACATAACAACGATCTCAAAAACGTAAAAATTATCAAAAATCGAGCTAAACACTCAAGTTCAATCAAGGCCAAATGGAGCTAGATCTATTTCTTTCCCTTTTATTTTTTTTCGGTCAAAACAAGAAGAAGTTGAACACTTTTTCATCTTTTATCTATTTTATTATTATAACATATATTAAATTAATACATTATAACATAAAATTTATTAAAAATTTTCAATCACTATTACATGCAAATTTTTGGCCGGCCACTAAGCTCAATTATGGACAAATTATCCTACCAACAATTTAATTTATAAAACCATCATCAATTTAGTACTTACACATTTAACCACCAAATTTTCTTTTTATGCGATTAAGCCCTTTTTCACAATTAAGCACCAAAACGATCAAATTTTAATACGAAATTTTCACACACCCCAATTCACATATAATGAGCATAGAAAATAATATTAAAATATTTTCCAACTCAAATTCGTGGTCTCGAAACCACCATTCTAATTAGGGTCAAAATCAGGCTGTTACAACTCTTCCCCTTAGGGATTTTCGTTCTCGAAAATCTTAACGGTGAATAGGTTAGGATAACATTCTTTCATTCAATCCTCAAGCTCCCAAGTTGCTTTCTCGACCCCGTGCTTATGCCATAGTACTTTCACCAATGAGATTTTCTTATTATGTAACTCTTTCACTTCGCGAGCCAAAATACGTATCAATTCTTCCTCATAGGTCAAATCTGACTGAATCTCAATCTCTGATGGACTAATCACATGAGAAGGTTCAGATCTATATCGTCGAAGCATCGAAACATGGAAAACATTGTGGATCTTTTCTAACTCAGGTGGCAACATCAACTGTACACAATCGGCCCGATACGCTCAATAATCTCATACGACCCAATAAATCTCGGACTTAGCTTGCCCTTGCGACCAAATCTAAGTATTTTCTTCCACGGTGAGACTTTCAAAAATACTCGATCACCAATCTGAAACTTTATATCTTTACGTCTCAAATCCGCATAAGATTTCTGACGGTTTGACGCTGCTTTCAAACTTTCGCAGATCTCTTTTACTTTCTGTTCAGTCTCTTTGATTAGATCAACCCCGTGTACATTGCTTTCACTTAGCTCGATCCAATATAGAGGTGTATGACATTTACGACCGTACAGAGCCTCATAAGATGCCATTTTGATACTCGATTGAAAGCTATAATTGTACGCAAATTCAATCAAAAGAAAGTATCGTTCCCACTTACTTTCAAACTCGAGAACACAACATCTCAATATATGCTCGAGTATTTGAATAATTATCTTGGATTGACCATCCATCTGGGGTGAAAAGTTGTGCTGAAATGCAATTTAGTACCTAATGCATCTTACAGTTTCTTCCAAAACCGTGATGTAAACCTCGGATCTCTATCCGAAACAATCGAAATAGGTACTTCATGTAATCGTATGATCTGAGAGACATACAATTCATCTAGCTTATCGAGCGAGTAATCTATATGAGCCGAAATAAAGTGAGCCGACTTAGTCAATCTATCACCAATAACCCAGATTACATCTTTCTTGATCGGTGTCAATGGTAACCCAGATACGAAATACATTGTGACTCGATCCCATTTCTATTCAGGTATCATGATCGCTGAAGTAACCCTGATGGCATCTGATGCTCAGCTTTTACTTGCTGACATACCAAACATTTTGACATGAATTCTGAAATATCTCATTTCATACCGTGCCACTAGTAATGCTGTTTCAAATCATTATACATTTTCGTGCTCCCCGGATGAACGAATAATATACTATTATAGGCTTCATTACAAATCATCCTAATCAACTCAGAATCCTTTGGTACACATATTCGGTTTCTGAACCATAAACATCCCTCAGCATCAATCTAAAATTTTGAGTCAATATTCGAACCACGGTAATTTCTTTTTTGTAGTAAGTCATTATCAACCTTTTGAGCTTCGCAAATCTATTGAACTAATAATGGTCTCGCTTTTAATTCTGCAACTATAGCACCACCGTCAGTCATAGACAATTCTGCATTCATTACACATAAAGCAACAGTGATTTTCGACTTAAAGCATCACCAACCACATTAGCTTTTTCTAGGTGATAATCGATCATAAGCTCGTAGTCTTTTAATAGTTCCAATCATCGTCGTTGTCTCAGATTCAGGTCCTTCTGAGTCATTAAATACTTTAGGCTTTTATGATCAAAATAGACATGGCATTTTTCACCGAATAGATAGTGGCGCCATATCTTCAAAGCAAAGACTATAATGGCTAATTCGAGATAGTTCGCCGGATAGTTTTTTTCATGCGGTTTCAACTATCTCGAGGCGTAGGCTACAACCTTACCCTCTTACATCAAAACATATCCCAAACCATTCAAAGATGTATTATTGAAAATAACGAACTCTTTACCCGACTCTGGCTGAACAAGCACTGGAGCTTCAATCAATAAAGTTTTTAACTGATCGAAACTCTTCTGGCACTTTTCCGTCCACTTGAATATGACATCTTTCTAAAGTAGTTTTGTCATCGGAGCTACAATCATTGAGAATCCTTTCACGAAGCATCTATAATAACAGATAAGTCCCAAGAAACTCCAAACTTCAGAAACATTCCGTGGGGGTTTCCAATCAAGTATAGCCGAGATCTTACGGATCAACCCGAATACCAGATGTTGAAACAACATGCCCCAAGAAGCTAACTTCACGTAACCAAAAATCACATTTACTGAATTTTGCGTACAATTGCTTATCACGCAAAATCTGTAACACAAGTCTCAAGTGTTCGACATGCTCGGTTTCGTTGCGCGAATAGATCAGAATGTCATCTATAAACACAACTTCAAACCTATCCAAATACTGTCTGAATACCCGATTCATCAAATCCATAAAAATAGCAAGGGCATTAGTTAGTCCGAACGGTATCACTAAGAACTCGTAATGGCCATATCTCTTCCAAAAAGCAGCCTTAGGCACATCGGAGTCTCTAACTCGCAGCTGATAATAACCTGATCTTAAATCAATCTTTGAAAATATTGATGCTCTCTTTAATTGATCAAATAAATCATCAATGCGTGGAAACGTGTATTTATTCTTTATGGTCACTTTATTGAGTTGTCCGTAGTCGATGCACATTCTCAAAGCTCCATCTTTCTTTTTCACGAATAATACTAGTGCACCCCAGGGAGAAAAACTTGGTCGAGCAAAACCTCTATCCGTCAACTCTTGCAACTGCACTTTCAATTCTTTTAATTCAGTAGGTGCCATTCTATACAGAGCTAACAAAATCAGAGTCGTCCCTGGCACTAACTCAATACCAAACTCTACCTCCTCAACAGGTGGCAAACCCAGCAATTCTTCCGAAAACACATCCGAATACTCACATACAACAGGTACAGATTCAATCTTCCTTTCGGTCACTTTATTATCAATCATATAAGCAAAGTAAGCTTCGCAACCCTTTCTCATGTACTTTCGAGCCAACATTGAAGATATCACTACTAGTAGCCCATTTAAATCCGCAGATTCAATCCGAATTATCTCATTATTCTGGCACGCAGATCAATAGTCTTTCGTCTGCAATTCACTACGGTATCGTGCACGGTTAACCAATCCATACTGAGGATGATATCGAACTCATCAAATGGTAGTAACATCAAATCAGCCGAAAAACATGAATCTCGAATCATCAAAGGGCAATTCTTGCATACCTTATCAACTAACACACACCGGCCCAGGGGATTCGAAACCCGAATCACAAATTTAGTAGACTCAACAGGTAAAGTCTTACTGAATACTAATGTTTCACACACATAGGAATGAGTTGAACCGGGGTCAATCAGAGTAATTACACTAGTATTAAAGAGAGTAAATATACGGTGATGACATCTGAAGATGAAGCCTCCTCTCGGGCACGAATGGCATAGGCTCTAACAGGCACACGAGCCTCTGATCAAATAGTTGTATCCGGAGTCCCTTTCTGAGTGCCGCTCCTACCTCTCACATTTTGGGGTGGTCTACCTCTACCTGCAGTACCGCTCGGTCTTGTACTCTAAGCATTCTCCTTCTCAACTAACTCCGGGCAATCCCGAATGAAATAATCTTGCGAACCACACTTGTAGCAGGCTCGATTGTTAGACTTGCCCCAACATTCACCAAAATGTCGCCTACCACATTATTGACACTGGGTTTGTTTGGTCAAGTATTGCCAACACTAGCAATTGAGGTAGCTCGTGAAATCACGGATGGTCGCTCTCGTATGGAAATTCCAGCATTAATCTTAGATTGACACTGTCATTTTTAAACTTCTTCGATATCGATTAAGAAGTTTTTCCCCTGATCTCTTACGAAAATCTCTAGCTTCAAAATCAGCTTTTCGTTTCTCTTTCCTAACTCTTCGGCTTTGCAGGCTCGCTCAACTAGTGCCACGAACTCATTTATTTCAAGTATACCAACGAGCAATTTTATGTCTTCGCTCAACCCTTCTTCAAATCTTCTACACATAGCTGCCTCAGATGAAACAAAATCACGAGCATATTGGCTGAGTCTCACAAACTCGCATTCATACTCAGATACGGTCATACAACTTTGCTTAAGCTCAAGAAATTCTTTGCGTTCTTGATCGATGAATCGCTAACTAATGTACTTTTTGGGAAACTTTGCCTGAAAGAAGTCCCAAGTGACCCGTTCCTTCGGAACAACTGAAACTAGAGTATTCCACCAATAGTAGGTCAATCTCGTAGTAGGGAAATAGCACAATTCAAACGTTCCTCAAGCGTACATGATAATTCATCAAAGACACGAATAGTATTATCGAGCCAAAATTTAGCCCGCTCAGCATCATCCGTAGCTGTGGCTCTAAACTCTTTAGATCTATATTTTAGATTTTGTCAATCGGAGCTTTGTTGAATCTCTCGGGATTAATGATCGGAGGTACCACATGCACTACAGGTAGATTATTCGGGTTCGGGGGTTGTTGAAAAATCGGATTGGTCCAGATATACTAATTCAACCAATCATTCATTATACTAAAGAAGGTTTGTTTAGCCCCCTCATCATGATTACTCGTAGCTAGTCGAGATTCAACCGGCACAGTCCCTTGCGCGGGAACAGGCGCCGCACTCTCGACATCCTCAGCCACGGATCATTCGGGATCAGGATCCATTTACTATAAGAAAGAAGAAAACATATTTTCTCGTCAGCAGTCATCACACTATCACAATAAAAATTATGGCATGTATAGGTAGACTCACACACGCTACGTTAGTCCGAGAACTGACTAAACCGTAGCTTTGATACCAATTAAAATTGTAACACCCCTAATCCGTATCCGTCACCGGATTAGGATTAGAAGCATTATCAAACAAAACACAGCTTAGAACAGACATTCATTTCTTTCATGCTTCGTAAATTAACCACATCAATATACTATTCCTATTCAAATTTCTAACCTTAATACTCCTATATTCATTTCATTCACAAATTAAAATTTAATACAATCTTATATCAATGCATAACATATATAAAGTATATAATGGAACAAATTCTTCATAAGCTGATTAACAAGCATGTTACTAATACATGAGTATATTAAACCAAATAATTCACATTACATTGCTATTTGTTCTTAAGCATATTTGGCATAATCATTTATTTTGCTTAAGACTAGCTGAATGATACACTATGCTTACCATTACGCATTTTCGATTCATATACATATATATATCTAAATACCAAAAATATATACTATGTATTAAAACTTATTAACATGAACTAAATTATAAGTCATTCATGTCATAACCAATCAAGACATCTAACCAAAAGACCATACATACATGCCATGAAACATGATTACCAAACAAAATTATGTCATAATCAAATATACCCAAATTTAAGCATCATGATCAAACATAATTGAACTCAAGCTTAGAAATCAAGCTATATAACTAAATGCCAAGCATAAACACATCATGAAAGTATATCTACTATATCATATAAAACCATGACCGAATATTCATATCTATAATTAACTCAATTCATTCGATCCTCATAACCAATTACCAAACATAAACTCATTAGAATTTATACTCCAAATTTTAAGCTAATACCATAACCGAATCTATATAAATCATAATACCACAATTTAGCCATTTTCGCATGGCATTTATACATATATACACCATTCAGAATCAACTAAAAAGTGACATAGCCTATACATGCCATAGTTTCAAAAGAAGTACTACTTAAAAAGTACCAAAGTTGGTTGATAGTGTGATAGACTTGACGGTGATCCCCGAGCTCAAAACCGGACTTCAAAACTTATTAAACAACACCACGACCACATAAAGTAAGCTATCTAAGTTCAGCAAGTTGTAAGCAATCATATAACAATGCTTTAAAACATCCATATAGAAATTTATACATTTCTTGACCCTTAAACCAAATATCTAAACATTCATTAATAGACTTCATATATGACTATAATCCATTCCTCATTTTAATACTAATGCATACTAAACTATCACCTTTCATAGTTACAAGAACAAAATATACATACATTTCACAGTCGATTTCCCTATACATATATGACTTACGAAATTATACTTACCATTCAAATGATAATCTCTCAGAGCAGCGATACTTACTGAATTCAACCTTTAAATCTATATTTACTCTTATCTTTAATGCTTCTCAACTGAATTTTTCATCCAAAATGCTTTGAAGTTAAATTCATATACTTGAAGCTCTTTATCCGATTTCGCACACTTAGTGCTTGGAAGTTAAATTTGCACACTTAGTGCTTTTTATCCGATTTCGCACACTTAGTGCTCGAAAATTAAATTCGTATACTTAGTGCTTTTTATCCGATTTCGCACACTTAGTGCTCGAAAATTAAATTTGCATACTTAGTGCTCTCTATCCGATTTCACACACTTAGTGCTCAGAAGTTCAATTCACACAATTAGTGCATTACTCAAACTTATTTCTCATTTATAAATATACATAAAAATTAAATCTCAATTACACATATACAAATTCACTTTTTTCATTTCTATAATCAACATCACATTCAATTTATAACATTTCCATAATTATATATATATATATATATCACATTGGCTATATTAACTCCTCAATTCAATATCACATTTGGTTATATCATTGACATATATACACATCCTAATAGGTTGTACCAATGGCATAATGTCTACGTCACATTCGGCTATACTTTATACATACATAAATAACATATTCGACTATATCAATAATCAATATACATACTTCCGTTAAATTCATGTACATTAATATAGATAAATCCAAAACAACGTAATTGCTTAAACACTTACCTCGAGTACCGACGGACTTTGTTTTTCGACTATTCAATTAACTTCTCCTTTCCCCGATCAAATCCCGATCCTTTTTGTTCTTGATCTAATAAATTTCAAATTAAGCTCATTCAAACATATATTCATTCAATTTGGTCCAAAAACATATAAATGGGAAAATTACATTTTTACCCCTAATATTTTACACTTTTTACAATTTAGTCCCTATAGCATAAAACACAAAATATGCAAAATTTGCACACACCATGCTTAGGCTGAATGTTACTCATGCTCATACAAGTCCATACATTTCATTTATTTTGCATTTTAGTGCCTCAAAAATTTATTTTTGCAATTTAATCCAAATCACTTAATTTCATCAAAAATTCAATAACAACACTTGTTAATCTATCACATATAATTAATATTTCATCATCAAACAACAAGAACAACAAGCTTTCTTCAATGGCAACTCATGAAATACACAACCAATTCAAAAATTCAAACATGGACTAGCTAAATCACATAGCAACGATATCAAAAATGTAAAAATTATCAAAAACCGAGCTAAACACTTACCTTAATCAAGTTCAATCAAAGGCCGAAAGGAGCTAGGTCTATTTCTTTCTCTTTTATATTTTTTTTTGTCAAAACAAGAAGATGAACACTTTTTCATCTTTTATCTATTTTATTATTATAACATATATTAAAATAATACATTATAACATAAACTATAATAAAAATTTCCAATCACTATTACATGCAAATTTTTGGCCGGCCACTAAGCTCAATTATGGCCAAATTATCCTACCAACACTTTAGTTTATAAAGCCATCATCAATTCAGTACTTACACATTTAACCACCAAATTTTCTTTTTATGCGATTAAGCCTTTTTTCACAATTAAGCATCAAAACGATCAAATTTTAATACGAAATTTTCACACACCCCAATTCACGCATAATGAGCATAGAAAATAATATTAAATATTTTTCCAACTCGAATTCGTGGTCTCGAAATCACCATTCTGATTAGGGTCAAAATCGGGCTGTTACAAACTGAGACTTTAACTCTTTCAATTCTGTTGGTGTCATTCTATACGGAGCTATCGAAATAAGAGTAGTTCCCGGCACCAAATCAACACCAAATTAAACTTCTCGAATCAGAGGTAATCCTAGTAGCTCTTCAGGAAACACTTCTGGAAACTCACATACCATAGGCACAAATTTAACTTTCTTTTCCGACACTTTTGTATCAATCACGTACGCCAAATAGGCTTCACAACGCTTTCTCACATAGTTCATAGCTTTCATCGTCAGATACAATAACTGGTATTCCTTTCATATCACTGGATTCAATTCGAACTATCTCATCATTCTAACTTCTCAATTCAATACTCTTTCTTTTATAATTCACAATGGCATTATGCCGAGTAAGCCAATCCATACCCAAAATTATGTCAAACTCATCTAATGGTAACAACATCAAATTAACTGGAAAACATATATCTCGAAACATCAATGGGCCACTCTTGCATACCTTATCCACCAAAACACACTTGCCTAAGGGATTCGATACTCTAATCACAAATTTAGTAGACTCAACAGGTAGAGTCTTACTTGATACTAGATTCACACACACATATGAATGAGTAGATCCTGGATCTATCAATGCAATTACATCAGTATCAAAAAAAGTGAAAGTACCGATGATGACGTTTGGAGATGATGCTTCCTCTCATGCACGTATAGCATAAGCTCGGGCAGGTGCTCTCGCCTCTGACCTCACAACTGTGTTAGTAGTCCTTCTTTGACTTTCACCACATTCCCTACATTTCAGGGTGGTCTACCCCTAGTCAATACATTACTTGATCTCACATTCTGAACATTTTCCTCTTCGATCATCTTTGGGCAATCTCGAATAAAATGATCTCGGGATCCACATTTATAACAAACTCTATTGTTGTACTTGCCCCAACACTCTCCCACATGTCGTCTTCCACACTGTCTGCACTCAAGTTTGTTACTCTGAGCACTATCAACACTTGATTCAATTGGAGTTTGATTTCTTGAACTAACACTTAGTCTTGTACAATCTCTACTCGGATGTCCAAATGAAGCATTTGAACGATTTCTTGCATCTCTAAATCTCATCGTCGAAGGTTGAGAAAACTTACTCATCGATCTTTTTCTTTCATCACAAGCTTTAGAATCAGCTTTCTCTTTTCTTTACTGAGCTCCTAGACTTTGCATGCTCTTTCAACTAGCACAACAAATTCGTTTATATCAAGTATCCCAACCAAAAACTTAATGTCCTTATTCAACCCTTCTATGAAGCGTTTACACATAGTAGATTTGGTCAAAACACATTCCCGTGCATACTGGCTCATTCTTATAAATTCCCGTTCGTACTCAGTAACTGACATACGACCTTATTTCAGCTCTAAAAACTCTTTACGTTTCTGATCAATAAATCGTTGACTGATATACTTCTTTCTAAACTCAGCTTGAAAGAAATCGTGATTCTCTCTCTCAGAACTATAGATATCAACATCTTCCACCAATTATAAGCCGTATCCCTCAACAACGAAACATCACATTTTATACATTCGTCCGGAGTCAACGACATCTCATTAAATACTCGAAGGGTATTCTTGAGCCAAAACTCGGCTCATTCAGTATCTTCATCAAATGTGGCCCTAAACTCTTCGGCCCCGTACTTTCGAATCTTGTCCACAGGAGGCTTATTCAATCTGATCAGATCTACAACTTGTGGCATAATAGGTACTTGTGGGGGTGGAGGTTGTGGAATAGCCGAATCGTTCGAACAAACTTCGTAAACCATTTGCTCATCATTCAGAAGAAGGCTTGCTTAGCCTCTCCTCCCTCACTACTTTCATTTGGCCTAGATGCAGCCGGCACTGTCCCTTGAGTGGGAGCAAGCGTTACTTTCTACATCATCAGCAACTACTCGATCGGGATCCATTACTATATGAAAACACATTTTCATCTGTTAGAATTCATCACACTATCACAATTTCATATATGGCATGTATAGCTAGACTCACACACGCTACGTTAGTCTGAGAATTGACTAAACCGTATCTCTGATACTAATAAAATATAACACCCCTAACCCGAGATCGATGCTGAAATAGGGTTAGAGGCATTACAAATATTCAGAACATTTTACTACCATTTCATGACACAAAATCAAACATATTCAAACACAAGTATATAGTCCCTTATTGAGGTCTTCAAGACCTTAAACACGTGTTAGAAAGAGGTCAGGACTAAATCGAACACATACAAAATTTTAAAAATTTAAAACTTTTCAAAATTTCAAGGGTTACATGCCCGTATGGGTAGGCCGTGTGCCTCCCACGGCTGCTAGACACCCCCATGTGTCTTCCCCGTGGTCGAATCTGATTTTACTCCAAGACCACCAAGCAAGCCCGTGTACCTTGGCTGTGGTCAATCCTGACTTGGCTCCACGATTACCAGGCACATCCATGTGCCAAGGCCATGTACACTTAATTAGATACTGACTTAGTCCTACGGTTACTAGGCATGCTCAGATGTTACAACCAGTGTGGCAAAATATGCCATTTACAATGCCAAATTTTCCACCCAAATAAGGGTCAATCGCTACAAGCATATACAAGCATACTTATCCATACAAATGGCAACCAAAAACACATCAAATGATCATCATATCATTCCATTCCATCTCATTTCTAAGTATAAATTATCCATAACCTCACTAAATTAGTAAGGCATCAATTCATCATTGAACTTACCATTCATAAAACTATTTAAATTCCATCAAGCTATATTAAGATATGCACCAAATACTAAACTCTCTCATGTACCCAACTAATATTTAACTGGCCAAATCACATGGCTATTTACATCTCAAACATATACAAGTGACTAGCCTATACATGCCATATTTGATTATATACATTCTTACAAAAGTACCAAAATACATTTGCCGATAGATATGCTGACGATCCTTAGATCCGAGCTAGCTTTTCTGACACTGCAAAGCAGAGAAACAAATCACACAGTAAGCTTTCCAAAGCTTAGTAATTTTGAAATACAATACAATTATCTCATCAAATCAAACCAATGTATATAATAAATCATCACATAGATCAATTCTCTCATATTCATACCATATCATCCATAGCTAAAATACTCATTCATCCATTCATAGCTTTATCTATAAAATCATCAACAACAAAGGTTTAATACATACCTTAGCTAACACATAGTTATTCAACTTCCAAGTTATTCAATGCTCGTTATTACATGTCAATCATTATCTGATATTCTTTTAATTTAATCGCAGACTCAGTGCCATATACATGATCAAAGCATATTCTTCATCGCACACTTAGTGCCTATTCTTTTAACCGACTTATCTCGGTACCGCACACACAGTGCCAAATCAATAAGCCAAAGCTTTAATAACATCGCACACACAATGCTATTCTTCTCTGTATCGATTTCAATTTCGCACTTAGTGCCATCTAATTCAATTTTGCACATAGCATCTCAAATCTCATAATCATATACATATTCATTCCATAATACTAAAACATATCTTAATAACATATATTATATTCAAACTTACCTCGGACGTCGAATTATCGAAACGATCGATTAATCGAGCACTTTATCTTTACCTCGATCTCGATCCAAACCTCTCTTTTCTTGGTCTATACATATTCAAATTCAATCCATTTAATCACCAACTCATTCAATTTAGTCCACACTCACACATTTAGGGAATTTTACAAAATAGCCCTTATATTTTCACATTTCGACACTTTAGTCCCTATTTCACAAACATCAAATACACAAAATTTCAAAACACATATGCTAGCCGAATTCTTCACATGCTAATACAATCTCATACATTTCATTTATTTCATATTTTAACCCTTCAATTTCCCTTTTTCTTAATTAAGTCTAAAATACTCAATTTCACTAAAAATCCCAATACAAACTATGTTTATCCAACACCAAGTTTCCATATTTCATTATCAACTAACACATATCTCAAGTGTTCATCAATGACTCATCACAAAAACATAATCAATTCATAAAATTTCAACATGGGTTAGCTAAAGCACGAAGCAATGATTACGAAAATGTAGAAATTATCAAAAACCGAGCTCAAATATACCTTGAATCAAGCTTAACCCTAGTTGAAATTTCAAAGCTTTTCTTCCTTATTTTATTTTATATTTTTTAGTGGAACATGAAGAAGATGATAACTATTTCATGCTTTGTTTTATTATAAATTAACTTAATTATCATTTTACCATTTTGCCCTTTTAATAAACATATAAGATAAATTAGAATAATGGTTATCTAGTCATTTAACACCCCACTATCTTAATTAATGGGCTATTTGCAACATAAGGCCTCCTCTTTTATAAAGACAACCACACTTAAGTACTTAAAAATCAGTACATAGCTTTTACTCTTTACGCGATTAAGTCATTTCTCTTAATTCGGCATACAATCGATAAAATTATCACACAGAATTTTCACACAGACTATGTCACATAGAATCAACACCAAAGATAACATTAAAATATTATTTTGACCTTAAATTTGTAGTCTCAAAATCACTGTTCCGACTAGGGTCTAAACGGGCTGTTACAAATGTGGTTTCTCCAAAATGAAAATGAAAATGACCTGGAAATAAATTTATGTTTCTTGAATTAAATGAAGTTCAAAAATGGAAATAAATCACTTGGTCAGAGTGAACTTGTTGAATGTAGAAATATTAAATATATTTCTCAGGGATTCTATTACGGTAAAGTCATCATGATTTTGATGAAATTAGAATTGGGTTGAGAAAATCATTTAATTGAAATATATTGAGATGTTTATTTTGGGAAATAGAAAACCAATTATCGGGTTGGATCAAATTATAAAGTACTGGGTTAAAAGTTTAGGAAGTACTTGTAATTGGATCCGATATGAGAGAGGGCCAAAAGCCCCTCTTGTTAATGAGACGGATGGAAAACCCTAGTACTATTAACTAGGATTGTGGCCTCCTATACTTCTAGTTAGACTAGGAGTTTATTTTCTTAGTTGAAATAATCTTCTACAATTCAATAAAGGTGGGGCGACAAACCTTAATATTATTAAATAGGGTTGCCGCCTCCTATACTACTAGTTAGACTAGGAGTTTGTTTTTCTAGTTGAAATAAACTTTTATAATTCAAAAAAGGTTCTACTTGTTCTCCCTATAAATAGATGACACCAATAGGGGTAAAAACATAACCTAATATATTGTTACTTTACTTGAAAATAGAGAGAATTTATTCTTAGCTATAAAATCTATTTTCTGGAATAACAATTCTATCGGTTTTCTATTGAAAACATATTTTTATTTTCACACTTAAAAAAAAGAAAACTATTTATTTGTTATAACAATTCTATCATCGAATTGTTCTAGCCCACACTCGAAGCAATTCATGGTACGATAATAGAAAAGAAGACCATTCAGTTGAAAGCTAAGAATGACAAGGATCCGTCTAATTGAAAACACAAGTGAAAATTTAATAATTGGTTTATCGTTATAAATATCACAAATTGACTCAGTTTAAAAAAATTTATTTTCTGCTGTGCAAACTATTTTCAAATTGGATTTTTACTAACAGAAGACCCATTTAGAAATGATAGAGGGGTAGCAAACTGATATAAAGCATGTTGAGTTATAAGTGGGGATACCACCTATGAGAGATGTGGGTCGTGCATCAAACCTTGGGGGTAAAGTAGTGATGCAAACTGGGCAATTGGAGCGAGCAAATGCAGTGATCAAGGTATATCTCAAACGCTTATCTAGTGTTTTTCGTTTTGACTTGCCATTGTCTTAGCGAAGACAAAGAGGCTCTTTTAGAGTTTTGAAATGAATAAGCCGAGGGGCTTACAAACCAGAGTTGGCAGGAAAACTCAAGGTTAACCTGGTGTTCAATATGGGCATGCCTAAGCCTATTTGTGCAGATTAAGGGGATCTCAATTGAGGCAAGTCACAATGTGGGAAAGCAAGAATGGTGAGCTCTTGCAAACGAGATGTACCAAAAAGGAGAGAAATGATTTGATTTAAGAGATAACAGAAGCCGAGAAAGGTGTTTTGGGGGGCAAGACTACCTAAAAGAGAATCTATGTAGGAATCAACCAAGGTATCAAGAAATTTTCAAGGTGAGTCACACGAGAGTCATTCCGAGGATGCAACGAGAGCATTACGAGAATGGGTGGGGGATAATGTCATGGCCATGAATAAAAGCCTATGACGATTGCACAAAGAGTGTCCCATAGAGGTCAATCGATTAAATGGGGCTCATTCGACCACTTGAACTGACTCGATTTGTGGAACATATGGAGAAGCTCGTCTACTTGAAGCTTTGATGGCCCAATAAAGCACTTATGGAAAATAAGGGCTACTTTGGTAAATATGAAAATTAATTTTAAAATATTTATAATCTAATAAGATTTGATTTTGTATTCTTAAAAGATTGAGTCAATCTCTTAAGAATTTCAATTGTAGATAGACTTTAATCTTGACCATTGATGCAACTCAGTCTGTACAGTTGGTTTTAAGGGAGCTCAACTATAAATAAAGGTCTTCCCCCTCATTTGTAAGGATCTCATCCTATTTTTTGTATTCTTTCTATAGTATAAGAATACTTTGAGAGCATTTACTCAAACACTTTACATGTTTTGCTTTATTGTAGGATTTTTTTTTTTTGTTGCTATTTCATTTTGAGTTGTTTTCACATTATTTTTGGTGTCTTGGAGAATTTTTATCAAGAATTCTCAGTTTGTTGACTTAGGCAGATTCGAACCCAAGAAATTATCTAAGGCCATACGGATTGGGAGACTAAAGTTTTAGCTTCGTGATACTAGGATAAGGTATTTATAGAGGGAAGTTGGTTACACGTAGGTCCCAATATCAAGTACTCTATTCTACAAGTGTAGAGGGTAAAGTGATATATTTCTAGCTAGGGACACATTTGGAGTCAATGTGAGGTGATTAGATGGAGCATTTTTAGGATAGGGGAGATGATGGATTGACTATGCTGGTAAGAGTTCTTCCTTATATTTCTTCTATGGATTGTACGAGCCCACCTTATGTGATGTGGCATTTGGAAAGGTTGAGGCTAAGCTCCTAGGAAGGAAATAAGGCCATGCGTCACCAAATTCTATCTTTAGGCATAGGCATTGGGTGGTTTTGCCAAGGGTGATATGGAAAAGGTATAACTAATGCCTATAAACAAAAGGCAGGTTATAAAATGACTTGAGTTGAAATAAATCTCTATAGATACTTGGAAGCAGGATGATCATTGCCTCAATCATTACGCCTATAAATTAATTGTTTCTAGACAAAAGTTTATCTTTGATTGAGGCTTTTTGAAATGACTTCATTTCTTTGTTACTATTGTTTCTTTTAGATGGCTGCTTCAGTTTCCCACCTAGGTAATTATAGAAAGGACTCTTTTGTGAATTCAAAATTCTCATTTTCTTCTACTTTTTTTTTTTTTGCACTTACTCTTTTTTTCTTTCTCTTCTCTTGCTATCTTTGGTCAAGAGATTCTTTTTGTATTTTCTTCTTTCCATTCTTTCCATTTTGTTCTTCAAATGGACATCAGTCATTTAAAATTCCAAAAACAGGATAGAGCTCGATTATAGGAGAAACCTAGTTGTGTTTCATAATTATTGTAACACCCTTAACTCGTCTCTGATGCCAAATTAGGATTACGGAGTGTCACAGTACATTTAGCAACATTTAACTTCAACAGAAATAGATATTCATTTATAATATAAATGTTTCAATACACATTTTATATAAAGTAAAAATTCTCTTACAGGCCTTAACCCGACCCTACGGGCCCCTAAAAATAGTTTAAAAACATTTGGGGATCATTTCGAAACAAAATAGAAAATTTTGGAAATAGGGGTCACACGGCCGTGTGAGTATTCGATGTATGGGACACATGGCCATGTCCCAACCCACGTGTTTGTCTATACGAGTATTTGAAATAGGGTCACACAGCTATGTCGCTAGGTCGTGTAACTCTCTTAGACCATGTGGTTCATCATGTACTTAAAATTTAAATGACACACAACGGTGTGGTATGGCTATGTGTGGCACACGGCCATGTGACAGCCCGTCTCCTAAGCCATGTACTTCACAAATTACCCCTAATGCAAGCTAATTCAAACCCAATTGCTTGGGCACCAAACCAAACCAATTCAAGATACTTTCATATGGTTAAAGGACATTCAAAGACACCAAAACATACCAAAAATCAATCAACCTAGGTGCATAACCAATGTTCCCTTATTGACACCATAATTTATAAGCCAAAATGAACAAAACCGAACACTTATCAAACACAAAACCAAATGGTATTTAGATTCATCATGAGAAAAATAATCACGTAATCAATTTTTCAATCAACCAATATTACAATTCCAATTTTCACCCTAAATGCATATATTTAGAACTACTCAAACATTCCATTCATATCTAAATAGCTTATATATATCCATGACCAGAAACTGTCACCAAACTAAGTATCAAACACAAACAACATACCAAAAGTCCTAATACATGCCATTCATAACCAAGTTCCAAAACAACTCTAAACATCTACCAAAGAAGATATGGATAGTGTGTATGTTTCGACTTGAACTTTCGATCTACTAGGCTTCACGAAATATACAAGAAAAACACAACACGTAAGCACGATATGCTTAGTAAGTTCAAATTCATGTAAACACCACTTAATTACTAAATTTTCTTTACGTAAAAGATACATAACTTCCAAAACACTCTTATATATTAAAAAATGCTTATTCACATAACAAACCTTAAAACCTTTACATAATAGTCCATTCCACTGGTATCCTTTTCAATTGATATCCTTTTCAGTTGATATCCTTTTCAACCTTTTCATTGTTTCGAATAAGCCATGGTATCTTTCAACCATGATCTTTTCCTTTTTGAGAATAATGCCATGATATATTTCAATCATGGTCTTTCCCTTTACTCAAATCAAGAAAATCCAAACACCATTTCATAGATATGTAATTGATGATATCAATTTACATCATGAAATCAAATTAATTACTTTAATTGAAATAAGAACTTACATCGACTAACATGGATGCAAAAGTAAAGCCGATGACTAATCTGAAACCTTAACTTTACCGCGATTCAAGTTCGGTTGATTTGTGTCTTGATCTAAATAGTAATTTCATTCAATTAAATAATTAAAATAGCTTAAACTAATTAATTCAAGCTTACAATCCATTTTAATGTGAATTTACAAAATTAACCTTAGCATTTTAACTTTTATGCAATTTAGTCCTTAAACCTGAAACTTGCAAATTAACCATAAATAATTTAACATCATGTAAGGTGATTTTTCCTAGGGTCCAATACAACCTACATTTTTCATTAATTCACCATATTTTCCTTAGAATTTACCATTTCCATAAATAAGTCCCTAAATCTTAAAATCATCAAAAATCACTTAACAAAATACATCTATCTAACGACCAACCTTAATAATCTATCAACTAAATTCACAAACACTTCCATGGAAAGCCCCTAAAATTTTTAAATTTTTACAAATTGATCTCAAGTTAGCTAAATTAAGCTAATACGAACTCAAAAACATAAAAATTACCAAAAAAAAAAAGGGCTAAAATTTACATACCATGCACACAAAATAGTTTAATGAAAGCTTCCTATGCTTGGCTATGGTTCTCATGGTTTCAAACAAGAAAAGAAAAGAGGAAATGATGATAATAAGTTTTATCATCTATTGTTTTAATTATCATTATCTAATTACAAATTTAACCTTTAAAACCATTAAACTTACACCAAAACCAACCCAATATCATTCACTAACTAACAATTTTGTATTTTTACCCAATAAGTCCATAAACTTACATTTCATAACCATTTAACTCATTTAAGTAATTAAAATCAACTTTTGCATCTTTTACTATTTAGTCCTTTTACTAAATTAACTATCTAAACATTAATATTTCTTAACCAAATTTTAATACGACTCAAATAAATACTCGTAATTATTAAATAAATATTAAAATACTAACTCAATCGTCAGAATCGTGATCTCGAAACTACTATTTTCGATATCATTAAAAACGGGCTGTTGCAATTATTACAGAGATGACAGCTAACATCCTTATTACAAATATAAGTTCTCTATTCCTTCAGGAACACACTGTATGTGTGAAGTTACGAATAATAGGAAAGGCTTCTATCTTCCTTTTATTGGAAAGTTTTGGTTTAGAAATCAATTTTATTGCACAATGATGGTTGGGGGAGGGAGCCGAGAGGGAGAGGGACGGGGAGGAAAATATTTTTATTTTTTAATATTAATATAACTTATTTTTAATTAATATAAATATAAATGTAAGATAAAAAAAAGTGTTGCTGTGGCATAATAATTGGTCAATGGGGTTTTTTAACCATATTAAGATTTTGGGTGATTTGGGTAACACTGGAATATTTTAAATACCACTTCTTACCAAAAAAAATTTATGTGTCAAGCTGGGAAAAGTGTATAATTTAGGTTCAATTTGTCAATTAAGCCTCTTTTTTTTTTTTTTTTCAATTTACTTATCTAGTGGAATTTTAATTTAATGTGTTATGTGTAATGTATGTATATATTTTGGATATGTTTTCCTATGTCAATAGTGTGTCAAATGATTTAGTGATATGTTTAATATATTTAGGCGCATATAGGAGACTAAATGCATGCTTTGAAATTTTTATTTTATTTTTATTTTTTGAAATGTTGTCTTGAGACATCAAGAATATGCCTCGATATCATAAGAATGTTTTCAAGCATTTCATGCTTTTTTGAGCATAAATCTCGAGATATAATGTTTCATGTCTTGAAAAATATTGTTCTTGTCTCAATACATAAAACTTTAAAGTTAAATTGTTGAATATTTGAGTTCAAGCCTCGAGACATAGGGGGTTAAGTCTCAAGATATGATTTGAAAGTTTTAAGATCTCAAACTTTTAAACAAAAAAAAAAAAAAAAAAAAAGATACAAGGGAAAGGGAAACATGCCTGGAGACAACTTCATTGTCTTGAGACATTGCCCTACGTTTTGTTAGCTTGACCTAAGAATTATAACCTCACCTTGTTTTTATTGTCTTTTGACTCATGTTATTGTTTAAGGGCCCACTGAAATTTGATTAGTAGACATGTTTTAGATACCACGCTTAATATGTTTTAGTTTTGATAATTGTTTTAATTATTTATTTGAATTATTTCGACAATAAATATAACATTTTCCATCCAGATCTTCCTACCAAAGTCAAGTATAATGTGTTACATGGAAGTAAAATAATTCTATATTTTACATTCATCTATTCAATTTCTGTGAATTTAGATTTGGATGATATACAAACATTAGAGTTACTATTTTTTTTGCTGGAAAAGAATCATGTATTTGAATGAGTTTACATCAATTTTGATGGGATAATATTGGATATTACAATGCTTGGTTCGAATTAAAATTTTACACGTTGAATTCTTATAATATATAGTATCTATAGATATTGACATAAAAATATAAATAAATAAA
Organism: Gossypium rotundifolium; assembly: GCA_025506655.1. Taxonomy (NCBI): domain Eukaryota; kingdom Viridiplantae; phylum Streptophyta; class Magnoliopsida; order Malvales; family Malvaceae; genus Gossypium; species Gossypium rotundifolium. The sequence goes on from CP106723.1 coordinate 82,464,970, forward strand.
TTTAAGTTTAGGATGAATTTGATAAATTATTGAATTTTTTTAATATTTAATATTTTAAATATGTTTAATAATTATTTTAATATTTTAACTAATATAAAATTTTCATTAAAAAAGTGTTGAATAAGATAAATTACATATCACATATTAAATCGACTTTATTTTATAAATAAAAATAAAAATTATCGTTTTAAAAAAAAAGAAAATCAAATTAGCATATTAATCTTTCACCCAAAATTATCTAAAATAATATAAAAATTATATAAATAAGATTAAAATTGAAAATAAATAATCTTTTAAAAATTAATATTTGCTTTTATAAAAAACTAATTATATTTTGTACATATATTTATTAATTTACCACACAATTTTCTAATTAGTTAATCTAACAAGTGCCACAAAAGTAGATTTGCTGTTCATTCAAATATTTATAAATTAAGTATATAATAATGTTATTAAATGATGTTAATATTAAATATTCCACCTTTAAAAGTTTTATTAAGAATGTAGATATCTATATTTAAAACTGCATATCATCTTTATAAATAATTAATTGTAGTTTCTTTACATTAAATTTTTGGTAATAAGTTAATTAATGGAAAATATTCATGCTATTAATATGTATTTCATTTTATAATTTTTTTGCACTAGATTTATTTAGAAAATAGTTTTAAGATAATATTAAAATAAAATATGTTTTTAAAAAATTAAGATAATGTTGAAAAAATTATTTAGTTTAAAATAAATTTATTAAAAACATCAGTTTTAAAAATAGGATATAAATAATTACCCATCTGTTAATAAATTTTAGTTGAATTATTTGATTTTAAAAATTACAAAATGACCATCCCAGTTACCTTAAAATTTTGAGTCCATTTCCTTAAATCACTGACATGTCCGTTAAATACATGACTTAGAATTTTAAAAATAAAATAAAATAACACATAATTTTCATGTAATTTAAGGAAAAAAAGTAAATTCAAAACCATTAAAATACAAAATTCACCGTTTTGTCTTTTAAAAGCCTAAAAAGGTAAATCCTACACTTCATCTTCTTCCCTAAATTATATGAAAGAGGGTTTTACATTTTAGGCTTTTAAGGAAAAAACCGTTGAGTTTTGTATTTAAATGATTTTAAAATTTATTTTTCCTAAATTACATAGAAATGATGTGTAATTTTAGTTATTTTAAATTTTTTAACAGCCATATCACCATTATATTATTGATTTAATTGGAATGGACATATTTTTTCTAATAATTCAAATGATTATTTTATAATTTTTAAAATTAAATGACCTAATTAAAATTTACTAATAATCAAATAATTATTTATATAATTTACCAAAAAATATTATAGTATACAACATATTTTAAAATATATAATTTATCAAGGAATGTAACTTTAGAAACACGAGGTTTAAATTTTTATTTATGCACTTTAGTAGGTACTTTAAATTAATTACAGCTTATTTTAAATTTTAACTCTCTCTTTTTTAGTCTTAATTTATATTTATCATAACACAACCAATCAAATGTTAAGTAAACGATCGTTAACATGAAACATTGGCAACATTTATTTATTTTAATTATAAACTTCTTATTAGATTCTTTTACACTTTTTCAATCATTGTATTTATCAAATTTTCTATTAAAATTTAATTAGATAAACATAATACAATTTAAACAAATACATACAATTAATTTATGTATCGGTAGAAAAACTATTTTTTTATAAAAAATAATTTAAATATTTAAAGAAGTCAAATATCTATAATAATATAAGTTCCGTTGATAAGAAAAAAAAGAGAGAGAGAGAGAGAAAATCGGAAACAAGTTCAAAAGGGAACGTAATAAATGAATTTAGAGATCTGTGAATTAAGCAGAACTGAATTTAAATATGTTTCAAAAAAAATAAATGGACACAAAGGCGATTATTTATTTTCTCTGTCCATTGACTTGAATATATTATGTATATATAGCCACCCAAATCAAGAAAGATACACTTATATCTTACACTGAGCTGCTATCCCAGCTCTAAAATTCATGAATTAATTTTCTTTGTATGAAAGCAACAAATAAATTTCTTTGGGATCCTTGGTTTCGGATTATATATTGAACATCTACTATTCCATTGGGTGGCATTGTCCAACAGGAAAAAAAGAAAAAAGAAAAAAATAAAAGAAATGGAGAATGGTGAGGCATTTAGAGTCGGCAGTGCACGTATTGGAAGTTCAAGCATTTGGAGGAACAACGCCATGGAAGCTTTCTCCATGTCTGCTCGTGAAGAAGATGATGAAGAAGACCTGAAATGGGCTGCCATCGAGAAACTGCCTACATATTTGCGTGTGAGGAGAGGGATATTCACAGAAGGTGAAGGTCCATCAAGGGAGATCGACATAGAAAACCTTGGATTCATTGAGAGAAGGAATCTGCTAGAAAGGCTAGTAAGAATTGCAGAAGATGATAATGAGAGGTTCTTGTTGAAGCTTAAAGAACGCATTGATAGGTAAGTCTTTTCCATTTTCTTTTTATGATTGTTTGATGCGTTCAAGTTGATCCGAATTGTTGGTTTTTGTTCCCAACGGATTGTGAAACTCAAACTACAGAGTTGGACTTGATATGCCAACAATTGAAGTCCGGTTTGAGCATCTGAATGTTGAAGCAGAAGCTTATGTGGGAAGTAGAGCGCTGCCTACCATATTCAACTTTTCTGCAAATGTTCTAGAGGTACTCTTCTTGTTTAATAATAATAAAACTTGCATCTTTTAATCGAACAGACAGCGCCAACTTTTTCCCATCCTGCTTTTTGTTTGAAGGGATTATTGAGTTACCTTCACATTCTTCCCAATAGAAAGAAGCCATTACCAATCCTTAATGATATCAGTGGAATTATCAGACCTCGAAGGTAAGAACTAAGAAGACTAGTATTTCTGCATCAGGATCATAATCTCTTGAAACGTTGACAACACTGGTTTGGTTCAAACTTGTTCAGAATGGCATTGCTGTTAGGGCCTCCAAGCTCGGGCAAGACAACCTTACTATTGTCATTGGCTGGAAAGCTGGGCAAAGATTTGAAAGTATGGAATTTAATTTCACTGTACTTCCAGTTCCCATTTCAGTTGGTTGGCATTGTGATCTGACGTAGGGTGGCACATATGAAAATCTCAGTTTGCAGGCAGAGTAACTTATAATGGACATGGAATGGAAGAATTCGTGCCGCAGAGGACATCAGCTTACATAAGTCAATATGATGTTCATATAGGAGAAATGACGGTCAGAGAAACATTAGCTTTTTCAGCAAGATGTCAAGGTGTTGGACCTCGTTATGGTAAAAACAATATTTTTCTTCAACTTTGACCTGCAATTTAACCAGATAAGTTTGGTTTTCTATAAAGAAATATTTTTTTTTTTTTTTTTTTTTGCCGCTTGGGAATTGGCAGAGATGTTGAAGGAATTGTCTCGTAGAGAGAAAGAAACAAATATCAAGCCTGATCCTGATATAGATATCTATATGAAGGTAAAAAGATGCAATTTTTTCAATCTACTTTGTATGTGGCTCATTTTAATTTTGTAACATGTGTTTTTTGCTGTTACTGTTAAATTTGCAGGCCGCTGCACTAGAGGGACAAGACGCAAATGTAGTTACAGATTATATTCTCAAGGTACCAATCTAAGATCGAAAGCTATGGAGACAAAGAACAAAAGACAAAACAGACAAAGACTCTTTTCAGTATCTATTAAGAAATATCTAATGTTGGAAATTTGCAGATATTGGGGCTTGAAGTTTGTGCAGATACCTTTGTGGGAGATGAAATGAGACGAGGTATCTCTGGTGGACAAAAGAAGCGAGTCACTACAGGTAAATCTGAGACAATTACTTGACAAAAATGACTATTGATTTCCAGAATTTTGGAGTAATGGAATCATGGTTTTAATCATTTCATCCCACTAAAATTTTATAGGAGAGATGCTGGTTGGACCAGCAAGGGCACTTTTCATGGATGAGATATCTACTGGTTTGGATACTTCAACAACGTTTCATATAGTGAATTCATTAAGACAGTCCATCCACATCCTCAATGGAACAGCTCTGATCTCTCTGCTTCAGCCAGCTCCGGAGACATACGATCTGTTTGATGATATAATTCTGCTTTCAGATGGCCATGTTGTGTATCAAGGTCCCCGGGAAAATGTACTCGAGTTTTTCGAATACATGGGGTTTAAGTGTCCAGAAAGAAAAGGAGTTGCTGACTTTTTACAAGAAGTAATGGTTTAATTATTACATTTAAACATGCAGATACTGTTTGAATATATGTTTTTAACTTTTTACAATAAGTAATGGTTGATGGGGTGCAACAGGTGACATCAAGGAAAGATCAAGAGCAATATTGGGCACGTAAAGACGAGCCTTACAGTTTCATCTCTGTCAAGGAATTAGCTGAAGCATTTCAGTCTTTCCACATTGGACAAAAGCTAGGCGATGATCTTGCAGTTCCATTTGACAAGTCCAAAAGCCATCCAGCTGCTTTAACCAAAGACAAGTACGGTGTTTCAAAGAAGGAACTGTTAAAAGCTTGTGTTTCCAGGGAATATCTTCTAATGAAGAGGAATTTATTCGTATATGTGTTCAAAATGATTCAAGTGAGTAAAGGAAAATTTGCATGTTTTAAAAACTATGACTTAAAACATTTCTAAGTCTTAACTGTTTGTTGCGTTGTTGGTGAAATTTTCAGCTTATTTTCATTGGAGTCATAACAATGACAATTTTTATAAGGACAGAGATGCACCGAGATACAATTACAGATGGTGGAATTTTCATGGGAGCTTTGTTCTTTATTCTCATTATGATAATGTTCAATGGATTCGCGGAGCTTGCAATGACCATCTTGAAACTTCCTGTCTTCTACAAGCAAAGGGACCTTCTCTTCTATCCTTCATGGGCATATTCTTTACCTGCATTGATCCTTAAGACCCCAATCAGCATCTTAGAAGTTACCGTCTGGGTTTTCATGAGTTATTATGTCATTGGCTTTGACCCTGATGTTGGGAGGTGAGAAACTTAAACTAGCTATCACCATATCAGTTGTGGCCTATATTTTGTGTGTCACCCACCTAATCAATTAAAGCTCTAATTGGCAGCTTTTTCAAGAATTACCTAGTACTCCTATGTCTTAGCCAGATGGCATCAGGACTGTTCCGATTAATGGGAGGATTAGGAAGAAATATAATTGTTGCAAACACTTGTGGGTCATTTGCTTTACTTACAGTTCTTGTCATGGGGGGATTCATCTTAACTCGAGGTAAATCCATTAATAAATTGGGTTATGAGTTATGATAGTTATCATTATTTGTCTTAATGATGCAAAATCGAGTTTTAGTTGTGATTTTCGCTTTCTGATGCTTCAGATGATGTCAAGAAATGGTGGAAATGGGGTTACTGGATTTCACCATTGATGTATGCACAAATGCCATAGCTGTGAATGAATTCCTGGGGAAGAGTTGGAGACACGTGAGCCACGTTTTCTGCCAATTTGAAATTAAACCATGATAAATGGGAAATTTTCCTTTGATCAGAGGATATTACTGAAACTGAAACATATATTTGCACTGTAGGTTCCTCCTAACTCTACTGAACCATTAGGAGTTTTGGTCATGAAATCTCGTGGAATTTTCCCTGAACCGCATTGGTATTGGATTGGAGTAGGAGCTTTGATTGGATACTGTTTCCTATTCAATTTCCTTTTCACATTGGCGTTAAAGTATTTGGACCGTAAGTTTCTCTAATTAGATTTTCCAGTCCTCCATATGAAGCTTATCTTTTTAATAGTTTCTCTAATTTGATTCAGCATTTGGGAAGCCTCAAGCAGTAATATCTAAAGAAACCTTAGCTGAGAGAATTGCTAGCAAGACTGGAGAGAATACTGAACTATCATCAAGGGGAAGAGATTCTTCTGGTGAGTCAGTGCTTAAATTAAACATTAGTGTGCTTTATATTCCCATGTGCTATAACATGATCAATGCAAAAAATTAATGCAGAGAGAAGAACAGGTGCATCATCGAGATCGTTGTCTTGGAAAGTTACTAGTGTCAATGAAGCTAATCAAAAGAGGAAGAGGGGGATGGTTCTTCCTTTTGAACCCCTTTCGATGAGCTTTGATGAAATCAAATATGCTGTAGATATGCCACAGGTATCTTGAATTTTATCAGGTTCAAAACTAGAAAATAGAATACATAACCGAGTAGTTAGTTAAACTTCAATGCATTTTTGTGTAGAAATCGGTTAGCTTTATTGGATGTCCATGCATGAAAAAACAGTACAGTGCAAAAGTTGGATCTTTGTCGTATAAAACATTAATAATACTTGGTAAAATATGATGACGGAACTTTATATGCTAAAAATTTTCTTTGTTTCCAGGAAATGAAAGCTCAAGGTATTTCAGAGGAGCGGTTGGAACTTTTGAAGGGAGTGAATGGAGCTTTCAGACCCGGAGTCCTAACAGCTCTGATGGGTGTTAGTGGTGCTGGCAAGACCACTCTAATGGATGTGTTGGCAGGAAGGAAAACCGGTGGTTATGTCGAGGGAACGATCAAAATTTCAGGGTATCCGAAGAAGCAGGAAACATTTGCTCGTATATCCGGGTACTGTGAGCAAACAGACATCCATTCCCCCCATGTTACAGTCTACGAATCCTTGGTTTTCTCTGCATGGCTTAGACTACCCCCGGAGGTCAATTCTGAAACCAGGATGGTATGCAGCTGTTAATTACTTGTTACGTCTTTTGTCTAAGGCATGTAAGAAATATTTTTAAATCAAATTGTTGTGTTACAGATGTTCATTGAGGAAGTTATGGAGCTTGTGGAGCTAAGTTCATTAAGGGACGCACTTGTAGGATTGCCAGGGGTGAATGGTCTTTCAACTGAGCAACGCAAGAGGCTAACAATTGCAGTTGAACTTGTTGCCAACCCATCCATAATATTCATGGATGAGCCTACATCTGGTCTTGATGCCAGGGCAGCAGCTATAGTAATGAGAACAGTAAGGAACACTGTCGATACAGGACGAACTGTGGTGTGTACCATCCATCAACCAAGCATCGATATATTTGATGCTTTCGATGAGGTGAGAACCATTGGAGTTTTGTTTGGCATTTATCTTTCTTGCCTTTTTTAAATCTAACACAAGTACTTAATGGACACAAAAAATTACAGCTGCTTCTGTTGAAAAGAGGAGGTGAAGAAATATATGTGGGTCCACTAGGCCGCCATTCTTGTCATTTAATAAAGTATTTTGAGGTTAGTCTCATGAATGCATGATAATATTAGTGGAATTCTTTTTATGTTTGTTGCTAAAGTCCTAAGATTTCGCTTGTTGAAGGAAATAAATAGAATCCCAAAGATAAAAGATGGTTACAATCCAGCAACATGGATGTTGGAGGTTACTTCAGGAGCACAAGAAGAAGCAATTGGTGTCAACTTTACCAACATATACAAGAACTCTGAGCTATATAGGTAGGATCCAGAAATTCTTGTTCATGGTTTAAATTTAAAATCAAGTCAAAGCGCAACAAGTGGTTTATGATTTTGGATTATTTTAGGAGAAAAGTTGACTGATTTGGAATGTGTAAACTACCATACTATAATTCTCATCATTACTTATACACTGAATACATTAATGCAAAGCTAGAAACTCCAACTAGTTTTAACCCCTTAACCGAGGTCAATATAAGTTATCCAGGCTACACAATAGTTTAGGCTTAAATTTTCAATCTCTTATTTAAAAGAAGCTTACTGAATTATGTATTAATTTTTAAAACTTATCATTGCCTTTTTTTATATTTACAAGTTATAAAAAAATAAAAGGAATTAATTGACACTGTAAAATAATGGTACAGGAGGAACAAGGCATTGGTGAAGGAACTAAGCAACCCTGCACCTGGTTCCAAGGATTTATACTTCCAGACTAGATATTCACAATCGTTGCTCACTCAATGTATTGCTTGCTTATGGAAGCAGTATTGGTCTTACTGGCGAAACCCACCATACACTGCAGTGAGATTTTTATTCACAACTTTTATAGCTCTAATGTTTGGGACAATATTCTGGGATCTAGGCTCCAAAAGGTATATAACTATTTAATGCAAAATCGTGCAAGCAATGTGATTTCGTGTTTTTAATCTCAATGGATTGAAATGGTTGTAATTGCAGAACAAGGCGACAGGACGTTTTCAACTCAATGGGTTCTATGTATGCTGCCGTTCTCTTTATAGGATTTCAAAATGCTGCATCGGTTCAACCCGTCGTGGCAGTTGAAAGAACGGTCTTTTATCGAGAAAGAGCCGCTGGGATGTATTCAGCACTACCATATGCATTTGGACAGGTAATATTGCAGCTCCAGAACTCGGACTTTCTGCAGCGATCTTATGTTATTAAGCATCAAACATTGCCAAGTGAAGTTCAGGCTGATGGTTACTATTTATTTTCCAGGTTGTGATTGAGCTGCCATACATTTTGGTTCAGACTGTCATTTATGGAATTATAGTGTATGCGATGATCGGATTTGAATGGACTTCCGACAAGTTCTTCTGGTATCTCTTCTTTATGTATTTCACCTTCTTATACTTCACCTTCTATGGGATGATGACTGTGGCTGTCACTCCCGACCACAATATTGCTGGCATAATTTCATCTGCCTTCTTTGCACTTTGGAATCTTTTCTCCGGATTCATCATCCCCCGAACGGTACGTCTAGTAACCCTTTTTGCACACTTGATTAATGCAAGAAAAGAATGAGACCACATCCTCCTAATGGATTCAATCTTTTTGTTCCCATGACAGAGAATTCCTGTGTGGTGGAGATGGTATTATTGGGTTTGCCCTATTTCTTGGAGCTTGTATGGACTAATTGCTTCACAGTATGGTGACGTACAGGACAAATTTGAGTCCGGTGAAACGGTGCAGCATTTCGTAAGAAACTATTTCGATTTCAGAGAGGAATTCGTGGGAGTCGTTGCAATTGTAGTAGTTGGTATATGTGTACTCTTTGGATTCATCTTTGCATTCTCAATCAAAGCATTTAACTTCCAGAAGAGATGAGACTACCATTTTCTCAACTGCAGATTCAAATAAGTTTTCCTCATTTAAGATGCATAATGTTCAGCTTCCTAGGGAAGAAGAAAGTTAAACATGATCAGTGAGGAGTTTTGTTCACTTTTGTTCTCTGTCTTGTATAGGTTTTCTACTTCTTTTGCCAATTAGTCTATCATCTTCCATTTAAGTACGTTATATATTTCCCATATTTGTATCTACAACTTCCATGTAAAGTTTGACAGTAAAAGAAATCGTATTAACACATATATAAAATACTTTTATATATATATTTTTTACCTCAATATCTATATCTAGGGGTGAGAGTTTGATCAATTCAAGTTAAAAAATTTCGAGTAGACAAATCATATTTTTATCATTCTAATTTGATTTGGAGAATCGAGTCGAGTGAAATAAAATTCGAGTTGAGTTGAATCAAGTGAAATTATTTGAGTTAAATTAAAAAATTAAAATATCAAATTAAAATATTGTTAAAGTATATTATTTAGGTCTCAAAATGATTTTCTTAGAAAATTTTTAAATTTTCAACTTTCTTTGTATATTCTTTAGAATTTTTTAATTTTTATATATATTTTAAAAATATAAATTTTAGAATTTTTATAAATATTTTAAATTTTAAAAATTAATTTGAATTTTTTTTGTAATTTTGTTGAGAGAGATCAATTTGTTAATTTTCAAAATTAACAAGGACCAAAGGAGTATTTACATCAATCTATTATTTGAATTATTTGAGTTATTTGAATTGTAAAATTCAACTCAACTTGAATTCAAACTCGAATAGCTTATTAAAGTTGACTCAAATAACTCGATTCAATTAACTCAAAATTCAAATTTTTTTCGATTTTTCAAATCAAATCGAATTTTTTCAATTAACTCGATTCAATTCATATCATCAACTTTTCCCTTCACACAAACTTTTTAAGATGGCTTCTTAAGCTGAACAACAAAGCTAAAATTTTAATTTTCCACTTTTGCAAAAGCCCATTTGGTTGAAAAACTATAAACTCGTAATTTCCTCATTTATCATCTTAATTGTTTTAAAAAATTATATTAATTATTATTACCCAAACAATTGCTAAGAAATAAACTGTCACAATGAAGGAATGACAAGGTAGTGAGCACTCTACCACTAAAATGGAAAAACAGTAAACAAATAGAAAACACAAGATTTGTTTACGCAATTCAGTTTTTCTATATTTGCGAAGCCTAATTCAGTGAGAAATATATATTCTCTTCAACAATTACAACAAATGATTCTAACCTATCACAACTCATGACAATTTTACTCACTTTTATACCTTGAAGACTCGATACTCTCACTATTAAATTCACCCATTGTGAATTCAACAAATAAAACCATAACACTAAGTTTTACTATCAAGATGCACTCATACAACAATATTTCTCACAAGAATCGATTAAGTGCTTAATTCTCCTAGTAAAAAAACCTATACAAGTCTCTCAATTAAATAAATTATATTCAAGACTTACTAACATAGAAGATCTATCACAATCCTATTAAAACAATAACAAGATAAGCTCAATACAATAAACTAATAACAAGTAATGTAAATATGGACTCTTGGCAGCTAATCACTCAGAGTTTCAATCTAATCCAATATCTGTGATCCTATGGACTGACTTGGATTATCCGATTCAATGTAGTCTCCAAAATATATCCCCCAATGCGATATGATCTCTATTGATGGGTTATATATCATCCAAATACTCAGCACAACTCATGAATATCATTTAATAAATTGCCAACACTTTAAATATGAAAATTGTCTCAACACAATTTTAGCGGCTAGGGACTAAAAACTCCCTTGGCACTCAATTTTGTCAATTCCATATTTTCAACAATATCCCATTTTGGCAATTTTTTGAACAAAATATTCACAATGTAGGAAGTTGCATCATCAAGAAACCATAGCTCCCCTTTGCACATTTCCATTAACTCAAGAAACTTAAAAAATAATTATGCAATTAATCATTAATGCTAAGATCAATTTGCATCAATAACCAACTTGCAATAATTATAACTAAGCAAGTTAATTAAGCATTTAATGTTAAAATCAAACGTCAATAATGACAATGAATCTCAAAGAAAGAGAAAAAAAAAATAGAACACACAGATTTACGTGAAAACCTTTTCAAGACCACGAGTAGAGGAGAAAAAAATTCACTAACTATTGAATTCCAATGATACAAGAGGCGAGACGACTATGTCTATTTATATGTTTAAAAACCTTATTCTAATCAAAGTTTAATAGAAGCAATGCAGTAATGTTGAAAGACCTTATTCAAATCAATATCAAATACAAGAAGTGTCCTTCTATATAGATTCCCTCGGCATTTGCCCCTACTTTTTTTTTAACAAGAATTTGGGTTACACAACTCTAACAATCTTCACATTGACATGAATTCTCAATGAATAAGTTCTCCACCTCTTCCATGAAACCCCTTAAGGGTTAATCTTCAATAATAAACACCAACCAAGTCTAAGCAATTCTCAAACTTGGTTATAGGAAGTGACTTAGTCATCATATTGCAGGATTATCATGAGTACTAACTTTGCTCACAACAATATCACCACGAGCAATAATATCACGCACAAAATGATACCGAACATCAATGTGGTTTGTTCTCTCATGAAACATTTGATCCTCAGTAAGGAAGATGACACTCTAACTGTCACAAAATACTTTACTAATCTGAAGGTCTTAAATGAGTTGACCAAAGAGTTCCTTTAACCAAATAAATTCTTTACAAGCCTCAATAATCTCCATGTACTCAGTTTCAGTGGTAGACAAAGAGACTATAGTTTGCAAAGTGGCTTTCTAACTGATTACACAACCTCTAATTGTAAAGACATACCTAGTAAGGGATCTTCTTCTATCAATGTCTTCAATAAAATCTACATCAACATACCTAATGACTCCATCTCTAATTGTTCAAAACTGTTAGCAAACATCAATAGTACTGTAATGGCTCAATTACGACCCTAATTGGAACGGTGGTTTTGGGACCACGAATTTGAGCCGAAAAAATTTTCTAATTTTATTTTGTTTTTGTGTGTAATAATTATGAATAGGTATGTGTTGAAATTTGTGAATTTAATTGCTTTGGTGTGCTTAAATTAAGAGGAAGGACCAAATAGTTAAAGTAGTAAAAATAGCCTTTATTAAGCTAGAAGGGTTGAATTGAAATGTTTCTTGCAAGAATGGATTTGCATGTCAAATTTCCCTAAAAGCAAAGTAGTGGATGGTAAGCATGCTAAGAAATTATTAGTTTATATGTTATAATAATATTTTAACAAGGTCAGCATGTTAATAAAATAAAGAAACATAAAACAACTAAGGGGGGGTTCATCTTTTATCCTTTGTTCTTTATTACCAAAAATTGCTAAAAGAAAAAAAAAGAAGAGAAAAAGCTCTCTCATGTTCGGCTACTTCAAGCTAAATTAGGTATGTGTGTTTGATGATTTTGATAATTGATGGCATTTTTGAAATGGTTATCAAGAGATTTATATAGCCCATGTAAAAATTTGTGTTTTGGTTGTGATTTTCATGAAGTACCATGGAAGAAAGCTTGATGATTTAGTTGTTAAATGGTAAAATTTTGATGATAGGTGATAAAGTAGTAAATTTTGTTCTTGGACTTTTAGTGAAAATGAGGAAATTAGAATTTAGATGTTAGAATAATTAGTTGGGGAATAAAAAAAAAATAGTTTGTAAGGACTTGTATTAGCTAGGGATACATTCAGCTCTTGAGGAATGAATTTAAATTCCATGTAATTTGTGTTTTGTGCTTAAAGGACTTAATTGCAAGAGTTGTAAATGTTGGGGGGCAAAAGGGTAAATTGTGCAATCAGGTATTTATGGATTAAATTGAATGGAAATGAAATTAAATGAGCTTAAATGGAATTGTTTTAGACCAAGAACAAAAAGAAACCGGAGTGGATCGGGGAAAAGCCAAATTGAACGAGTAGCCGGGGAGCTTAAATTGTCGACTTTTGGAGGTAAGTTTTAAGCAATTGGATTATTTTGAATTATCCTTATATTACAATGTACATGTTTGAGTGACATTAAAAAAAAATTATTTTCAATTGCCGAATAAGACATAGGAATTATTATAGGTGATAGTCGGAGGTGAATTAGTAAATACATGTGCATATGTATAACCATTAAACAATTAAGTTGGTCAAATATACGAAATTGTGGAAAAGGATAGATATATGTAATGTATTTATATATGGAAATGGGGTATTTGGATATGAGTGAATATATATATATATATATATATATATTCTTAATGATGCCAATTGTAATATGGTGATTGAATAAACAATTATGTGTTTAATTGAGTGGCGTCGAATGTAATGGTAAATTATAAGAAGAAGAATTTGGTTTGAATATGCATATTTAGGTTTGATCATATTTATAAAATGTGAATATTTATATATTTTATGTGTAAGAGGAGAAAATTTTATAACTAGCACTATGTGTGCGAATAAGTTAGTAACAGCTCTATGTGAGCGATACGTTTTGGGAAAAGTTACGTAACGGCTCTATGTGAGCGATACGTTACGAGAAATATTGAGTAATGGCTCTATGTGAGCGATACAAGAAATGTTGAGTAATGACTCTATGTGAGCGATACGTTACGAGAAATGTTAAGTAACTGACTCTATGTGAGCGATCGTTACTAGAATATTTGGTATACAAAATGTCGAGTATATTATGTTTATTTTTTTGGGGTTTTTAAAAAATTTTATTTGGTTTTTAAATTTTAGTGTAAAATAACTTCTTTTTTTTGGAAAAAATTTTTAAATTGAAAAAATTTAATCTTGGTTTTAATTTTAAAATTTTGGTTTTTTTTTTGGAAAAAAGTTTTGTTAGTAATTAAAATGAAGAAGGTAAAAAAAAAAATTTTTTTAAAAACTTTTTAAATTAAAAAATAATTTAAAAATTTAAAAAGCATTTTATTTTAAGGAAAATTTAAAAAATTTTTAGGTTTAATTTTATTTCAATTTGGCAAAATGGGAAAGAAAATTTTAAATTTAATTTAAAATTAAAACCTAAACCCATTTTGTTCCTTTTTTTAAGGTGGTTTTAAAAAAAATAAAAAACCCAAAATTTTTAAATTTAAAAATTTAAAAAAATTTTAAGATTTTAAAAAACGTTTTTTGAAAATTTGAAGAATTTTGGGCCAAACTTTAAATTTCCCAAATTTTATTAAATAAATCAGGAATCAAGCCATTGGGCTTGGGGTTAAAAACCCAAAAACCTTTTTAATTTTTATTAGGGAATTTTGTTTTTTCCCTTTGGATTTTTTTTAAATTTAAATTTTAAAATTTTAATTTCCCATTTGGTATAAATGATAAAAAAGGAAAAATAAAATGGGCCTAAATAATTTTTTTTAACCAAAAAAAGAAAAAGCTAAATAAAACCCCTTTTTTAAATTTTCCCAAACTAAAGGGGCTTTTAAACCCTTTTTGCCCTTTTTAAAGGGTTTAAAACCCTTTTAACAATATTTTTTTTCAAAATTTTTTTTAATTGGGAATAACCCAAATTTATAATGGGAAATCGAGGAAATTTAAAAAAAACCCTTTTTAAATTAAAATTGGTTTCAAAATTTTAATTTTTAAAAATTTTTTTGGGTTTTTAAAATTTGGTTTTTTTATGGAATTTTTTTAAAAAACTTTTATTTCCAATTTTTAAAAATAATTTTTGTTTTTTTCAAAGGGTTTTTTTTAATTTCCCGAACAAATAATGGAATTTAAAGGGGTTTTTTTTTGGGGTTCTTTTTTGGTTTGGAAAAAATTTTATTTTAAAAATTTAATTTATTTTTAAATTTGATTTTTGGAAAGGAAAAAAAAACTCACCTTTTGGGTTTTTTTGGCTTTGGAAAAAGTTGAGAAAATTTTAAATTTTTTTAAACCAACTTAAATTTTGAAATTAACTTTACTAAAAGTTTTAAAAAAAGATTTTTAAAATTGGGAAAAATTTTTAAACCAAATTAAAAAAAAATTTACCCTTTGGGGAATTACCAAAATAAATTTGGTTTTTTTAAAATTATAAAAATAAATCGCAAAAAAAATTTGTAAAAGGGAATTAAACAAATTTTATTTTTAAATTTTATTAATTTGTGAATTTGGAAATGGAAATTAAGATGATTGAATTTATATATGTTCATTATTATGTGTGTTATTAGATGGTTGTTATTCCAGGTGATTTAAAATTAAATTTTAAAAATTAAGTTATATTTATGGGGGTTTTTCCTAATAGTTTAATTGATTATTTTGAACTTAATGATTTAGATGTTGAAGGAACAAAAGTTTGGATTTTGGAGGAATAACTTAATGGCTTAATATATTTGAATTTAACTGGATGTTATCCAATTGAGGAAAATTTTTATTGTAAACTGGATTAATTTTAGAAATTGTTATTTTTTTATTTAAAATTAATTTATGTAAAATGTTTTAAAATATAAATGAATATATATAAATATATTGATAATGTGTAACCTAACTTTTTAATTCTTAAATGGGAAATGAATTATTGATAATATATGGTTTAATTTTGTGATGGTTTTTAAAAAAATTGGAGAATTTAAAAGTATTTTATGAATGTATTGGTTTCGGAAAATTTATAAATGTAAAAATAATTTATATATATTAGATTATAATAATTTTTGGATAAAATTGTTGGAAATTTATAACAGTACATTTTAAGGAAGTAAATGGTTATAGGTCAAAATGTTAGGCATTCCTATGAACTTGAAATTTATGGTAAAGAAAATGATAGGTATTAGGAAAATTTATGTTAAATTATGAATCTTCAGTTTATTGAAAGAATAGTTATTTACAAATTATCATTGATCTCAATTGTTATGGGGGTAAAATTGAGTAGTAATTATAAACCATTAATAATTTTGGAGTTTAATAAAGGATTTGAATTATTATATTGTGATTATTATTAGGAGAAAATGATTGGGATTATTAATAAATTGGGGATTTCAATTTTTAAATAATGTTAACCATGGTTTATAATATATGGTTATTAATTTGCAAAATTTTAGTTTTTATTAATTATTTAACTTTAATGTTTCCTTAAATCAATTATTTTCCCAAATTTTATTTTTTGAAGACTATCTTAGTTTACTGTTTGTAAAATTTTAAAGGATTATATTAAAATGAAATTCTACATTTAATAATTTTGGTATTAATTTGATTGGGTTAATGAAATTTTTTATCCTTGTATATTTGGAGGATTTTCCCAAATTTTAGGTTTTTTGTTAATTTGTTTTAAAGTTTAATAGTAAGTTTTCTAAATCCATAAGGTGAATCTATTCAATTGAAAAGTGAAGTTTTAAGAGGATATTAATTAAATCTTATGGAAATATTGAATGAAATAAAAATTTAACTTTTGTATTAAATAAAATGTAGGAGATTATCTCTGATTTAAACATCTGGGAATTGTATATAATTCTTGGATTTAATTTAAAAATCATATGGTTATTTTAAACTTTTTGGAATTATTATGGAATATTTGAATTAATGAACTAAGAGTTGAAGATTTTTAATTAAATTACATTGTTAATTTATGAAATTTTAAAAGAGAACATATTTCAAAAATAAATTTTTAATTCAAATTTCTTTAAGAAATATATTAATACTAAATTGGAATTTAATTATTGAATTTTATCAAATAATTGTGCATTAATTTTACTCAATGTAAGTTAAAATAGCCATAATACTTCTCCTAGGTCTTAAAATAAACCAAATCACTAAGATTCAAATATAATTTTATAGTCATCCATTAATGCTTTTAATATGAACTATGAAAATTGTTGGTGAGACTTGAACCATAATAGACATAGTTCTCATTTAAAGCAAAGAATCATTTTTCATGGAATTTATTTTAACAATCTTGAAATCAAATTGGGAAATACTTCAAATTCTTCATTAAATTGGTTTAATCTAAAATCTTTTATTTTGCATACAAAATGTTCATAAAAATCAATGCATCACACTTTCAAATTTCATTCTTTAAATATGGTTTTAATTTCTTATCCATTTTGGTGCTAAAATTTTTCCAATAAGGAAATTTTAAAGAATAGGTCTTTCTAAAACCTTGGCCTTAATATCCTTTGAAACATGGTTTAACAAAACAAATTAAAAAGCTTATTACTTTAAGGATTTAATGGGAAAATTTTGTAATTTAAATCTTTGAATGTATTTTCATCAATTTAGTTTTTACATTGGTACCCATTGAAATTTAAAGGTCTTTAATTCTAAAGTTGGACATATTTTATTATTTTTTTTGAGGAATTTTAAAGCTATTAGTATTTCTTACCTTGGAGTCGTTCTTGGACTTCTATTTAAGTTCTAAATTCCTTAGATATATTCTTGGATATTTTGATAAAATAATTATTAACGGTTTTAACTGCCTGAGAAGTTGATCTGTTGAAATCTTGGATTTAAATCAATATGTTTTGACTTTATTGGAGGTATTTATAGATAAGTTTTTATAAATTTAGTTGAATAAATTTTTTATTTAGAACATTAATTTTAATACTTTTAATTGGATTCAATTAAAACTTTTAATTTTTAAGTTTTAATTAAATTATAAAATTTAAAAATGATTAATTAAATCCTAATTTATTCCAACTTATTTAGGTTTATTATTTAATGCTTTAATGCATTAAAAAACATTATAAGTCTTAATTCCTTCAAACATTTTCATGAAGTACCATGGAAGAAAGCTTGATGATTTAGTTGTTAAATGGTAAAATTTTGATGATAGGTGATAAAGTAGTAAATTTTGTTCTTGGACTTTTAGTGAAAATGAGGAAATTAGAATTTAGATGTTAGAATAATTAGTTGGGGAATAAAAAAATAGTTTGTAAGGACTTGTATTAGCTAGGGATACGTTCGGCTCTTAAGGAATGAATTTAAATTCCATGTAATTTGTGTTTTGTGCTTAAAGGACTTAATTGCAAGAGTTATAGGTGTTGGGGGGGAAAAGGGTACATTGTGCAATCAGGTATTTATGGATTAAATTGAATGGAAATGAAATTAAATGAGCCTAAATGGAATTGTTTTAGACCAAGAACAAAAAGAAACCGGAGTGGATCGGGGAAAAGCCAAATTGAGCGAGTAGCAGGGAGCTTAAATTGTCGACTTTGGAGGTAAGTTTTAAGCAATTGGATTAATTTGAATTATCCCTATATTACAATGTACATGTTTGAGTGACATAAAAAATTTTTATTTTCAATTGCGAATAAGGCATAGGAATTATTATAGGTGATAGTCGGAGGTGAATTAGTAAATACATGTGCATATATATAACCATTAAACAATTGAGTTGGTCAAATATACGAAATTGTGGAAAGGGATAGATATATGTATTTATATATGGAAATTGGGTATTTGGATATGTGTGAATATATATATATATTCTTGATGATGCCAATTGTAATATGGTGATTGAATATACAATTATGTGTTTAATTGAGTGGCGCCGAACATAATGGTAAATTATAAGAAGAAGAATTTGGTTTGAATATGCATATTTAGGTTTGATCATATTTATAAAATGTGAATATTTATATATGTTATGTGTAAGAGGAGAAAAATTTATAACTAGCACTATGTGTACGGATAAGTTAGTAACGGCTCTATGTGAGCGATACGTTACGAGAAAAGTTGCGTAACGTCTCTATGTGAGCGGTACGTTACAAGAAATGTTGAGTAACGGCTCTCTGAGTGATACGTTACGAGAAATGTTGAGTAACGACTCTATGTGAGCGATACATTACGAGAAATGTTAAGTAACGGCTCTATGTGAGCGATACGTTACAAGAATATTTGGTATACGAAAATGTACGAGTATATTATGACAAGTCATGCATGAATGGTTAATGTTAGGAGAGGTAAGTAAACTTGAGGTATGTATTATACCTATTAATTTGAGATTTTTGGTAGCTGGAAATGTAAGTAAAGGATTTGGTAAGTATATGATATGTGTGTTAGTTAATTATTATGTGATGATGGTATACGATAGGTAGTATAAGCATGTGATGTGGGTATGAATTCAACTTTTAAATTGGTTGGGATATTCGGTATAGATGTTATCAATAAACTAGGTTTCAAAATTTTCAAACAAACATATGTGTATATATATATATATATATATATGAGTGTGAATTGCTTAAATCTTACGAAGCTCGGGAAGCTTATTTCAATTGTGGTTGCTTATGTATTGTAGATTTCTTTTGGATGCTCATCTCTTGCTCGAGAATCATAGTTGAAGCTCGTCACACTATCGACAAAGTTTTGGTATTTCTTTCGTGTAATAACTTAAGGTCTATGGCATGTATAATCTAGCCTACGTTTTGGTAAATTTTAATAATGTATATAAGTAATAGCCATGCGAAAATGGCTTGCCTATCTTGTTAATCTTAGAATTTTTATTTTGGCCTGATGAATATGTTTGGTTTGTGGTTTTGGTTGATGTTGGTTTTAATATGTATAAGTATGGTTAAGGTATGGAGTTTCAATGAAATGGAGTAAGGATGATATAAACTAGTTAATCATACTTTGCAATGAAATAGTTTTTGGTTAACAAAGATAACGTGATTTTGAAAAATCATGAAAAATAGGAGAAATGGAATTAGAGAGTGAATAAGATATAGAATTAAAGCTTATTGTGTCTATTTTTATATGAAAGAAACATAGTAGGCAAAGAAATTTTATGTTATGAGATATTTAAATTTTAGTGAGACTCGAGTCTGAATGACTTCGTGATTCACTATTACATCTTGGAAAAATTGTTATAAATTGTAAAAAAAAATCATGGTAGTTTATATTATTAGAATCCTTAATGAGTCTATTTTTATTGGAATAAACAAGAACATTATTGGAATTACAGATAATGAGATAAGCGAGTTTTTGTAAGGATAGGTCGAGAACCATCGATAGTGAAATAGGGAAACTTTAATGAATAAACTGTACCAATTGGCCATATGAAAAATTATAGAAAAATTATGGTAAGAAGACACATGAGTTTAGTTTTAAGGAAAATTTACAGATCTAAATTTTGAGTCTCGTAACTCGAGTTATGGTCAATTTAGTCAACATGATCTGAGTTGGACGGTTTAAATTTTATGCCCCAAATTAGTAGTCAAATCTAGTGATGCCTCATACTCGACTCAGTAGCGGTCTCGGGTAAGGGTGTTACAAGTACGTCGTAAGGATCTCAAAATCCACTAAACTACTTTCTAGTGTTCTTTATAGGATTCTCCATGTATCTACTAACTACATCGATTGCATATGATAAATCTAGGCGTGAGCAAATCATAGCATACATGAGAGATCCTCTTGCACTAGAATATGGAACACGTGACATGTAGTCAATGTGATCATTTGATTGTAGAGGTAAAGTCAATGAAAGTCCAAGTGGGCTGCTAATGGAGTACTATCGGGCTTGGCACTCTACATATTGAATCGCAAGAACTTTCTCAATGTACCTTTTCCGACTTAGGTACAATTTACATGTTTTTCTATCTCGAGAATCTTCATCCCAAGTATCTTCTTTCTTTGCTTCCAAATTCTTCATCTCAAATTCATCAATAAGTTGGGCTTTTACATTTCTTATCTCTTTTTATCTTGGTTTGCTATCAACATGTCATCAACATAAAGGAATAGATATACAAATGAACCATCACTATTTTTCTTAAAATAAACACAATTTGTCAAAAGCTGTTTCTTTTGAAATCATGGGTAATCATAAATGAACCAAACCTCTTATACCATTGCCTTGGTGACTACTTCAGCCATAAAGGGACATTTTCAACAAGCAAACATAGTCCTCCTTTTCAGGGTTATAAAACCCTCTTCTTGTTACACTGTAAATATTTTCCTCAAGTTCTTCATGCAAGAACGATGTTTTTACATCTAACCGATCAAGCTCCAAATCATACATGACCACCATACTATGCAAGGCTCGAATCGAGCTATGCTTCACAATTGGAGAAAACACGTTTGTGAAGTCTACACTTGGAATCTGAATGTGACATTTTCCAATAAGTCTTGATTTGTATCTGGGTTCTTCAACTCTTGGAGTCCCTTTTTTCCTCTGGAACACCTATTTACAACGAACAACCTTTTTACCTTTAGGAAGCTTCACTAGATCCCATGTTTTATTCTTATGGAGCGATTCCATCTCTTCTTGCATGGAAAACACCTAATTTTCTGTGTCTTTACAGCTAACTGCCTCAGAATAAGTAGATGGCTCTTGATTTGCATCTATTTCTTCAGCCATGTTTAAAGCATAAGTCAATAGAATAGCCTTGGCGTACCTCTTTGGAGGTTTAATCTCTCTTCTAGGTCTGTTTTTGGCAATAAAAATTGTAGTGTAGAAGTAACTCTATTATGAGTTTCTGCACTAACTTGAGGAGTTGACTCTGTTGAAGATCTTGGATCAATCTAAAACTCTACCTGCTTTTACTGATCTTTATTGGAAGAGTCTTTGATAGATAAGTTAGATAGCATAGCAGTTTCATAAAAAATAACATCTTTTCTAATCACAACTTTTCTATTTTTAAGACACAATAACTTATACCCTTTAACGTTAGCATTATAACCAAGAAAGATACATTTAATGGATCTAGGTTCTAATTTCCTATTATCAACATGAGCATATCGGGGACCTTTGAAAAATTTTATAATCGGGATAATCAGCAGGATTACCAAACCATACCACTTGTGAGTCTTTTCTCAATGGCTATGGATGGAAGCGAGTTAATCAAAAAACATGTAATAAAGATCGCTTCAGCCCAAAACGACTTTTGTAAACAAGCATTCGACAACATACATCGAACCTTTTCAATGATTGTTCTATTCATCCATTCTCGTAATCTGTTTTTTTTGTGGAGAATGAAGAATTGTTAGGTGTCTCACGATCCTTCGATTTACACATTTTATTAAATTCATCGAGCGAACTCCAAGCCATTGTCTATGCGGAGGTGTTTTATCATTTTCTGTCTTAAGGAATGAATTTAAATTCCATGTAATTTGTGTTTTGTGCTTAAAGGACTTAATTGCAAGAGTTATAGATGTTGGGGGGAAAAGGGTACATTGTGCAATTAGGTATTTATGGATTAAATTGAATGGAAATGAAATTAAATGAGCCTAAATGGAATTGTTTTAGACCAAGAACAAAAAGAAACCGGAGTGGATCGGGGAAAAGCCAAATTGAACGAGTAGCCAGGGAGCTTAAATTGTCGACTTTTGGAGGTAAGTTTTAAGCAATTGGATTAATTTGAATTATCCCTATATTACAATGTACATGTTTGAGTGACATAAAAAAATTTTTATTTTCAATTGCCGAATAAGGCATAGGAATTATTATAGGTGATAGTCGGAGGTGAATTAGTAAATACATGTGCATATATATAACCATTAAACAATTGAGTTGGTCAAATATACGAAATTGTGGAAAGGGATAGATATATGTATTTATATATGGAAATTGGGTATTTGGATATGTGTGAATATATATATATATATTCTTGATGATGCCAATTGTAATATGGTGATTGAATATACAATTATGTGTTTAATTGAGTGGCTTGAACATAATGGTAAATTATAAGAAGAAGAATTTGGTTTGAATATGCATATTTAGGTTTGATCATATTTATAAAATGTGAATATTTATATATGTTATGTGTAAGAGGAGAAAATTTATAACTAGCACTATGTGTACGGATAAGTTAGTAATGGCTCTATGTGAGCGTCGTTACGAGAAAAGTTGCGTAACGTCTCTATGTGAGTGATGACGTTACAAGAAATGTTGAGTAACTGCTCTCTCGAGTGATACGTTACGAGAAATGTTGATAACGACTCTATGTGAGCGATACATTACGAGAAATGTTAAGTAACTGACTCTATGTGAGCGATACGTTACAAGAATATTTGGTATACGAAAATGTACGAGTATATTATGACAAGTCATGCATGAATGGTTAATGTTAGGAGAGGTAAGTAAACTTGAGGTATGTATTATACCTATTAATTTGAGATTTTTGGTAGCTGGAAATGTAAGTAAAGGATTTGGTAAGTATATGATATGTGTGTTAGTTAATTATTATGTGATGATGGTATACGATAGGTAGTATAAGCATGTGATGTGGGTATGAATTCAACTTTTAAATTGGTTGGGATATTCGGTATAGATGTTATCAATAAACTAGGTTTCAAAATTTTCAAACAAACATATGTATATATATATATAAATATATATATATATATATATGAGTGTGAATTGCTTAAATCTTACGAAGCTCGGGAAGCTTATTTCAATTGTGGTTGCTTATGTATTGTAGATTTCTTTTGGATGCTCATCTCTTGCTCGAGAATCATAGTTGAAGCTCGTCACACTATCGACAAAGTTTTGGTATTTCTTTCGTGTAATAACTTAAGGTCTATGGCATGTATAATCTAGCCTACGTTTTGGTAAATTTTAATAATGTATATAAGTAATAGCCATGCGAAAATGGCTTGCCTATCTTGTTAATCTTAGAATTTTATTTTGGCCCGATGAATATGTTTGGTTTGTGGTTTTGGTTGATGTTGGTTTTAATATGTATAAGTATGGTTAAGGTATGGAGTTTCAATGAAATGGAGTAAGGATGATATAAACTAGTTAATCATACTTTGCAATGAAATAGTTTTTGGTTAACAGCAGTAACGTGATTTTGAAAAATCATGAAAATAGGAGAAATGGAATTAGAGAGTGAATAAGATATAGAATTAAAGCTTATTGTGTCTATTTTTATATGAAAGAAACATAGTAGGCAAAGAAATTTTATGTTATGAGATATTTAAATTTTAGTGAGACTGAGTCCGAATGACTTCGTGATTCACTATTACATCTTGGAAAAATTGTTATAAATTGTAAAAAAAATCATGGTAGTTTATATTATTAGAATCCTTAATGAGTCTATTTTTATTGGAATAAACAAGAACATTATTGGAATTACGTATAATGAGATAACTGAGTTTTTGTAAGGATAGGTCGAACCATCGGATAGTGAAATAGGAAACTTTAATGAATAAACTGTACCAATTGGCTATATGAAAATTATAGAAAAATTATGGTAAGAAGACACATGAGTTTAGTTTTAAGGAAAATTTACAGATCTAAATTTTGAGTCTCAGAACTCGAGTTATGGTCAATTTAGTCAACATGATACAGTTGGACAGTTTAAATTTTATGCCCCAAATTAGTAGTCAAATCTAGTGATGCCTCATACTCGACTCCGGTAACGGTCTCGGGTAAGGGGTGTTACAAGTACGTCGTAAGGATCTCAAAATCCACTAAACTACTTTCTAGTGTTCTTTATAGGGATTCTCCATGTATCTACTAACTACACTGATTGCATATGATAAATCTAGACGTGAGCAAATCATAGCATACATGAGAGATCCTACTGCACTAGAATATGGAACACGTGACATGTAGTCAATGTGATCATTTGATTGTAGAGGTAAAGTCAATGAAAGTCTGAAGTGGGCTGCTAATGGAGTACTATCAGGCTTGGCACTCTACATATTGAATCTGCAAAGAACTTTCTCAATGTACCCTTTCTGACTTAGGTACAATTTACATGTTTTTCTATCTCTGAGAATCTTCATCCCAAGTATCTTCTTTGCTGCTTCCAAATTCTTCATCTCAAATTCATCAATAAGTTGGGCTTTTACATTTCTTATCTCTTTTTTATCTTCGGTTGCTATCAACATGTCATCAACATAAAGGAATAGATATACAAATGAACCATCACTATTTTTCTTAAAATAAACACAACTGTCAAAACTGTTTCTTTTGAAATCATGGGTAATCATAAATGAACCAAACCTCTTATACCATTGCCTTGGTGACTACTTCAGGCCATAAAAGGGACATTTTCAACAAGCAAACATAGTCCTCCTTTTCTGGGGTTATAAAACCCTCTTCTTGTTACCTGTAAATATTTTCCTCAAGTTCTTCATGCAAGAACGATGTTTTTACATCTAACTGATCAAGCTCCAAATCATACATGACCACCATACTATGCAAGGCTCGAATCGAGCTATGCTTCACAATTGGAGAAAACACGTTTGTGAAGTCTACACTTGGAATCTGAATGTGACATTTTCCAATAAGTCTTGATTTGTATCTGGGTTCTTCAACTCTTGGAGTCCCTTTTTTCCTCTGGAACACCTATTTACAACGAACAACCTTTTTACCTTTAGGAAGCTTCACTAGATCCCATGTTTTATTCTTATGGAGCGATTCCATCTCTTCTTGCATGGAAAACACCTAATTTTCGTGTCTTTACACTTCTTGCCTCGAGAATAAGTAGATGGCTCTTGATTTGCATCTATTTCTTCACCATGTTTAAAGCATAAGTCAATAGAATAGCCTTGGCGTACCTCTTTGGAGGTTTAATCTCTCTTCTAGGTCTGCTTTTTGGCAATAAAATTGTAGTGTAGAAGTAACTCTATTATGAGTTTACGCACTAACTTGAGGAGTTGACTCTGTTGAAGATCTTGGATCAATCTAAAACTCTACACCTTTTCTTGATCTTTATTGGAAGAGTCTTTGATAGATAAGTTAGATAGCATAGCAGTTTCATAAAAAATAACATCTTTTCTAATCACAACTTTTCTATTTTTAAGACACAATAACTTATACCCTTTAACGTTAGCATTATAACCAAGAAAGATACATTTAATGGATCTAGGTTCTAATTTCCTATTATCAACATGAGCATATGCAGGACACTGAAAAATTTTATAATCAGAATAATCAGCAGGATTACCAAACCATACCACTTGTGGAGTCTTTTCTCAATGGCTATGGATGGAAGCAGGTTAATCAAAAAACATGTAATAAAGATCGCTTCAGCCCAAAACGACTTTTGTAAACAAGCATTCGACAACATACATCGAACCTTTTCAATGATTGTTCTATTCATCCATTCTGTAATGCTGTTTTTGTTGTGGAGAATGAAGAATTGTTAGGTGTCTCACGATCCCTTCTGATTTACACATTTTATTAAATTCATCAGAACAGAACTCCAAGCCATTGTCTATGCGGAGGTGTTTTATCTGTTTTCCTGTCTTAAGGAATGAATTTAAATTCCATGTAATTTGTGTTTTGTGCTTAAAGGACTTAATTGCAAGAGTTATAGATGTTGGGGGGAAAAGGGTACATTGTGCAATTAGGTATTTATGGATTAAATTGAATGGAAATGAAATTAAATGAGCCTAAATGGAATTGTTTTAGACCAAGAACAAAAAGAAACCGGAGTGGATCGGGAAAAGCCAAATTGAGCAGTAGCAGGGAGCTTAAATTGTCGACTTTTGGAGGTAAGTTTTAAGCAATTGGATTAATTTGAATTATCCTATATTACAATGTACATGTTTGAGTGACATAAAAAATTTTTATTTTCAATTGCGAATAAGGCATAGGAATTATTATAGGTGATAGTCGGAGGTGAATTAGTAAATACATGTGCATATATATAACCATTAAACAATTGAGTTGGTCAAATATCTGAAATTGTGGAAAGGGATAGATATATGTATTTATATATGGAAATTGGGTATTTGGATATGTGTGAATATATATATATTCTTGATGATGCCAATTGTAATATGGTGATTGAATATACAATTATGTGTTTAATTGAGTGGCGCCGAACATAATGGTAAATTATAAGAAGAAGAATTTGGTTTGAATATGCATATTTAGGTTTGATCATATTTATAAAATGTGAATATTTATATATGTTATGTGTAAGAGGAGAAAAATTTATAACTAGCACTATGTGTACGAATAAGTTAGTAACGGCTCTATGTGAGCGATACGTTACGAGAAAAGTTGCGTAACGGCTCTATGTGAGTGGTACATTACAAGAAATGTTGAGTAACGGCTCTCTGAGTGATACGTTACGAGAAATGTTGAGTAACGACTCTATGTGAGCGATACATTACGAGAAATGTTAAGTAACGGCTCTATGTGAGCGATACGTTACAAGAATATTTGGTATACGAAAATGTACGAGTATATTATGACAAGTCATGCATGAATGGTTAATGTTAGGAGAGGTAAGTAAACTTGAGGTATGTATTATACCTATTAATTTGAGATTTTTGGTAGCTGGAAATGTAAGTAAAGGATTTGGTAAGTATATGATATGTGTGTTAGTTAATTATTATGTGATGATGGTATACGATAGGTAGTATAAGCATGTGATGTGGGTATGAATTCAACTTTTAAATTGGTTGGGATATTCGGTATAGATGTTATCAATAAACTAGGTTTCAAAATTTTCAAACAAACATATGTATATATATATATATAAATATATATATATATATATATATGAGTGTGAATTGCTTAAATCTTCTGAAGCTCGGAAGCTTATTTCAATTGTGGTTGCTTATGTATTGTAGATTTCTTTTGGATGCTCATCTCTTGCTCGAGAATCATAGTTGAAGCTCGTCACACTATCGACAAAGTTTTGGTATTTCTTTCGTGTAATAACTTAAGGTCTATGGCATGTATAATCTAGCCTACGTTTTGGTAAATTTTAATAATGTATATAAGTAATAGCCATGCGAAAATGGCTTGCCTATCTTGTTAATCTTAGAATTTTATTTTGGCACGATGAATATGTTTGGTTTGTGGTTTTGGTTGATGTTGGTTTTAATATGTATAAGTATGGTTAAGGTATGGAGTTTCAATGAAATGGAGTAAGGATGATATAAACTAGTTAATCATACTTTGCAATGAAATAGTTTTTGGTTAACAGCAGTAACGTGATTTTGAAAAATCATGAAAAATAGGAGAAATGGAATTAGAGAGTGAATAAGATATAGAATTAAAGCTTATTGTGTCTATTTTTATATGAAAGAAACATAGTAGGCAAAGAAATTTTATGTTATGAGATATTTAAATTTTAGTGAGACTGAGTCTGAGTGACTTCGTGATTCACTATTCTGTCTTGGAAAAATTGTTATAAATTGTAAAAAATAATCATGGTAGTTTATATTATTAGAATCCTTAATGAGTCTATTTTTTATTGGAATAAACAAGAACATTATTGGAATTCTGTATAATGAGATAACTGAGTTTTTGTAAGGATAGGTCAGAACCATCAGATAGTGAAATAGGGGAAACTTTAATGAATAAACTGTACCAATTGGCCATATGAAAAATTATAGAAAAATTATGGTAAGAAGACACATGAGTTTAGTTTTAAGGAAAATTTACAGATCTAAATTTTGAGTCTCAGAACTCGAGTTATGGTCAATTTAGTCAACATGATACAGTTGGACAGTTTAAATTTTATGCCCCAAATTAGTAGTCAAATCTAGTGATGCCTCATACTCGACTCCGGTAACGGTCTCGGGTAAGGGGTGTTACAAGTACGTCGTAAGGATCTCAAAATCCACTAAACTACTTTCTAGTGTTCTTTATAGGGATTCTCCATGTATCTACTAACTACACTGATTGCATATGATAAATCTAGACGTGAGCAAATCATAGCATACATGAGAGATCCTACTGCACTAGAATATGGAACACGTGACATGTAGTCAATGTGATCATTTGATTGTAGAGGTAAAGTCAATGAAAGTCTGAAGTGGGCTGCTAATGGAGTACTATCAGGCTTGGCACTCTACATATTGAATCAGAAGAACTTTCTCAATGTACCCTTTCGACTTAGGTACAATTTACATGTTTTTCTATCTCTGAGAATCTTCATCCCAAGTATCTTCTTTGCTGCTTCCAAATTCTTCATCTCAAATTCATCAATAAGTAGGGCTTTTACATTTCTTATCTCTTTTTTATCTTCGGTTGCTATCAACATGTCATCAACATAAAGGAATAGATATACAAATGAACCATCACTATTTTTCTTAAAATAAACACAATGTCAAAACTGTTTCTTTTGAAATCATGGGTAATCATAAATGAACCAAACCTCTTATACCATTGCCTTGGTGACTACTTCAGCCATAAAGGGACATTTTCAACAAGCAAACATAGTCCTCCTTTTACGGGTTATAAAACCCTCTTCTTGTTACTGTAAATATTTTCCTCAAGTTCTTCATGCAAGAACGATGTTTTTACATCTAACTGATCAAGCTCCAAATCATACATGACCACCATACTATGCAAGGCTCGAATCGAGCTATGCTTCACAATTGGAGAAAACACGTTTGTGAAGTCTACACTTGGAATCTGAATGTGACATTTTCCAATAAGTCTTGATTTGTATCTGGGTTCTTCAACTCTTGGAGTCCCTTTTTTCCTCTGGAACACCTATTTACAACGAACAACCTTTTTACCTTTAGGAAGCTTCACTAGATCCCATGTTTTATTCTTATGGAGCGATTCCATCTCTTCTTGCATGGAAAACACCTAATTTTCTATGTCTTTACAGCTAACTGCCTCAGAATAAGTAGATGGCTCTTGATTTGCATCTATTTCTTCAGCCATGTTTAAAGCATAAGTCAATAGAATAGCCTTGGCGTACCTCTTTGGAGGTTTAATCTCTCTTCTAGGTCTGTTTTTGGCAATAAAAATTGTAGTGTAGAAGTAACTCTATTATGAGTTTCTACACTAACTTGAGGAGTTGACTCTGTTGAAGATCTTGGATCAATCTAAAACTCTACCTGCTTTTACTGATCTTTATTGGAAGAGTCTTTGATAGATAAGTTAGATAGCATAGCAGTTTCATAAAAAATAACATCTTTTCTAATCACAACTTTTCTATTTTTAAGACACAATAACTTATACCCTTTAACGTTAGCATTATAACCAAGAAAGATACATTTAATGGATCTAGGTTCTAATTTCCTATTATCAACATGAGCATATGCGGGGACAATCGAAAAATTTTATAATCGAATAATCAAGGATTACCAAACCATACCACTTGTGGAGTCTTTTCTCAATGGCTATGGATGGAAGCGGGTTAATCAAAAACATGTAATAAAGATCGCTTCCCAAAAGCGACTTTTGTAAACAAGCATTCGACAACATACATCGAACCTTTTCAATGATTGTTCTATTCATCCATTCGTAATCTTTGTTTTTGCTATGGAGAATGAAGAATTGTTAGGTGTCTCACGATCCTTCCGATTTACACATTTTATTAAATTCATCGAGCGTAACTCCAAGCCATTGTCTATGCGGAGGTGTTTTATACATTTTCTGTCTTAAGGAATGAATTTAAATTCCATGTAATTTGTGTTTTGTGCTTAAAGGACTTAATTGCAAGAGTTATAGATGTTGGGGGGAAAAGGGTACATTGTGCAATTAGGTATTTATGGATTAAATTGAATGGAAATGAAATTAAATGAGCCTAAATGGAATTGTTTTAGACCAAGAACAAAAAGAAACCGGAGTGGATCGGGGAAAAGCCAAATTGAACGAGTAGCCAGGGAGCTTAAATTGTCGACTTTTGGAGGCAAGTTTTAAGCAATTGGATTAATTTGAATTATCCCTATATTACAATGTACATGTTTGAGTGACATAAAAAAATTTTATTTTCAATTGCCGAATAAGGCATAGGAATTATTATAGGTGATAGTCGGAGGTGAATTAGTAAATACATGTGCATATATATAACCATTAAACAATTGAGTTGGTCAAATATACGAAATTGTGGAAAGGGATAGATATATGTATTTATATATGGAAATTGGGTATTTGGATATGTGTGAATATATATATATATTCTTGATGATGCCAATTGTAATATGGTGATTGAATATACAATTATGTGTTTAATTGAGTGGCTTGAACATAATGGTAAATTATAAGAAGAAGAATTTGGTTTGAATATGCATATTTAGGTTTGATCATATTTATAAAATGTGAATATTTATATATGTTATGTGTAAGAGGAGAAAATTTATAACTAGCACTATGTGTACGGATAAGTTAGTAACGGCTCTATGTGAGCGATACGTTACGTTACGAGAAAAGTTACGAGAAATGTTATGGCTCTATGTGAGCGATGCGTTACAAGAAATGTTGAGTAACGGCTCTACGAGTGATACGTTACGAGAAATGTTGAGTAACGACTCTATGTGAGCGATACATTACGAGAAATGTTAAATGCTTGACTCTATGTGAGCGATACGTTACAAGAATATTTGGTATCTGAAAATGTACGAGTATATTATGACAAGTCATGCATGAATGGTTAATGTTAGGAGAGGTAAGTAAACTTGAGGTATGTATTATACCTATTAATTTGAGATTTTTGGTATTTGGAAATGTAAGTAAAGGATTTGGTAAGTATATGATATGTGTGTTAGTTAATTATTATGTGATGATGGTATACGATAGGTAGTATAAGCATGTGATGTGGGTATGAATTCAACTTTTAAATTGGTTGGGATATTCGGTATAGATGTTATCAATAAACTAGGTTTCAAAATTTTCAAACAAACATATGTATATATATATATATATGAGTGTGAATTGCTTAAATCTTACGAAGCTCGGGAAGCTTATTTCAATTGTGGTTGCTTATGTATTGTAGATTTCTTTTGGATGCTCATCTCTTGCTCGAGAATCATAGTTGAAGCTCGTCACACTATCGACAAAGTTTTGGTATTTCTTTCGTGTAATAACTTAAGGTCTATGGCATGTATAATCTAGCCTACGTTTTGGTAAATTTTAATAATGTATATAAGTAATAGCCATGCGAAAATGGCTTGCCTATCTTGTTAATCTTAGAATTTTATTTTGGCCGATGAATATGTTTGGTTTGTGGTTTTGGTTGATGTTGGTTTTAATATGTATAAGTATGGTTAAGGTATGGAGTTTCAATGAAATGGAGTAAGGATGATATAAACTAGTTAATCATACTTTGCAATGAAATAGTTTTTGGTTAACAACGAGAACGTGATTTTGAAAAATCATGAAAAATAGGAGAAATGGAATTAGAGAGTGAATAAGATATAGAATTAAAGCTTATTGTGTCTATTTTTATATGAAAGAAACATAGTAGGCAAAGAAATTTTATGTTATGAGATATTTAAATTTTAGTGAGACTGAGTCGAGTGACTTCGTGATTCACTATTCATCTTGGAAAAATTGTTATAAATTGTAAAAAATAATCATGGTAGTTTATATTATTAGAATCCTTAATGAGTCTATTTTTTATTGGAATAAACAAGAACATTATTGGAATTCTGTATAATGAGATAACTGAGTTTTTGTAAGGATAGGTCAGAACCATCAGATAGTGAAATAGGGGAAACTTTAATTAATAAACTGTACCAATTGGCCATATGAAAAATTATAGAAAAATTATGGTAAGAAGACACATGAGTTTAGTTTTAAGGAAAATTTACAGATCTAAATTTTGAGTCTCGTAACTCGAGTTATGGTCAATTTAGTCAACATGATACAGTTGGACAGTTTAAATTTTTATGCCCCAAATTAGTAGTCAAATCTAGTGATGCCTCATACTCGACTCCGGTAACGGTCTCGGGTAAGGGGTGTTACAAGTACGTCGTAAGGATCTCAAAATCCACTAAACTACTTTCTAGTGTTCTTTATAGGGATTCTCCATGTATCTACTAACTACACTGATTGCATATGATAAATCTAGAGGTGAGCAAATCATAGCATACATGAGAGATCCTACTGCACTAGAATATGGAACACGTGACATGTAGTCAATGTGATCATTTGATTGTAGAGGTAAAGTCAATGAAAGTCTGAAGTGGGCTGCTAATGGAGTACTATCAGGCTTGGCACTCTACATATTGAATCTGCAAAGAACTTTCTCAATGTACCCTTTCTGACTTAGGTACAATTTACATGTTTTTCTATCTCTGAGAATCTTCATCCCAAGTATCTTCTTTGCTGCTTCCAAATTCTTCATCTCAAATTCATCAATAAGTAGGGCTTTTACATTTCTTATCTCTTTTTTATCTTCGGTTGCTATCAACATGTCATCAACATAAAGGAATAGATATACAAATGAACCATCACTATTTTTCTTAAAATAAACACAACTGTCAAAACTGTTTTCTTTTGAAATCATGGGTAATCATAAATGAACCAAACCTCTTATACCATTGCCTTGGTGACTACTTCAGCCATAAAAGGGACATTTTCAACAAGCAAACATAGTCCTCCTTTTCTGGGGTTATAAAACCCTCTTCTTGTTACCTGTAAATATTTTCCTCAAGTTCTTCATGCAAGAACGATGTTTTACATCTAACCGATCAAGCTCCAAATCATACATGACCACCATACTATGCAAGGCTCGAATCGAGCTATGCTTCACAATTGGAGAAAACACGTTTGTGAAGTCTACACTTGGAATCAATGTGACATTTTCCAATAAGTCTTGATTTGTATCTGGGTTCTTCAACTCTTGGAGTCCTTTTTCCTCTGGAACACCTATTTACAACGAACAACCTTTTTACCTTTAGGAAGCTTCACTAGATCCCATGTTTTATTCTTATGGAGCGATTCCATCTCTTCTTGCATGGAAAACACCTAATTTTTCGTGTCTTCACAACTAATCGCCTCGAGAATAAGTAGATGGCTCTTGATTTGCATCTATTTCTTCAGCCATGTTTAAAGCATAAGTCAATAGAATAGCCTTGGCGTACCTCTTTGGAGGTTTAATCTCTCTTCTAGGTCTGCTTTTTGGCAATAAAATTGTAGTGTAGAAGTAACTCTATTATGAGTTTTCGCACTAACTTGAGGAGTTGACTCTGTTGAAGATCTTGGATCAATCTAAAACTCCACCGCTTTTCTCGATCTTTATTGGAAGAGTCTTTGATAGATAAGTTAGATAGCATAGCGCTTCATAAAAATAACATCTTTTCTAATCACAACTTTTCTATTTTTAGGACACAATAACTTATACCCTTTAACGTTAGCATTATAACCAAGAAAGATACATTTAATGGATCTAGGTTCTAATTTCCTATTATCAACATGAGCATATGCGGATAATCGAAAATTTTATAATCGTAATAATCAGCAGGATTGCCAAACCATACCACTTGTGGAGTCTTTTCTCAATGGCTATGGATGGAAGCGAGTTAATCAAAAACATGTAATAAAGATCGCTTCAAATTAAAACGACTTTTGTAAACAAGCATTCGACAACATACATCGAACCTTTTCAATGATTGCTCTATTCATCCATTTCGTAATCTTGTTTTTCTTTGTGGAGAATGAAGAATTGTTAGGTGTCTCACGATCCCTTCTGATTTACACATTTTATTAAATTCATCAGAACAGAACTCCAAGCCATTGTCTATGCGGAGGTGTTTTATCTGTTTTCCTGTCTACTTCTCGATCATAGTTTTCCAAGCTTTAAATGCGAAAAACATATCAGTTTTTTTGCTTCAGGAAGGATGCCCTAACTTTTTTGGAAAAGTCATCAATAATCATCATATAATTAGCGCCACCTCTTGAAAGCACTCTAGATGGCCCCAAAAGTTAAAATGAATATAATCTAGCGTTTCCTTCATGTTATGATTTCTCTAGTAAATCGAACTCTCTTTTGCTTCCCAACATTGTAGTGCTCACAGAATTTGAGTTTGCTAATACTTTGTCCATCAAGAAGTCATCTTTTGCTCAATTCTGTCATGATGTTTTCACTCATATGCCCTAGACACATATGCAAAAAAGTTTAGTAACATTATCATCTAACAAGGAATAGGAAGCAACCGCTGCATCACCAGTAATAGTTGAACCTTGCAAAACATATAACTTTGTAATTTTTCTCTGCCCTTTCATCACAATGAGGAACCCTTGCAAATCTTTAGAACCCCACTTTCAGTTGTATACTTGTACCCTTTTGAATAAAGAGTACTTAACGAAATAAAATTAATCTTTAATTATGGTACATGTCGAATGCCCCTAAGTGTTTACAAATTCTATCGAATATCTTAATTTTGATCGTGCCAACACCTGCGATTTTACGTGAAACATTATTTTCCATAAAAATAACACCTTTGTGTACAATTTCATATGTTGTAAACCAATCTCGATTGGGACTCATATGGATAGTGCAACCAGAATCGAGAATCTACTCCTCACTCACTTTAGAATTGTTAGTAGAAGCAACTAGAAGCTCACCATCACTGTAGTCTTTTACAACAACAGCTTCACCGGATTGTTTTGATTGTTTTCCCTTTTGATTTGCCACCTCCCTTTTGATCTTATTCTGTAACTTGTAGCATTCAAACTTAATGTGCCCTTTCTTCTTATAGAAGATACAAGTTTTGCCTATGTTTGAAGACTTCGATCTACATTTAGATTTACTGTAGGATTTCATTCCTATGTCCTCCCAAGATTATCATTAGTTCCACGAACAATAAGACCCTCTCCCTAATAGTCGGATCCAACCACAAGATGTTTCATCTTATCTTACAAGTCTAAGGAAGCATAGACTTCATCAACTGTGAGAGATTCGCGACTATACAAAATTGTATCTCTAAAGGTTAAATAAGATGGGGGCAACAAACAAAGTAGAATTAACTCTAAATATTCTTTATAATACTGAACCTCCATGGCCTTTAAATTCGATAAAATTTCTTTAAACATATTTAAGTGTTCGTGCACTGACGCACCTTCCTCCAAACGATGAGAATAAATACACTACCTCATATGCAATTTGCTGGTTAGGGTTTTCGACATGCATCTCTGCTACAGTTTTGCCTATAATGTAGCAGCAGTCTTCCACTTTAACACATCCTGTAGAATTTCATTCAATAGATGCAACTTTAATTGTGTTAAAGTCTTTCGATCTTTACGCTTCTTCTATTCATTCGTCAATGTCGAAGGCATCTCATCTAACCCTAGCGAGCATCCTCTAAATCCATCTGCATAAAAATTGTCTACATCTTTACCTGGTACAACATAAACCTGGTGTTGTGATCCAATAGCGGAATATCATAATTCATTGTCACCACTATCGTGATCAAGAAAAGCAACCTGAAAAGTTCGCTACCAATTTTTTTAAAAATCAAACATTAATAATAACAATGAATCACAAAGAAAGAGAGAAAATAGAACACACAGATTTACGTGAAAACCTTTTCAGGAAAAAACCACGGGCAGAGTAGAAGAAAATTCACTAACTGTTGAATTCGAATGATACAAGAGGAGAGACGACTACGTCTATTTATAGGTTTCAAAACCTTATTCTAATCAAAGTCTAATAGAAGTAATGCAGTAAGGTTGAAAGACCTTATTCAAATTAATATCAAATAGAAGAAGTGTACTTCTATACGAATTCCCCGGCCTTCGCCCCTACAGGTCCCCCTATCTTGCCACTTGTTTTTAACAAGAATTTGGGTCACACAAGTCTAATATTAAACAAAGCAACAATGAAAAATCCGTTCATAAATGTAATTCAACATAAGTTCATAAAAATTAACAACAACAAGAGTAATTGTAGGAAATAATAAATTACAATAATTCAATCACCATAAGAGACTATAAAAGAAATCTTTTAAATAATATATATATATATATATATATATTAATATAGACAATATTTTACATCAATATAATAGAGATATCAAATTGATTCAGAAATTAACATGCATGACAATTAAAAATATCTTGAGAGACTTAATAATTGAATTATTAAACTATTAATCATACAAAAAGTTATTAAAGTGTCTAAAACTATTTTAATTTTATATCGATATAAGTGGATCACTTCTCGTAACATAAAATAATAAATGCCAACTAAGAGGCAGCTAAGAAATGAAGGCTTAATGGTATAAAAAGCCCTCAAAGAATATTAAAAAAATCAATTAGGCCTCTCTCAACTGTTTGGACCTAAACGAGCCACTAAACTTACAAAATTGACCAAATTAACCCTTTAACTAACATTGAATGCTAGATTCTAATGAAATTTTTGACGTGATTGTTAATGACTACCACATCAACCAATGGATGCTAATATGGTGATGACATTGCCACATCATAAAAAATTCAACAATAAAAACTAAAAAGTTATTTCTAAAAATCAAGTCCAAAATGAACCTAGACACATGGTTGTCTAGGTTCATTTAAATAAGTACAATTTTTTTGTCTAGGTTCATTCTGAAATTATAAAAATCATTAAAAAATTAAAATTTTAAAATATCATTAATAATTTTAAAATTTTAAATTATAAAAATATTAAAATTTATAATAAAAAGATAATTGAATTTAAAATCTTTAAAAATAATTAAAAGTTATAAAATAAAAAATTCTAAATAATCATTATAAATATTTTTTTCATATTAAATTGAGACATAATGGAATCATAAAAAGTTACTTTGAATTTGATTTTAAAATAATAAATCGATAAATGTACAATCAAACCATAAATTTTTGGTTGATTTACCCATATATGCTAAAAACGTTTTAAATTTAAGTATATATGCTGAATTTTTTGAAATTTATCAATATATGCTAAATTTGGAGAGATAAAGGAAAACACGTCCTATAGGGCGCATTTCCATTGCCACATCAATGAAAACGCGCCCTGTAGGACACGTTTTCATTTCTTTCTCCTGAAAACTGATCGTCTATAAATGTGTTATCATTTGTAGTAAAAATATCACACCAAAAATATAATAAGTTAAATCAGAGGTGTCCGCAAGTATACGGGTCAAATTGTAATATAATATATGTGTACAACGAAAAAAAAAAAAAGTATTTCGAGGATCGTACCTAAGGGAGGATGGAATAAATCTATAGAAAATCTCTTTACAGTAGCAAGTTTAAATAGTAATGATTAAACCCTATATTATGACAGATGATAAAATAGATTAATAAGAGAAATTAAATAATTAAAATCAATAAACAAGAAAATAAACAAATGACTTAAATAAATAAAACCAATCAAGAAGATTAACTCATTTTAGGGTTTGTAACTAACTTTGGATAAGGTTTTAAGGTGGATTAGCTACCAATTAACTAATTATTACCTCTCGGCCTCTAATTAATAAATCGATTGGTTGATACTCGCTTATCTCCCAACCTCACTTTCTCAACCAGGATGAACTATGATTTACTCGGTTAGTCTTATCTCCTGATCTCATCTAACTTGTGATTACTTCCTAGGGATGTAAAGCTTAGGGTTTAGGAACACATAATCTATACAAACTAAACCTCTGGGAAAACCCTAAATCCTCCATTAATCACATCTTCATCCACTCATTAATCTCCCCTAAGGGATTTAGTCATTCATATTATTCAAAATCTTAATCTCTATTGAAATAATCATGTAAATAACACGACTGAATCGAAAGAGAAAAGAGATTAGAATAATCACAGAATTGATGTCGATTGAAGAATGAAGTAGTAAATCTCTCGATCGAAATAACGAATATTATCATTCGCAAAGAAGAAATAAACTGAAATACCTCAATATTATAAAAGAACTCTTGGATTGAAACCGATTCCAAGAGGAAAAACAAATAGTTTATGAAAATTTGAAAGAAAACTTAATCTAATCCTACTCCTAAACTGCGAGGGTTTTGAAGGCGTTTAAGACGACTTAGTTACATCAAACCCCTAAGGTCTTTTTGTTAGAGTATTCCCAAAAACCAATCATGAGATGATTGTAATCACATACTCATTTTACCTTATTTGTTAATATAAGGCATTTCCATTGTTATTTTAGTTTCTTTTTTTTTTTTTGAAAATAAATTGATTAATAATAAAGTCATGAGAATAATGTGATTATTTTTAAAAGGTCCCTAGCCAAGTATTATTGTGGTCTTGAACAATAATAACGCATTGAGACAAATGTGTGGTTGATTGATGACATATTGTTGTCATTGACATAGGGATGTCAAAATCAATACATGAGTATGTGTTAGAGAACAACATACTAGATTGACCCGCTATGAGTATGTTTCTTGGATTATAATGTAATAGTCACAACATTACTCATAGTGGTAACAATGTATATGATCCTCAGACTTGAGATCATCATTGTCCCAACATCATGAGTCGTATATTTTGACACAATTTATATAGATGCGTCTCTAAATAGGTTAGAATACATACTTATGCAAAAAGGTAAGGTCATAGTTTATGCATCATGTCAATTGAAGCCTTATGAAAAGAACTGTCCTACGCATGATCTGAAATTAGCAACATTGGTCTTAGCATTGAAACTATGGAGACATTATCTGTATGGTGAGAAATGTCATATATTTTCTGATCATAAAAGTCTGAAATACTTAATGACCTAAACAGACTTGAATCCACACCAAAGAAGATAGTTAGAGCTGTTAAACGATTATCACTTGATTATTATGTATCATCTAGGAAAAGAAAATGTAGTGCCGGATGCTCTGAGTAGGAAGACTATGGCAACCCTATTATCCCTTCGAGCTAAGGTGACCCTATCCAATAATATAGTGTTGCTGGCAGAATTAGTTGTAAAACCAACCCATCTCTCATAGATACTTGAGGAACAGGTAAAAGATATTCAGTTTGATCGATTCAAACAGAGAATGGAGTCTGGCAAAGAAGTAAACTTTAGTATAAGAAAAGATGGTGAGCTAAGGTTTAGGAACAAAATGCTTTTTACCAGTGGGAAATAGATTGTGAAAAGAGTGGCTTAAAGAAGCTCATTAAGGACCTTTTTCACTGCACCCTAGAGGCATCAAAATGTACAAAGATTTAAAGGACTTTTATTGGTATCCTAGCATAAAAAAGGAAATTTAAGAGTGTGTCCCAACCTGTTTGACTTTTCATAGAGTCAATGATGAACATCAAGTTCCTTTGACTAAACTGTATCCTTTTGTAATTCCAGAATGGAAATGAGAGGATCACTATGGGTTTTGTATCGGGGTTACCCCTCAATCCATCCAAGAAGAATTCTATTTGGGTTGTTGTAGATTTTCTTAAAAAGTCAGCTCATTTTTTGCCTGTGAATACTTCCTATTCTCTAGAGAAGTTAGCTAAACTTTATATTGCGAAATAGTACACCTACACGGAATACTATCTTCCATAGTGTCTAACAGAGATCCAATGTTTACTTCAATATTCTGGAATCAGATACAGAAATCGTTGGGGTCTAAGCCGTAATTTAGCGCTACATTCCACCCTCAAATTGATGGTCAATCAGAAAGAGTTATTTAGGTTTTAGAAGATAAGCTAAGAATTTCTGTAATCAATTTTTGGGATATATTGGGAAAGGTATTTTCCTTTGGTCGAGTTCGCCTACATTAACAGTTACCACGCCAGTTTCAAGATGTCGCCATTCGAAGCTTTGTATGGTAGAAGGTGTATAACACCTACTTGTTGGATGAAACTTAGTGAGAGAAAGATAATGGGGCCAAATCTAGTACGTGAAACTAAAGAAAAAGTTTCTATCATTTGTAATCACTAAAAATCTACTGAGGATCGATAATAAACATATGCAACTTAAAAAGAAAAGAAATATCCTTTGAAGTTGGAGATAAAGTGTTTTTGAAGGTCTCCCCATGGAAAAAGATCATCAGGTTTGGCCAGAGAGAAAATTTGAGTCCAAGATTTGTAGAGGCTTATGAAGTTTTGGAGAGAGTTGGTCTAGTGGCGTACAAGTTTGCTTTGGCTCTTAATTTATCAAAAATCCACAATGTGTTTTATGTATTGATGTTGAGAAGGTATAGGTCCAATCCTGATAATGTTGTGCAAATTGAATAACTAGAGGCTAAATCGAACTTACCCTATGAAGAAGAACCTATTTGTATCCTAGCAAGAGAAGTAAAGGAGCTAAGAAATAAAAGGATTCCCTAATAAGAGATCAAGCCTAATGAGAGATCATTATCCTTAGTTATTTTCAAGTGTAAATTTCAAGGATGAAATTTCCTAAGTGGGGGAGAGTTATAACATCCTACCCGGTGTAGTCCTGATGTTCAAATATAGTTTATCAAAGTATGATGTTAAGAGTAAGTTCTGAGTGTGTAAGATATTAATTGTGACTAAGTAGGCATGTCTATGAATGCCCCTTTGGGTGAAGTCTTTGTTACGTGAGCTTGGTGGTTTGGCGGATTCCCCTGTAGAGTCTACGCCGCCCCAACTATTAAACCAATATGTTAAGTCCTTAGTTTGAAAGAACCATTTACTATATTATTATTTTATTATTCTAATTGATCAATTTAGTTAGACAAATGAGAATTTATTAGAATAGAACTAAGTTACTATAGTTGATAAGACTTACATTTATGATAAGAGAGCGGTGCTTAGTCACAAAAACTGAGGGGTTTTAGAGGATAATCGATTTATCCACTAAACTTAGCTTTTCTTCTTGAACAAGTTTTATGTCTTCCTTTGCATCCATACTTTCTTCTCAAATTTTTCTCTGCAATTTTCTTTCATAAAACCAAAGACCAGAGACTTGCTTGAAGATTTCGGTTCGTTGTACTCAACCAACTCCTTCTTCGTTTAGCACTTGGTAAATATCGATGAACTTTAGGTTATTTTCATGGTTATTTAAATGACCTTAGAGTTGCATGTTTTAGCATCAGTTTAGAGTGTAATGGAGGAAACTTTCTGAATTTGGGTTTTTTGTGATGATGGTTCTTATAAGTCTATTTAGTTTTCTGGTACAGTGATCTGATAAGTTTAACTATTGATATTATAGCTTGAGACACCCCTAAAGGTTCTCGTGAAAAGGCCAAGGGTCCTGCAGTTTAATTTTGCTATGTTTTCTGGTGAGTACCTTCTTACTCAATGTGTGTGTAATGCCTTTGTTTATGTTTGGTTTAAGGTAAGTATACATATTCTACGAAGATGAAATATTTGTGCAAGAGTGATGTAGGTTGTTGTTATTAGTCTAGTTTGGTTTGTCTGTGTTAAAGATGTAAGAATCTTTCTTTGTGTTTAACCCTGTAACAACCTTAACCCGAATCGATTCTTAGAAATAAGGTTACAAAGCATTAGGAGTTTACAAATAAAACAGACAAAAAATGTAAACATTTCATATCATATAGAATTCATGTCAAAAACCAATAAAAATCATACATATTGTCCCTTATACAAGCCCTTGAGGCCCAAAATACACATTAGAAACAAATTGGGACTAAATCGATAACTTAGAGAATTTTTTGGAAACACTTAAAATTTTAAACTGTAGGGGTCACACGGCCGTGTGACTCACACAACCAAGAGACATGCTCGTGTCTTAGACAGTGTGGGCATTCTAAATAGGGACACATGGTCGTGTCCCAGCCCTTTCCCGTATGAGTATACTAACTTGGGTCACACGGCCAAGCCACACGCCCATTATAATATCCGGGATTTAGGGGTTATGCATTTTAACTTAAATGCAAGCAGTGGCATGCTTGTGTATGATTTGTATGTGTTTTGGGGGATTCGGGAACCCTGGGGAGTAGGTAGATGCCTTAGAAAAATATTGGATTTTTAAGTTTTAGAAGAGGGGCTAAGGGAGCTAGGCCTTAAGGAGTATAGTGTGTGGCTTATGACACAAGAACTTAGCTAGTAAAGTGGCAAGGGAGGCACCACTTAGAGCATAGGAAAGTGACGCCTCAGGGAGTGTGAAGGGGCCTAGGTTCGAGCAGCAAAGGAAGCATTTTTGAGTTGTCTTTTTGCGTCAAGGAGGTGCAGTGGTGGACGGCACAAGGACTCTGAATGGATGAGTGAAAAACCAAGTCAAATTCATTTGAATTTCGGCTAAGAAGGGAAGATAGGTGTTGACTCATTCAATTTCATTTGAATGAGAGGTAAAAAGAAGAATTAGGAGGAAAATGTGGGATTTGAGAAGAGGGGGGAGAGTTGGCCGGCCAAGGGACTTCTATGATGACAAATTCGGTCACCTAGTAGCCAAAATCCCCTAAGCCGAATTTTAATTTGAGTCTCACCATCACTTTCTTTTTCTTCTCACCATTCTTTCTTCCTCTTTCTCACCAAAGCCAAACCACACCATCTTTCTCTTCTTCTTCTTCTCACAATTCCTTCTGTCATCAAAAGCCAAAAGCATATTGACTATAGCCAATTGTTTATTAACACTAAATTCGAATCATATCTTTGTCTCACCAATTTTTTTTTCTATTGATTCTTCAAGCCGATCAACCATCTATAGTGGCTGAATTTCTCTGTGGTTCCAAGCAAGGGTGCAATCGATCTCAACATTGTGCTAAGGGATCCTGTCATTTGATTTCTTTTTCTTTTTCCTTGGGTTAGCCGAAATCTAGGAAACTAATCACTTTTTATTCATTTGGCCGAAACCATGAAGGTGAGTTTCAGAATCTCTGTAGTCGACGATTTAAGGGAGATCTTTTAGGATTTTGGATATCCAAGGTAAGCAAAGCATACCATTCGGCCAAGGGCCACTTCTATTGGTTTTAAGGTACTAAGTCGATTCTAACTTAAGCCATGTAGGGATTTCGGCAACTTCAGGAGTAGACAATTGTAACACCTCTACCCCATACCCGTCGCCGGATTAGGGTTATGAGGCATTACCGAACTCAACTCAAATCATCACAATCATTTATCACAAATCATGCATTTATCAAACCCAAAAGAGACTTAATTCATGCTTATACAATTCAAACCATAGAATCATTGAATATATGTTATTAAAATGTTTGTTACAAGTTTGAGTATGCACTTT
The DNA here is from genome assembly GCA_025506655.1 of Gossypium rotundifolium. Lineage (NCBI taxonomy): Eukaryota > Viridiplantae > Streptophyta > Magnoliopsida > Malvales > Malvaceae > Gossypium > Gossypium rotundifolium. Next base: position 82,508,764 of record CP106723.1, read on the forward strand.
TCACTTTATACATATAAAGTAAATATAAATACACTTATTACTTATTCAGTTATCAACTTATCATTTCACATATTATACACATATACTTATTTAAACATAAACTCTCCCAAAGACTCTATGGTGTATCCATTCATCTATGAAAGATTCAGGTCTAGGTTCGCATATAACATAACCAACTTCATAAAATTTCCTTTTATGAAAATAAATTAATCAAATATGTATCGAGATACATATATATATATATATATATAAAATCGATACGACTAAATCAAGATTATCCATTATACTAATTTCACTTCATACCAACCCTACTTCTTTTATTTTCATTTATAACATTTAAAACATATATTTTCGTGCATTTCTAACCCGAACTCGACTATTCAAATGGTGTAGCCGAACATACAATGCATGCACGCATATATATATACCACCTTTCCTATTTATAACAAGGATATCTCATAACTCATAGATTCATGGAACATAAATCTAATACTCGACCATTCAATATCATATTAGGCAAACCGAGACATTTGTTCATCTTTACACCCAAGTTTTATCATACAATACACTTCCAAATAAGTTTATTTCATAACCGAACCACCATATTACTATTTACTACTCAAAACTTACTTATAACCCAATCGTTTCAAGTATATAAGTCATAAAATCTACCTGTTCAGCATGAAACACATATGAATATGAGTATGTACATATATATATAACACATACTCATTCATTTCCCAAACCAAACATACACGCATCTCACATCAAAGATAGATTATATCATCGAGCATTAACATTAAGAACTAGCCACTTTCGCATGGCTTTTATACATTATCAAATTATCATTCAAAAACTTTGCTAGCCTATACATGCCTTAAGAACCAAAAGTCTAAGCATTTTAGGTACTAAAAAGAGTCGATAGTGTGAATGACTTCGTTGACGATCCCCCCTAAGCTCGTAGCTTGATCAAAATCTATAAAACAAAACGATGAACACACGGAGGAAGCTAATTTAGCTTAGTAAGTCTTAAGCAGTCATGATATACCAATTGTACATTCAAGCATAAAAAAAACAATCAAGTAATAACGTTGAATAAATTAGCTTAACTCAAGGACCTCCAAAACCGAATGCCTTTACCTCACTTAACATAACGTTTATCATTTCCTTACCATTAACATCCAACTTACCAACTCAAGATTTTAACCAAAATATAAAGCATCCTCTCTTTATGATCTATTCATAATATGCACATATGAAACTCAATAGGTTCACATAATTATTCGAACAAGTAAAGCGCCATGTACATCTAAATCACCTCGTTAATTACATAATCACAAGTTCGTTTAGCTTAACCATCATCACTATTTTACCTTTAAACCTCCATTTATAAACTCATCATATATATTAAATACTGTTTCCAACTACTCATATTTTCGATACACATATTTCCATAGGATCACATATATATATGTATATACAATAAGTATATACTTTACACTTAGTAATTTCATATAAAAGGAAATATATTCACACACACACATATATATATATATATGTATATCCATTTGACATTTCATACATTCGTATACATAGCATCAAAGTAATCCCAGTATGTCACGTAAACATAAGCATAAGGCCAAATATAGTGGATCAATTTGTATCATTCATATCAATATACTTATACGATTACCTTTAACCACATTATGCTTTCATATACCAATTTCCTTATGGCATAGTTTATACACAATTTGCATCTACCGATTGTATATCACATTTCCTTCATCAATTCATTTACTTATCATCATCACATATATATATGTATAATACATGAATATGAATAGCACATACCTTGTAGCCGAATTAACAAATTCATTTTCAAATGCTTAGGCTCACTTGATTCATTTCATGACTTTACTAGTACACAATCTAAGCTTGGAATTTCAACTCACCGGTATAAAAACCTGCTAGGCATTTGCCCGAATCTCACATACTGGCATTAGACTTGCTAGACTCAAGGTCCGTAGTTCAAACACCGACATTTAGCCTGCTAGGCAATAAGCCCGAATATATCACCGGCACTAAGCCTGCTAGGCACGAAGCCCAAATATGTCACCGGCACTAAGCCTGCTAGGCACGAAGCCCGAATATGTCACCGGCACTAAGCCTGCTAGGCACGAAGCCCGAATATGTCACCAAGACTAAGCACGCTAGGCACGAAGCCCGAATATATCACCAAAGACGAGGCTCGCTAGGCATAAAGCCGAATATGTCACCTAAGACTAAGCTTGCTAGCACGAAGCTCGAATATATCACCCAAGACGAGGCCCGCTAGGCATAAAGCCCGAGTATCAATGAAGTCAATCATTCCACACACATTTCATAATTTATCACATATCCAATTCAACTAATCTTATTCACATTACACAAATAGAATCATTATGTCATTGTAAAACCCACAATTCATATCGAGATACTCATTCACATCACATTATTAAACTATGCATTCAATCCAATTTACTTATATACATTTGGCTATGACATAAACATGTACTCAAATTTATCGAACATCATCATTTAATATGTTCATAAATAATTCCTTGATATATTTCGGCTTAAGGACTTACCTCAAATATCGATGGACGACGAAGACCAGCTATTTGATAACCTTCGCCTTTCCCCGATCCAAATCCATTTTTCTTTGTTCTTGATCTAAACATATTTGAAATAAGCTCATTCAAGTACATTTAATCTCAATTTAGTCCCAAAATACCTAAATGGGCAAATTACCATTTTGCCCCTATTATTTCACATTTTTACAATTTAGTCCTATTTGCTTAAAACACAAAATACACACAATTTGTATAAATACCTTAAGGGCTGAATATCTATAGCACTCATACAAATCCATATATTTTGTTTATTTCACATTTAAGTCCTCTAAAATTTTATTTTCATAATTAAGCCCTAATCTCTCAAAATCACCAAAATCCAAAAACAAAACATATCAATCTAACATATATCTTTCATAATCCATCAACTAACATCATAAAACTCATGAAATCATCAATGGTACATTTCAAAATATTGATCAAAATCAAAAATTCAAGCATGGGTATTGAAGTATTCAAGCAACGATCACAAAACGTAAAATTAACAAAACCGAAATCAAACTAACCTTGATTTTTAGCTTAGAAATGCTGAAAGTTAAAGGGTTTCAAAGCTTCATTCTTTCTCCCACATTCGCCAAAGATGGATGAAAAGGATGATGGCTTATTATTATAATCTTTTAACATATAAAGTAAATAATATTTAATTACTAATTTAACCTTCAAAATAAAATAAAACTAATATATAACTTAAGGTTAGTTATGAAAAATGCCACCCACTAACCTAAAAATGGGCTAATTGCCCTTTTAATGCCCCACTTTAAAAAGCCATCATCAATTTGGCACTTTTCACTATAACATGCAACTTTTACTCTTTACGCGATTTAGTCCTTTTTGTTAAATTGAACACACAAACGATTAAATTTTTCTACGAAACTTTCACACACATAAATTCACACATAATGAGCACAGAATATAATATAAAAAATATTTCTAACTCGGTTTCGTGGTCCCAAAACCACCGTTCCGATTAGGGTCAAATTCGGACTGTTACAACTCTCCCCCTTAGAGATTTTCGTCCCCGAAAATCTTACCGTTAAACAAAGTCGGATATTGTTGCCTCATTGAATCTTCAGGCTGCCATTTCTTATTTCTCAACTACTTTATCTCACGGCTAAGATATGGACCAGCTCTCTTCATATGTCATATTAGATCGGATCTCTGTTTCAGATGGGGCAATCACACGTGACGGATCAGGCCGATATTTACGAAATATTGAAACATGAAATACTTTGTCGTCGATCTCAAATTCTATATCTTTTCATTTCAAGTCTATAAAGGACTTTTGACGATCAAATACTGCTTTCAAACAATCTCGGATCAATTTCACTTCTGCTTAGATCCTTTATCAAATCAAATTTGTAACTTATTCTCACCGAGTTCGATCTAATCTGAGGTATACGATTTTTACATCCGTACAAATCTTCATACGGTGCCATTTTGATATTCATCTGAAAACCACTATTATACGCAATTTTTAATCAATGGTAGATACTTTCCCATGAGCTATAAAACTCTAATACGCAACACCTTAGTATATCTTTAAGAATCTGAATAGTTTGTTCAGATTGATCATTTGTTTGCAAATGAAAGGCTGTACTGAAATGCAATTTCGTGCCCAAAGCTTCTTGCAAATTTCTCTAGAATCGTGATGGGAATCTCGTACCTCTATTTGACACAATAGATAGTGGTACCCTTGCAATCTCACAATCTCATTAATATAAAATTAGGTCAATCTCTAGTGAGAAATCGACCTAACCGAAATGAAATGGGTAGATTTAGTTAATCAGTCAATTACGACCCATATCACATCTTTCTTTCTCATAGTCGGGGCCAATCGAGACAAAGTCCATTGTTACTTTATCCCATTTCCACTCAAGAATCAAAATTGGTGTAATAATCCGGATGAAACTTGATGTTCGGCTTTCGCTTGTTGACAGACTAAACATTTTAAACCAAATCGAAATGTCTCGCTCCATACCAAACCACCCGTAGTGTTGCTACAAATTATGATACATTTTAGTACTTCCCGGATGAGCAGTTAAACGACTATTATGTGCTTCATTCAAATCGATGGAATTAACTCAATTTCTCGAAATACAATCATGATCCCGGAATCTCGGACAATCATCAAAATTTTGAAATTCGGACTCGAATTCACTTCACATCGAGCTCGATTCACTAACAATTTATTATTAAATTTCGAGCTTTATATATATATTTGTTGTAAAAACATCGATTCTACTCTCAATTCCTCTATTACAAAACTATCATAAGACAAGTCCAACTGAGTATTCAAAGCCTATAATGCAATGATGACTTTCTATTCAGACCATTAGTCACAACATTTGTTTTGCCCAAATGATAATCTAACAATAGCTCATAATTTTTCAATATCTCAAGCCATCTTCTAATGCAGTTCAAATCTTTTTGAGTCATCAATTATTTTAAACTTTATGATCTGAATAGACAAGACATTTCTCCCCGAACAAGTAATAATGCCAAATCTTCATCGCGAACATAATTGCTGCTAGTTCCAAATCACATGTCAGGTAATTTCTTTCATGCGGCTTCAATTGTCTCGAAGCGTAGGCTACGACTTTGCCTTCTTGCATCAAAACACAATCCACAAAGAAGCATCACTAAATACAACAAATTCTTTACCCGATTCAGGCTAAACTAACACTGGAGCTTCAATCAAAAGGGCTTTCAACTGATCGAAACTTTTCTAACACTTTTCCGACCATTCAAACCGACATCTTTCCAAAGCGTCTAATCAAGCGGAGTAGCTATCATCGATCTAATCGATTCCAAAGTCGACACAATATGTCCCGGAGGACTAACTTCGTACAATCAGATTCACATTCTCTCGAATATCATATATATAATTGTTCTTCTCTCAAAGTTTGCAAGAAAATTCTCAATGTTCAAGATGCTCCTTTTCATCAAGTAAATAAATAAAGGATCATCCACAATTTCCACAACAACTCAATAATGATTTAACTTCACGAATCGAGGCAAACCCGGTAACTCTTCAGAAACATATCGAAAACTCACAAACAATAGGCATTGAATAAATTTTCTTCCCAGATACTTTCAAATCAATCACGTAGGCAAAATATGCCTCATAACCCCTTTTTTCATATAATTTCGAGCTTTCAAAAGCAGATATTACAAGAGTCAATCTACTCAAACCATTAGACTCAATTGTACTTTCTTATCTTTCGGACATATCAAATTTATAGTCTTTCTTTTGCGATTCACAACAAAGATCATGCATAACAACCAATCCTTCCCAAAATAATATTGAACTCATCAAATGGTAAAAGCATCAAATCAGCGGGGAAACAATATCTCGAAACATTAATGGACAGTTCTCGCATACTTTATCAACCATGACACTTTTATCTAGTGGTTCAATACTTTTATAGCAAACTCAGAAGATTTTGCAATCAAAATATTGCTGAATACTAAATTCATGCATACATACGGATATGTAGAACCAAGGTTTATCAAAACAATCATAGAAGTATCATAAAGAGTAAATGTACTAGTTATGACATCAGATGATGAGGCATCCTCTAGAACTCGAATAGCATACACTCTGACTGGCGCTCTGACTTCAAATATGTTAATATTGTCTTCTAATGAAGATATGGTACACTTTAAACATTGATCCAGAATATAAGATAGCTCGTTGAACACACAAATAGTATTGTCAAACCACAACTCAAACCGCTCGCATCATTATCATCATCATTAGTTTTAAATTCTTTTACCTGTGTTTCTCAATTTTATCTACAGGAGGCTTGCCAAATCTTATCGAATCCACTATCGGAGGTACCATAGGTATCGAAGATGGATTATTCGGGGGTGGAGGTTGTTGCACAGTCGGGTTAGTCCAGATATATTGAGTAAACCATTCGTTTATCATCTAGTAGAAGGCTTACTTAGCCTTCCCCTCATGACTACTAGAGAAAGGTCGAGAGTCTACCGGTGCTAACCTATATGCGGAATCAAGCACTACGCTCTCAACATCATCAGCTATGGCTCCATCGGGATCCATTTACAATATAAAATCACAATTCAGATGTCAGAAGTCACCACACTATCATATTGTAATTTAAGGCATGTATAGCTAGACCCACACGTGCTACGATAGTCCAAGAATCGACTAAACCGTAAGCTCTGATACCAATCAAATGTAACACCTCTACCCCATACCCATCGCCGGATTAGGGTTATGAGGCATTACCAAACTCGACTCAAATCATCACAATCATTTATCACAAATCATGTATTTATCAAACCCAAAAGAGACTTAATTCATGCTTATACAATTCAAACCATAGAATCATCGAATATATGTTATTAAAATGTTCGTTGCAAGTTTGAGTATGCACTTTTCACTTTATACATATAAAGTAAATATAAATACATTTATTACTTATTCAGGTTATCAACTTATCATTTCACATATTATACACATATACTTATTTAAACATAAACTTTCACAAGACTCTATGGTGTATCCATTCATCTATGAAAGATTTAGTCTAGGTTCGCATATAACATAACCAACTTCATAAAATTTCCTTTTATGAAAATAAATTAATCAAATATGTATCGAGATACATATATATATATATATATATATATATATATACGATCTGACTAAATCAAGATTATCCATTATACTGAATTTCACTTCATACCAACCCTACTTCTTTTATTTTCATTTATAACATTTAAAACATATATTTTCGTGCATTTCTAACCCTGACACGACTATTCAAATGGTGTAGCCGAACATACAATGCATGCACGCATATATATATATACCAACTTTCCTATTTATAACATGGATATCTCATAACTCATAGATTCATGGAACATAAATCTAAGACTCGACCATTCAATATCATATCATGCAAACCGAGACATTTGTTCATCTTTACACCCAAGTTTTATCATACAATACACTTCCAAATAAGTTTATTTCATAACCGAACCACCATATAACTATTTACTACTCAAAACTTACTTATAGCCCAATCGTTTCAAGTATATAAGTCATAAAATCTACCTATTCAGCATGAAACACATATGAATATGAGTATGTACATATATATATATAACATATACTCATTCATTTCCCAAACCAAACATACACGCATCTCACATCAAAGATAGATTATATCATCGAGCATTAACATTAAGAACTAGCCACTTTCGCATGGCTTTTATACATTATCAAATTATCATTCAAAAACTTAGCTAGCCTATACATGCCTTAAGAACCAAAATTCTAAGCATTTTAGGTACCAACAAGAGTCGATAGTGTGAATAACTTCGTTGACGATCCCCCCTGAGCTCGTAGCTTGGTCAAAATCTATAAAACAGAACGATGAACACACGGAGTAAGCTAATTTAGCTTAGTAAGTCTTCAGCAGTCATGATATACCAATTGTACATTCAAGCATTAAAAAAACAATCAAGTAATAACGTTGAATAAATTAGCTTAACTCAAGGACCTCCAAAACCGAATGCCTTTACCTCACTTAACATAGCGTTTATCATTTCCTTACCATTAACATCCAACTTACCAACTCAAAGATTTTAACCAAAATATAAAGCATCCTCTCTTTATGATCTATTCATAATATGCACATATGAAACTCAATAGGTTCACATAATTATTAGAACAAGTAAAGGGCCATGTACATCTAAATCACCTCGTTAATTACATAATCACAAGTTCGTTTAGCTTAACCATCATCACTATTTTACCTTTAAACCTCCATTTATAATCTCATCATATAGATTAAATACTGCTTCCAACTACTCATATTTTCGATACACATATTTCCATAGGATCATATATATATATATATACAATAAGTATATACTTTACACTTAGTAATTTCACATAAAAGGAAATATATTCACACACACATATATATATATGTATATCCATTTGACATTTCATACATTCGTATACATAGCATCAAAGTAATCCTAGTATGTCACGTAAACATAAGCATAAGGCCAAATATATAGGATCAATTTGTATCATTCATATCAATATACTTATACGATTACCTTTAACCACATTATGCTTTCATATACCAACTTCCTCATGGCATAGTTTATACACAATTTGCATCTACCGATTGTATATCACATTTCCTTCATCAATTCATTTACTTATCATCATCACATATATATATATATATGTATAATACATGAATATGAATAGCACATACCTTGTAGCCAATTAACAAATTCATTTTCAAAAGCTTAGTCTCACTTGATTCATTTCATGACTTTACTAGTACACAATCTAAGCTTGGAATTTCAACTCACCGGTATAAAACATGCTAGGTATTTGCCCGAATCTCACATCTTGGGATTAGACTTGCTAGACTCAAGGTCAGTAGTTCAAACACCCAGATTTAGCTCGCTAGGAAATAAGCCGAATATATCACCGGCACTAAGCTCGCTAGGCACGAAGCCCAAATATGTCACCGACAGTAAGCCTGCTAGGCACGAAGCCTGAATATGTCACCGGCATTAAGCCTACTAGGCACGAAGCCCAAATATATCACCAAAGACGAGGCTCGCTAGGCATAAAGCCCGAATATGTCACCTAAGACTAAGCTGCTATGCACAAAGCTGAATATATCACCGACACGAGGCATGCTAAGCATAAAGCCTGAGTATCAATGAAGTCAATCATTCCACACACATTTCATAATTTATCACATATCCAATTCAACTAAGCTTATTCACATTACACAAATAGAATCATTACATCATTGTAAAACCTACAATTCATATCGAGATACTCATTCATATCACATTATTAAACTATGCATTCAATCTAATTTACTTATATACATTCGGCTATGACATAAACATGTACTCAAATTTATCAAACATCATCATTTAATATGTTCATAAATAATTCCTTGATATATTTTTTTAAGGACTTACCTCAAATATCGATGGACGACGAAGACCGGCTATTCGATAACCTTCGCCTTTCCCCGATCCAAATCTATTTTTCTTTGTTCTTGATCTAAACATATTTAAAATAAGCTCATTCAAGTACATTTCATCTCAATTTAGTCCCAAAATACCTAAATGGGCAAATTACCATTTTGCCCCTATTATTTCACATTTTTACAATTTAGTCCTATTTGCTTAAAACACAAAATACACACAATTTGTATAAATACCTTAAGGGCTGAATATCTATAGCACTCATACAAATCCATATATTTTGTTTATTTCACATTTAAGTCCCTCTAAAATTTTATTTTCATAATTAAGCCCTAATATCTCAAAATCACCAAAAATCCAAAAACAAAACATATCAATCTAACATATATCTTTCATAATCCATCAAATAACATCATAAAACTCATGAAATCATCAATGGTACAATTCAAAATATTGATCAAAATCAAAAATTCAAGCATGGGTATTGAAGTAGTCGAAGCAACGATCACAAAAACGTAAAAATTAATAAAAACCGAAATCAAACTAACCTTGATTTTAAGCTTAGAAATTTCGAAAGTTAAAGGGTTTCAAAGCTTCATTCTTTCTCCCACATTCGGCCAAAGATGGATGAAAAAGGATGATGGCTTATTATTATAATCTTTTAACAATAGAGTAAATAAAATTTAATTACTAATTTAACCTTCAAAATAAAATAAAACTATAACTTAAGGTTAGTTATGACAAATGCCACCCACTAACCTAAAAATGGGCTAATTTCCCTTTTAATGCCCCACTTTAAAAAGCCATCATCAATTTGGCACTTTTCACTATAACATGCAACTTTTACTCTTTACGCGATTTAGACCTTTTTGTTAAATTGAACACACAAACGATTAAATTTTTCTACGAAACTTTCACACACATAAATTCAAACATAATGAGCATAGAATATAATATAAAAAAATATTTCTGACTCGGTTTCGTGGTCCCAAAACCACCGTTCTGATTAGGGTCAAATTCGGACTGTTACAATAATAGTTTCCGGGATTTGACTAAGCAAGTCATAAAAGAGGAGTCTTAGGATTCAGATCTATTTCGCGGAGGAGAGAAAGGAGTAGTCACTACCCCTAGATTCAAGAAGCGCTCGATTTCTACCGTACGTGATTGGCCACCGAGTTGTGGGCCAGCATCAGAAAGGGATAAGCAAATCGTTGTTATCCCTGCTAGCGAGAGTATCGGTATCGAGAGTGATGTTCTCACTGTTATCAAGTGTGTAGCCCTACATTAATTTCCTGATAGATTAATAGTGTTACTGTTAAATGTGTGTTAATAAAAATACGAGTAACATGGCTAAGGGTACCATTCAATGGTACAGTGCATTCAGGTATGTTACCCATAACTCTCAGTTAATAATGCTTATAGGCATTGATATGGAAATATGTGTAATTTCGTTATGACTTTGGGGTAAAGTACATTGCATGATATCTGAATAATATGTATGTTGCATGGGCATAATGGGTGAAATGATAAGGGGAAGTGTTCCGGTGGTTTTTACCACATTATCCGGTGACTTATGTCACATATTATGAATCCGGTGACTCTGTCACATTATCTAGTGGCTATGCCACGATTATAAGGGCGATGTGCAGTTGACTACGACGATTGCCTTCAAGGGTGTGTAGCGGATGGAGGGTCGATTTAGTAATCCCCACGGTGTGATTGGCAGGTACGGGTGGTGTGTAGGGGTTCGATATCTAGGTGGGTTTGGGTTGCATCATTGCTTATATTTGTTTGTATGTGATTTAATATGCCTTAATCGATTGGGAATCTATGTTGGTTGTTGCACACTAAGCCTGTTGACTCACCCTTCGTGGGCTAACATTTTGCAGGTGATACTCAGTGAAATGGACCGAGTCACAGGGACTTAGTGGTGGCCATGCTCAGCTCAACATTTTTGGGTTTTCTTATGATTGAACTTATCACATTTTCTTATTATGTTTTCGGGATTTATTTTGGTTCTTTTTTCGTTGTAATAAGGCCATTACTATTTAACTATTTTCTGCATGCCTTTTAATTTTATTCTGATATGATCAACACTAAACAAGTGGTTAAATAATTTTTCGTGAAACAAATTTAAATGTTTTGACACCTAAACACCTACGATTTTCAACTTAATGATAAGCTCTAAAATTTGGCATTTCTTTTAACTTTTAATTTTTGAAACATGAAGATAACGTTTTAATACAAACTTCAATAACAACACGATTTTCAACTTGATCATAACACAAATCTATTATCTTCAAAACCACCAATTTTTTTCCCAAGATGACAAAATGAGGTTTAGCTACATTTTACTCAAGGAGCATGCCAGATCCGATCAGGGCTTATGGGCCGGGTTTGGGGTGTTTCAATTTGGTATTAGAGCCCGATTCAAAACTCGGCTTGAGGGCTTTTTGGGCCCAAAACATTTTATGAAAGTGAGTTTACTAAAAGATGAGCAGGTTTTCTAGCATGGCACCTGAGTCTCCGACCCGAAGTCCGCCAGGTAAGTACCCTTAATTATTGTGTGATTTGTATATGGGTATTACGGGATTGTAGATTAGTAGATTAGGAGCTATTGAACTCTAGGATTAGCTTACTCCAACACAAAAATTACATAAAATTTAAAGACTAATTGAACAAACCTGTGAGTGAGTCGCCGAGTTAAGGGTGTGGCAACAGTTGTGCACATGTCTAGGATTGGATTTAGGGGGAGCTTGGTATTTAAGCAGTCCTAGTGACTCACCTCCTCTTCGCTCGAATCCTACCTGGTGCGTAGCGACGGTTCACCCTAACCAAGAGGACTTACCCATAGGCTAAATTCAATAATTAAAACCCGAAAAGGGCTAGCTACACTGTTTTATAAAAACCCTAGTTTTAAAATCACCAAATTACCCCCGATTTGCAAAAACTACCTTAGATCTAAAAAAATTATCGAAGTACTCTGATTTGTAGAAATTACCAAAATACCCTCAGTTTATAAAATTACCATACTACCCTCAATTTTTACCAAAATATTCCTATTTTGCAAAAATACCAAAAACCCTTATTTTGCAAAATTTCAAGATACCCTGATTTGCAAAATTACCAAAATACCCCTATAGGACAAATTACGAAAATACCCCTGGGTTGGAACGGATGAAAATGCTCAAAGTGATGAACGTGTGTAGTACTACTGAATGAATGTGATTATCTGAATTAGGGTAGGAGATTAGAATGAAAACTTTGTAATGATTGAAAGAACTACTACTAAACTTCTTTACATAAAACTTGTTTGTGGGTAATCAGTGGAACATAAGCTAATACATAAAATTTCTTAAATCAGATTAAATCGTGATCATAGACATGAGTTTTAGGGGATATGGTCGTAATGTTTGTGGGTGTGGTAGAGGCAGAATATCCGTATCGGAACCAGTTAGGTCTGGTCAAGGGTTTGAGAATGAGATGCCACTACCACCAATTCTTTGGTGTTGAGTATCGTGATTAGACGGGGATGATGCGATGATTGCGGCGATGTGCGAGTTCTTGAGAGGGTGGGTGCAGGAGGTATGTGAGCTCAAAATTGTATCCGAGCGACTCTGAACCAATAGAGCTGAGGTATTCAAGGTGTATTTGTGTGCCGCCTAATACTGGTGAGTATTGGTTGGAGGCTGACATGAATGAATCATGGACGATTTGGATCGACACCGAGGAGAAACCGAAGGGTGGTGTCGCTTCTCTGAGATGAGTCATACCAGTGGTGGCTCATGGTTCAGGATAGTGCTGCAGCGAATGATCTCACTTGGGAGTATTTCAAGGCGGCATATCAGAAGAAGTATATTGGGTCTAGTTATATCGATGTGTAGGGGAAGGCGTTTCTGAGGCTAGTTCAGGGGAGTAAGTCCGTAGTAGAGTACGAGGTGGAATTCTTAAGGTTGAACCGGTATGCTCGAGGTATCGTGGCTACGGAGCATGAACGATGTGTCAGGTTTGAGAATGGACTGAGGGATGATTTGAGATTGCTGATTGCTCTACAGCAGGAGCGGGAGTTTACCGTGTTGGTAGAGAAGGCAAAGGTAGCCGAAGGGGTCAAGGAATCTATGAGACAGAATTCAGATAGGAATAAACAAAAGAGAGGTTTTGGATCATCAGGGTCATCCGGAAGTCTCTAGAAAAGACCTAGAGTGGATGGGCCACGAGATCGGTAGGTTGCTGTGGGAGGCTAGTATCGTTCGTGTGCTCAATGTGGAAAGATGCACCCGGGGGAGTGTTGGAAGAGGACCGGGGGATATTTTAAGTGTGGGTCCAAAGACCATATGATTAGAGACTATCTAGTGGATACAGATAGGGGCCGATCAGCAGGTCATAGTTTTAATCAGACTAGAAGAGGTAGACAGCAGCTGTCACGGGGTCGTGGTCCGGTTGGCAGAGGTAATGGTTTTGAAAGAGGTTGGGGACACCGGGCAGAGGTGTTGGTAACACAGAGGTGAGACAGCTGGGTTTAGTGTATGCAGTTTGTCGGAGGGAGGATGGTGACATACTGGACGTCATAACCGGTATGTTCCTTATTGCTGATAAGCCTTTCTTTACTTTAATTGATGTTGGCTCGACCCACTCATATGTTGCATGTAGAGTAGCTGAAACACTAGGTGTAGTATCTGAACTGTCTGTTAGGGAGATGACTGTAGTGAGCCCGTTAGGTCAAACGGTAGTGGTGAATAGGATATTCCAGAGTGTGCCTCTAGAGATTCAGGGAGTGGTATTTCCTGCCGACTTGATGGAACTACCTTTTAGGAATTTGATCTCATTCTAGGCATGGATTGGCTAGTGGAACATCGAGCTAAATTAGATTGCGCAGCTAAGTGAATGGAGTTGAGGACTCCGGAGGATGAGGAGATAATTATGATAGGAGAAAGAAGAAACTATTTGTCTAACATAGTCTCCGTGTTGAAGGCTGATAAGATGGTTCGAAAAGGGTGCAAGGCATTTCTGGCCTTCGTTAGTGCCTTGGATGCAAGAGAAGAGGGGGTTGGTAGAGTTAGAACAGTAAGAGAATTCGTGGATGTCTTTTCGGAGGAGCTACTACAGGTCACCCGGACATGGAGGTGAAGTTCGAATTGATTTATCGATGCACACTCCCTGTCAATTGCTCCGTATAGGATGGTGCCAAAAGAGTTGGTAGAGCTCAAGGCCCAGATCCAAGAGTTACTCAATCGTGGGTTTATTTGACCTAGTGTGTCTCCATGGGGAGCACCGATCCTATTCGTGAAAAAGAAGGACGGGACTATACGTATGTGCATAGATTACCGACAGTTGAATAAGCTGACGATCAAAAACAAGTACCCGTTGCCAAGGATAGACGACTTGTTCGATCAGCTTAAGGGGGCTGCGGTATTTTCAAAAATAGATCTACGGTCGGGATATCATCAGCGTAAGGTGAAGGAAGCAGATATCCATAAGACAGCTTTTTAAACTAGATACGGACATTATGAGTTCTTAGTAATGCCGTTAGGGTTGACGAATGCCCCAGCCACGTTCATGGATATGATGAACCGGTTTTCCAACCCTACTTGGATTTGGTTGAAGGAAGTTACGTTTTTGGGTCATGTGGTGTCTGCGGAAGGTATAAGGGTGGATCCTCGGAAGATTGAGGCATGCTAGATTGGAAACCACCTAAGTCTGTGGCTGAGGTTCGCAGTTTCTTGGGGTTAGCAGGCTACTACAGGAGGTTTGTTGAAGGGTTCTCGTCAATAGCAGCACCTCTGATGAAGTTGTTGAGAAAGGAGGTACCTTTCGTGTGGGCGGATAAGCAGCAGGAGAGTTTTGAGAAGCTTAAGAGAGTATTGACAGAGGCTTCGATTTTGATTCAGCTGGAAGCAGGGAAAGACTTTGTGGTGTATTGTGATGCTTCCCACACAGGATTAGGGTGTGTTCTAATGCAAGATGGGAAGGTGGTCGCTTATGCGTCTCGAAAATTGAGGCCACATGATGTTAACTATCCGACGCATGATCTGGAGTTGGCGGCGATAGTATTTGCTCTAAAAGTGTAGAGGCACTATTTGTATGGAGAAAGGTCGGTGATCTACACGGACCACAAGAGTCTGAAATATTTGTTGACTCAGAAGGAGCTGAATTTGAGACAGCGAAGGTGGGTGGAGTTGTTGAAAGACTACGACTGTTCAATAGAGTATCACCCGGACAAGGCGAATGTGGTGGCAGATGCCCTAAGTCAGAAAATAGTGTCAGATCTGAAGGCAATGTTTGTACACCTTAGTCTTTATGATGATGGAAGTTTGTTAGCAGAGTAGCAGGTGAAGCCGACATGGCTAAGTCAGGTAAAGGAGAAACAGTTGGTAGATGGTGAACTAAGTGCTAAGCTGCTGCAAGTGCAGAGTAGGGAATTGGAAAATTATGGTGTGAACATCGACGGAGTGTTGTGTTTCCAGGGTAAGGTCTGTATGCCGAAGGACGAGGAATTAAGGCAGAAAATTTTTCAGGAATCGCATAGTAGCCCTTATGCTATGCATCCTGGAGGAAGTAAGTTATACAGGGGTCTATGGGATCAGTTTTGGTAGCCTGGTCTTAAGCGGGAAGTTACAGAATTTGTAGGCAAGTTCTTAATGTGTCAGAAGGTTAAGGCTGAACACTAAGTACCGTCAGGATTGCTTCAGCCGATAAAGATTCCACAGTGGAAGTGGGAGAGAATTACCATGGACTTCGTTAGTGGGCTTCCTCTTACGCCTACTAAGAAGGACTTAGTATGGGTGATAGTAGATAGGTTGAAAAAGTCTACACATTTTATACCAGTGCGGGTTGACTATTCTCTGCAGAGGTTAGCGAAGTTATATGTGGTAGAAATTGTGAGGTCGCATTTGAGTGCTTGGTGTCAATTATTTTGGATAGGGATCCGAGGTTCACGTTGAGGTTTTGGAAAGCACTACATCAGGCTTTAAGCACTAGGTTGGACTTCAACACGGCATTTCATTCGCAGTCGGACGGCCAATCTGAGTGGGTAATTCAAGTGTTATAGGATATGTTAAGGGGTTGCGTGATAGACTTCAGAGGAAGCTGGGAAGAGTTCTTGCCTTTAGTGGAGTTTACGTACAATAACAACTATCAAGCAAGTATTCGGATGGCACCGTACGAAGCACTGTATGGACGAAAGTGTCGTACTCCTACGTGTTAGACAGAGTTAAGAGAACGTCAGGTTTTGGGTCCAGAGATTGTAGCAGAATCGGAAGAAAAGGTTAAGGAATTCGGGCACGGTTGAAGGAGGCATCTGACAGACAAAAGTCGTATGCAGACCTCAAGCGGAAGGAGATAGAGTTTACAGTAGGGGATAAGGTGTTTCTAAAAGTTTCGCCATGGAAGAAGGTAATGAGATTTGGTCACAAGGGAAAGCTAAGTCCCAGGTTTATAGGACCTTATCGGGTTTTGAAGTGGGTTGGACTAGTGGCATATCAGTTAGAGTTGCCTTCGTAATTGAAGTAAATGCACGATGTGTTCCACGTTTTGATACTACGTCGTTACCGATTGGATCCATCTCATGTAGTGTCAGTTGAGGAGGTGGAGTTGAGACCAGATTTATCCTATGAAGAAGAGCAGATTCAGATTCTAGAATGGGATGTGAAGGTGCTACGGAGGAAATCAGTTCCTCTAGTTAAAGTGTTATGGTGTAACCATGGATCGGAAGAAGCTTCGTAGGAGCCAGAGGAAGCAATGCCCTCACTTATTTTAGCCAGGTAATTTCGAGGTCGAAATTATTTTAAGGGGGTAGAACTGTAATATCTAGGATTTAGGGTTATGCATTTTAACTTAAATACATGTAGTGGCATGCTTGTGTATGATTTGTATATGTTTTGGGGGATTTGGGAACCCTGGGAAGTAGGTAGATGCCTTAGAAAAATATTGGATTTTTAAGTCTTAGAAGAGGGGCTAAGGGAGCTAGGCCTTAAGGAGTATAGTGTGTGGCTTATAACACAAGAACTTAGCTAGTAAAGTGGCAAGGGAGGTGCCACTTAGAACACAGGAAAGTGACGCCTCAGGGAGTGTGAAGGGTTCTAGGTTCGAGCAGCAAGGGAAGCATTTTTGAGTTGTCTTTTTGCGTCAAGGAGGTGCAGTGGTGGACGGCACAAGGACTCTGAATGGATGAGTGAAAGACCAAGTCAAATTCATTTTAATTTCAGCTAAGAAGGGAAGATAGGAGTTGACTCATTCAATTTCATTTGAATGAGAGGTAAAGAGAAGAATTAGGAGGAAAATATGGGATTTGAGAAGAGGGGGGAGAGTTGGCCGGCTAAGGGACTTTTATGATGACAAATTCGGTCACCTAGTAGCCAAAATCCCCTAAGCCAAATTTTAATTTGAGCCTTACCATCACTTTCTTTTTCTTCTCACCATTCTTTCTTCCTCTTTCTCACCAAAGCCGAACCACACCATCTTTCTCTTCTTCTTCTTCTTCACAATTCCTTCTGTCATCAAAAGCCGAAAGCACATTGACTATAGCCGATTGTTTATTAACACTAAAGCCGAATCATATCTTTGTCTCACCGATTTTTTTCTATTGATTCTTCAAGCCGATCAACCATCTATAGTGGCTGAATTTCTCTGTGGTTCCAAGCAAGGGTGCAATCGATCTCAACATTGTGGTAAGGGATCCTGTCATTCGATTTCTTTTTCTTTTTCCTTGGGTTAGCCAAAATCTAGGAAACTAATCCCTTTTTATTCTTTTGGCCGAAACCATGAAGGTGAGTTTCGGGATCTCTGTAGCCGGCAATTTAAGGGAGATCTTTCAGGATTTTGGATATCCAAGGTAAGCAAGGCATACCATTCAGTCAAGGGCCACTTCTATTGGTTTTAAGGCACTAAGTCGATTCTAACTTAAGCCATGTAGGGATATCGACAACTT
Source organism: Gossypium rotundifolium (assembly GCA_025506655.1). NCBI lineage: Eukaryota > Viridiplantae > Streptophyta > Magnoliopsida > Malvales > Malvaceae > Gossypium > Gossypium rotundifolium. The sequence goes on from CP106723.1 coordinate 82,527,364, forward strand.
CAGGAGCAGACAATAGTTTCTGGGATTTGAGCAAGCAAGTGATAAAAGAGGAGTCTCGGGATTTAGATCTATTTCGCGGAGGAGAGAAAGGGGTAGTCCCTAGCCTTAGATTCAAGAAGCGCTCGATTTCTACCGTACGTGATTGGCCACCGGGGTGTGGGCCAGCATCGGAAAGGGATAAGTAGATCGCTGTTATCCCTGCTAGCGAGAGTATCGGTATCGAGAGTGTCGTTCTCACTGTTATCAGGTGTGTAGCCCTACATTAATTTCTCGATAGATTAATAGTGTTACTGTTAAATGTGTGTTAATAAAAATACGAGTAACATGGGTAAGGGTACCATTCAATGGTACAGTGCATTCAGGTACGTTACCCCTAACTCTCAGTTAGTAATGCTTATAGGCATTGATATGGAAATATGTGTAATTTTGTTATGACTTTGGGGTAAGGTACATTGCATGATATCTGAATAATATGTATGTTGCATGGGCATAATGGGTGAAATGATAAGGGGAAGTGTTTTAGTGGTTTTACCACATTATCCGGTGACTTATGTCACATATTATGAATCTGGTGACTCTGTCACATTATCTGGTGGCTATGCCACGATTATAAGGGTGATGTGCAGTTGACTGGAGCGACTGCCTTCGAGGGTGTGTAGTGGATGGAGGGTCGATTTAGTAATCTCCATGGTGTGATTGGTAGGTACAGGTGGTGTGTAGGGGTTGGATATCTAGGTGGGTTTGGGTTGCATCATTGCTTATATTTGTTTGTATGTGATTTAGTATGCCTTAATCGATTGGGAATCTGTGTTGGTTGTTGCACACTGAGTCTGTTGACTCACCCTTCGTGGGCTAACATTTTGCAGGTGATACTCAGTGAAATGGACCAGGTCGGCAGGGACTTAGTGGTGGCCATGCTCAGCTCAGCATTTTCGGGTTTTTTTATGATTAAACTTATCACGTTTTCTTATTATGTTTTGGGGATTTATTTCGGGTTTTTGTTTTTGTTGTAATAAGGCCATTACTATTTAACTGTTTTATGCATGCGTTTTAATTTTATTCTGATATGATCAACATTAAACAAGTGGTTAAACAATTTTTCGTAAAACAACTTCAAATGTTTTGACACCTAAACACCTATGATTTTCAACTTAATGATAAGCTCTAAAATTTGGCATTTCTTTTAACTTGTAATTTTTGAAACATGAAGATAACGTTTTAATACAAACTTCAATAACAACATGGTTTTCAACTTGATCATAACACAAATCCATTATCTTCAAAACCACCAATTTTTTTCCCAAGATGACAAAACGAGATTTAGCTACATTTTACTCAAGGAGCATGCTAGATCTAGTCAGGGCTTGTGGGCTGGGTTTGGGGTGTTTCACCCGTGTACTAGGTCAAGTGAACATACTGACTTGCAAACCTTTACAAGCTACAGCGGACACACGACCATGTTACTTAGCTGTGTGTCACACATGGTTGAGACACACGCCAGTATCTCTGCCCGTGTGGACAAAAATAGGCTATTTTACAAGCTATTTTTCTCACCTAACAAGGCATGTACCTACAGTTAACATTGTGCATATAAACAAGTGATACCATGGCATCCAAAACAAGTAAAATCAAGGCTTAAACATGTAGTATATTCACATACAAACAATATGCCCTTAGGCACCTCAAATGACAATTATAAACATGTTTAACCATGTAATCCACGTAACCAAGTAATCAACTAACTTTTATGTATAATTGCATTAATACACAACATGTAAATCATTTACCAAAACTAACCATTTGGTACCAATTGTACCACTTATTCAATAGCATCAAATACATATGTACTTACTAAAGCATAGTACCAAATCACACCAAGTTATAAAACATACCTTATATGCATATTCAACTACTATTTTACCTTTCATCATTCAACCACAAGTCATTCCACGCATCAACATTATAAGGAAAATTATGCACATACCAAAATACCAAAACACAAGCCAAATAATTGGCTAATCTCAACAAAACACATATAGGCCAACATTAGCCAAAATAACCAATACATGCCATTATAACCTTAACCAAGACATCCAAATCTACCGATATAATCTCTGGATAGTGTGATAGGTCTCCGACAAGCTTCAAACCCGATCGAGCTTCCGATAATTTGAAAAGTAAAGAAAAACAACTACGTAAGCAATGAATGCTTAGTAAGCTCGTATAAACTTTAATCATATCTATCCATTTAAAATATGAAATTTACATATATCAAGAATAACCCTATACTAATACTGCAAGATTCATGAATACATATTCAACAACTCACAAAATGAATAAATCCACAGCATCACATATACCTATCATCCCTAAAAAAGTAAGATTTTATAAAACTTTAAATCTCTTTCAATTTTCTTTCTTTCGTTTGCATTTCATTACTTTCCATTACATTTACTTTCTTTAGCTTAAATAACATCATCAATTTAACTCATCATTCCCTTTTTCATTGCTTTCCATTTCAAATATAAACTTACTATTTCATTACCTTTCCACACTCATTTCATATACATAACACACAAGATACAAACATATCATCAACCACAGCCACAAGCTAGTGCATTTAAACATAGCTCTTTTAGAATTAATCACATGATAAACCATTATGTAAGAAATTACATGATTTAAACCTTACCACTCTTTCATAAACAAAAACATATTTCCATTTGGACACTTACCATTACAATACATAACCTATAAATTAACATGGCATGATCCAACCAAATCTTGACCAAAACCCAATCCTTCACACCACACATATTAACATACATGGTACAAATCATAAGTATATTAGCATGAATAGCCATTTAATCTTAACATGTATCACTTGAATCTATTACTTTATTAACTTTTCTGCATCCTACTAATAAGCATTCATACTTTCAAACATATGGCTAAGCATATTTAAAACATCATCAACTCATACCTTTTCAAAATTTCATAGTATCACTTATTGAAGCATTTGTTGAACCTCCTCTTTTTCATACCTGTTGAACCACTAGAATAATATTAGATACACAGGAATCTCTCACACTAAGTGCCAACATGTGGTCAAAGCCACTACTATCACATATCTCATATCAGTGCTCTCTCTCTCAAGCCATAAATGGGTCTGCTCATATAAGCTGTCAGTCAGGACATACCTACACGGTGCTGCTCACACAAGCTGTTAAGTAACCACAACACATGCCAAAACTGAGCCACAGATAGGACATACAAGATCAGCACACGAAACACGGTAACCCCTAATGACATGTCATTTTAACCTATATATTTCTAAGGTTCAAACGGGACTCGATAGCCATCGTATGCTCGTTGAATTTTCCTCGTTTCATTATAAGCTAAATTGTATAAAAACATATATATATATATATATATATCAATTTATTTTCAATAAAATTCATATAATAACATTCAATTTAATAAAAATATACATAGTATAGTTCATACGAACTTACAGCTAAATTGTAGAAAAACCAAAGTTTAGGCATTTTGGTAATATTAATTTAGATCTTGATCTAAATTAATAATTTCATTCAATATATTAATTTAGACAGAAAACAATTCATTTCATGCAATTTGGTCATTTTGACATTTTACAAAATTACCCTAAAGTTTTACTTTTATTCAATTTAGTCCTTGAGCCCAAAACATGCAAATTAACCATTTTAATGCAAAACCGTTCTAGCCAAAATATTCATGTCATTCAATACAACCCATTTTTACAATAATTTTACAACAAACCATTGTATTTTACTATTTCAACAATTTAGTCCCTAATTGGAAAATTCATCAAAAATCACTTAATAAATACTTTTAAATAAAAATTAATATATCAAAATAATAATTTAACATAAAAAAAATCACAAGATTCATCAATGGAAACATTCAAAATATTCAACAGTTTCAAAATCGAAGGTATAGACTAGTTGGACTTGCAACGATCTCAAAAATATAAAAATTACAAGAAATAAGATCGATTATACTCACATGTAAAAGAATAAAGCCAAAACGGAACCCTCCTCCACAGCTATGGTGTTCGGTGGAGTGAAGAAGAGCAAATGAAATTAAAATTTTTTAATTTCACTTTAATTTATTTTAATTTCCATTTAATTACAAAATTGCCATTGAGTTTAGATTGTTTAATTCATTTCAACCATTATGTCATCCCACTATCCTAAGAATGGTTAATTTACCATATTAATCCTTCCACTTATATTCATTAAGACATTTAATCATTCAAATCTAACTGTGATCAAATTTTACATCTTTCACGATTTAGTCCTTTTTAATTAACTATCGAAATGTTAAAATTTCTTAACGAAACTTTAATACCAACTTAACGACACTCAGTAAATATTTATAAAAATATTTACGGCTCGGTTTATAGAAACAAGGTCTTGATACATCATTTTCTAAAACACTTGAACTTAATAAATCGCTTATAAAACAAAAATCACTATATCAAAAACCTTTTCAAAGTCACAATTAACTCGTAAATATTAAATATAATATTTATGAACTTAATCGTCAGATTTGGTGGCCCTGAAACCACTGTTTCTGACACCACTAAAAAAGGGCTGCCAAAAGCCACTGCCCCTTATTTCTAAAATGAACAATATAATCTGAAACATGGAAATAAATTCATGGCATTGCCTTCAATGAAATGAGCATTGAACTGGAAAATTTCAATATATGAGAATGTTCGTGTAGCCTCTAGTAGGGCACATATTATTGTAGACTAGATTAGCAAATCATGACAAAGGAAAATGAATGAGCGAATGATATGGCTCTAAAAATGGATTAGGGTTTCTGGCTAACACAAAGAAGGTGGTTTGTATGCTTGCATAGGCATAGTGTACACGCCAAAGGAATAGTGTTTGGCTTATAGTTTGTATGTGCTTGGTACTCTCCAACTGGTGAACTGTATGACTGTGTTGAGTTGGAAAGGTTTATACGAACTATATGTGTCTATTACAATGTTTTCCTTCAGAACTCACTAAGTTCTCTAACCTTACTTAGTTACCTTTCCTTCTGAGGCCTACTGATGAAGCAAAGGAGTTTGAAGACTACGCCAGAGGAAAATCATCACTGTGAGACTTCTAATATTTTTTATTACGCATGACATGAGGGTGGTGTGAAAATGTCCACAATCAAAGAATTAATTTTGTATTTAAACTTGTGGTCATTGAACTATGATTTGACATGAAACTTAGTAAAATATTTATGGTTTTAAAAGTGTATTATCTTATTTATCCTTGAATTACAAATAATTTATATTTCATTGTAATTCCGGTTTAGAACTAGTCGAATAGTAGTTTTGGGACCACAAATATGAGTCGAAAAAATATTTTAATATTATTTTGGTGTTTACAATATGTGATTGAGTATGTGTGAAAATTCTATGTGAAAATTTTATCTATTGTATGCTTAATTTGAAAAAAGGACTTAATCGCATAAAATACAAAAGCTGTGTGTTGAATGTTAAAATGCTTATTTGGCATGGATTTTTAAATGAGAAGTCCTTATGTTGTAATTAGACCTTTGATAGTGGAGATGGACAAAAATGGGTTTATATTAGTGGAATTTAAAAATTATACAATAAGGGTAAAATGGTAAAATGTCAATTAATGTTTAATAAATAAAACAAAAAAAATTTGGTGGCCATTTTATCATCTTATTCCACCGAAAATAGAAATAACAAATAAGAGTTGAAGCTTTTATAATTTCGGCACATACAATGCTTGATTGAGGTAAGTTTTGAGCTCGATTTTTGATGATTTCTACATTTTGTGATAGTTGCTTAGCGTACTATCAAACCCATTATTAACAGAGGCACCAATGATAGTCCAACCTGAATTGGGTAAAAATTGTATGAAAAGTTTAGCAAAATGCTTCTCGATGATTGTGACTCCGTTGACAAAATTGCTATAGAAAGATTTTAAATTTTAATGGTAAGAAAAGTGTTAGCAGAGTTTTGAATAGTTGAAAGCATTATTAACAGAGGCACCAGTGATAGTCCAACCTGAATCGGGTAAAGAATTTATAGTTTACAGTGATGCATCGTTGAATGGTTTGGGCTGTGTGTTGATGCAAGAGGGAAAAGTTATAGCTTAAGCTTCGAGACAGTTAAAGCAGCATGAAAAGAACTACCTGACACACGATCTTGTTTGGGGAGAAATGTCACATTTATACAGATCACAAGAGTTTGAAATATCTGATGACTCAAAAAGAATTGAATTTGAACAACAGAGAAATGTCACATTTGGTTATATCATTGACATATATACACATCCTAATCAATTGTACCAATGGCATAATGTCTACGTCACATTCGACTATACTTTATACATACATAAATAACATATTCGGCTATATCAATAATCAATATACATACTTCAGTTAAATTCATGTACATTAATATAGATAAATCCAAAACAACGTAATTGCTTAAACACTTACCTCGAGTACCGACGGACTTTGTTTTTCGACTATTCAATTAACTTCTCCTTTCCCCGATCAAATCCCGATCCTCTTTGTTCTTGATCTAATAAATTTCAAATTAAGCTCATTCAAACATATATTCATTCAATTTGGTCCAGAAACATATAAATGGGAAAATTACATTTTTACCCCTAATATTTTAAACTTTTTACAATTTAGTCCCTATAGCATAAAACACAAAATAAGCAAAATTTGCACACACCATGCTTAGGCCGAATGTTACTCATGCTCATACAAGTCCATACATTTCATTTATTTTGCATTTTAGTCCCTCAAAAATTTATTTTTGCAATTTAATCAAAATCACTTAATTTCATCAAAAATTCAATAACAACACTTGTTAATCTATCACATATAATTAATATTTCATCATCAAACAACAAGAACAACAAGCTTTCTTCAATGGCAACTCATGAAATACACAACCAATTCAAAAATTCAAACATGGGCTAGCTAAATCACATAGCAACGATCTCAAAAATGTAAAAATTATCAAAAATCGAGCTAAACACTTACCTTAATCAAGTTCAATCAAAGGCCGAAAGGAGCTAGGTCTATTTCTTTCTCTTTTATTTTGTTTTTGGTCAAAACAAGAAGAAGATGAACACTTTTTCATTTTTATCTATTTTATTATTATAACATATATTAAAATAATACATTATAACATAAAATATAATAAAAATTTCCAATCACTATTACATGCAAATTTTTGGCCGGCCACTAAGCTCAATTATGGCCAAATTATCCTACCAACACTTTAGTTTATAAAGCCATCATCAATTTAGTACTTACACATTTAACCACCAAATTTTCTTTTTATGCGATTAAGCCTTTTTTTACAATTAAGCACCAAAACGATCAAATTTTAATACGAAATTTTCACACACCCCAATTCACACATAATGAGCATAGAAAATAATATTAAATATTTTTCCAACTCGAATTCGTGGTCTCGAAATCACCATTCTGATTAGGGTCAAAATCGGGCTGTTACAAACTGAGACTTTAACTCTTTCAATTCTGTTGGTGTCATTCTATACGGAGCTATCGAAATAAGAGTAGTTCCCGGAACCAAATCAACACCAAATTAAACTTCTCGAATCGGAGGTAATCCCAGTAGCTCTTCAGGAAACACTTTTGGAAACTCACATACCATAGGCACAAATTTAACTTTCTTTTCCGACATTTTTGTATCAATCACGTACGCCAAATAGGGTTCACAATGCTTTCTCACATAGTTCATAGCTTTCATCGCAGATACAATAACTGGTATTCCTTTCATATCACTGGATTCAATTCGAACTATCTCATCATTCTGACTTCTCAATTCAATACTCTTTCTTTTTCAATTCACAATGGCATTATGCCGAGTAAGCCAATCCATACCCAAAATTATGTCAAACTCATCGAATGGTAACAACATCAAATTAACTGGAAAACATATATCTCAAAACATCAATGGGCCACTCTTGCATACCTTATCCACCAAAACACACTAGCCTAAGGGATTCGATACTCTAATCACAAATTTAGTAGACTCAACAGGTAGAGTCTTACTTGATACTAGATTCACATACACATATGAATGAGTAGATCCTGGATCTATCAATGCAATTACATCAGTATCAAAAAAAGTGAAAGTACCGGTGATGACGTTTGGAGATGATGCTTCCTCTCGTGCACGTATAGCATAAGCTCGGTAGGTGCTCTCGCCTCTAACCTCACAACTGTGTTAGTAGTCCCTCTTTGACTTCCACTCACATTCCCTACATTTCAGGGTGGTCTACCCCTAGTCAATACATTACTTGATCTCACATTCTGAACATTTTCCTCTTCGATCATCTTTGGGCAATCTCGAATAAAATGATCTTGGGACCCACATTTATAACAAACTCTATTGTTGTACTTGCCCCAACACTCTCCCACATGTCGCCTTTCACACTGTCTGCACTCAAGTTTGTTACTCTAAGCACTATCAACACTTGATTCAATTGGAGTTTGATTTCTTGAACCAACACTTAGTCTTGCACGATCTCTACTCGGATGTCCGAATGAAGCATTTGAATGATTTCTTGCATCTCTAAATCTCTTCGTCGAAGGTTGAGAAAACTTACTCATCGATCTTTTTCTTTCATCGCGAACTTCAGAATCAGCTTTCTCTTTTCTTTACTGAGCTCCTAGACTTTGCATGCTCTTTCAACTAGCACAACAAATTCGTTTATATCGAGTATCCCAACCAAAAACTTAATGTCCTCATTCAACCCTTCTATGAAGCATTTACACATAGTAGCTTTGGTCAAAACACATTCCCGTGCATACTGGCTCAATCTCATAAATTCTGTTGTACTCGAGAATCGACATACGACCTTGTTTCAGCTCTAAAAACTCTTTACATTTCTGATCAATAAATCGTTGACTGATATACTTCTTTCTAAACTCAGCTTGAAAGAAATCCCAGGTTATTCTCTCTCTCAGAACTATAGATATTAACATCTTCCACCAATTATAAGCCGTATCCCTCAACAACGAAACATCACATTTTATACATTCATCCGGAGTCAACGACATCTCATTAAATACTCGGAGGGTATTCTCAAGCCAAAACTCGGCTCATTCAGCATCTTCATCAAATATGGCCCTAAACTCTTCGGCCCCGTACTTTCGAATCTTGTTCACAGGAGGCTTATTCAATCTGATCAGATCTACAACTTGTGGCATAATAGGTACTTGTGGGGGTGGAGGTTGTGGAATAGTTGGATTCGTTCGAACAAACTCCGTAAACCACTCGCTCATCATTCAGAAGAAGGCTTGCTTAGCCTCTCCTCCCTCACTACTTTCATTTGGCCTAGATGCGGCCGGCACTGTCCCTTGAGCGAGAGCAGGCGCGTTACTTTCTACATCATCAGCAACTGCTCGATTGGAATCCATTACTATATGGAAACACATTTTCATCTGTCAGAATTCATCACGCTATCACAATTTCATATATGGCATGTATAGCTAGACTCACACATGCTACGTTAGTCTGAGAATTGACTAAATCGTATCTCTGATACCAATAAAATGTAACACCCCTAACCCGAGATCGATGCCGAAATAGGGTTAAGAGGCATTACAAATATTCAGAACATTTCACTACCATTTCATGACACAAAATCAAACATATTCAAACACAAGTATATAGTCCCTTATTGAGGTCTTCAAGACCTTAAACACGTGTTAGAAAGAGGTCAGGACTAAACTGGAACACATACAAAAATTCTAGAAAATTTAAAACTTTTCAAAATTTCAAGGGTTACATGCCCGTATGGGTAGGCCGTGTGCCTCCCACGACTGCTAGACACCCCCATGTGTCTTCTCCGTGGTCGAATCTGATTTTACTCCAAGACCACCAAGCAAGCCCGTGTACCTTGGCTGTGGTCAATCCTGACTTGGCTCCATGGTTACCAAGCACATCCATGTGCCAAGGCCGTGTACACTTAATTAGATATTGACTTAGTCCCACGGTCACTAGGCATGCCTGTATGCCATAACCGTGTGGCAAAATATGCCATTTACAATGCCAAATTTTCCACCCACATAAGGGTCAATCGCTACAAGCATATACAAGCATACTTATCCATACAAATGACAACCAAAAACACATCAAATGATCATCATATCATTCCATTCCATCTCATTTCTAAGCATGCATATTTGTACAACCAATTTCCATGTAAATCTAAGTATAAATTATCCATAACCTCACTAAATCAGTAAGGCATCAATTCATCATTGAACTTACCATTCATAAAACTATTTTAATTCCATCAAGCTATATTAAGATATGCACCAAATACTAAACTCTCTCATGTACCCAACTAACATTTAACTGGCCAAATCACATGGCTATTTACATCTCAAACATATACCAAGTGACTAGCCTATACATGCCATATTTGATTATATACATTCTTACAAAAGTACCAAAATAGATTTGCCGATAAATATGCTGACGATCCTTAGATCCGAGCTAGCTTTACTGACACTGCGAAGCAGAGAAACAAATCACACAGTAAGCTTTTCAGAGCTTAGAAAGTTTGAAATACAATACAATTATCTCATCAAATCAAACCAATGTATATAATAAATCATCACATAGATCAATTCTCTCATATTCATACCATATCATCCATAGCTAAAATACTCATTCATCCATTCATAATTTATCTATAAAATCATCAACCACAAAGGTTTAATACATACCTTAGCTAACACATAGTTATTCAACTTCCAAGTTATTCAATGCTCGTTATTACATGTCAATCATTATCTGATATTCTTTTAATTTAATCGCATACTCAATGCCATATACATGATCAAAGCATATTCTTCATCGCACACTTAGTGCCTATTCTTTTAACCGACTTATCTTGCATCGCACTTTACAAGTGCCAAATCAATAAGCCAAAGCTTTAATAACATCGCACACACAATGCTATTCTTCTCTGTATCGATTTCAATTTCGCACTTAGTGCCATCTAATTCAATTTTGCACATAGCATCTCAAATCTCATAATCATATACATATTCATTCCATAATACTAAAACATATCTTAATAACATATATTATATTCGAACTTACCTCGGACGTCGAATTATCGAAACGATCGATTAATCGAGCACTTTATCTTTACCTCGATCTTGATCTAAACCTCTCTTTTCTTGGTCTATACATATTCAAATTCAATCCATTTAATCACCAACTCATTCAATTTAGTCCACACTCACACATTTATGGAATTTTACAAAATAACCCTCATATGTTCACATTTCGACACTTTAGTCCCTATTTCACAAAATCATCAAATACAAAAAATTTCAAAACACATATGCAAGCCGAATTCTTCACATGCTAATACAATCTCATACATTTCATTTATTTCACATTTTAACCCTTCAATTTCTTATTTTCTTAATTAAGTCTAAAATACTCAATTTCACTAAAAATCCCAATACAAACTATGTTTATCCAACACTAAGTTTCCATATTTCATTATCAACTAACACATATCTCAAGTGTTCATCAATGACTCATCACAAAAACATAATCAATTCACAAAATTTCAACATGGGTTAGCTAAAGCACGAAGCAACGATTACAAAAACGTAGAAATTATCAAAAATCGAGCTCAAATATACCTTGAATCAAGCTTAACCCTAGTCAAAATTTCAAAGCTTTTCTTCCTTCTTTTATTTTATATTTTTTAGTGGAACATGAAGAAGATGATAACTATTTCATGCTTTATTTTATTATAAATTAACTTAATTATCATTTTACCATTTTGCCCTTTTAATAAACATATAAGACAAATTAGAATAATGGTTATCTAGTCATTTAACACCCCACTATCTTAATTAATGGGCTATTTACAACATAAGGCCTCCTCTTTTATAAAGACAACCACACTTAAGTACTTAAAAATCAGTACATAGCTTTTACTCTTTACACGATTAAGTCATTTCAATTAATTCTGCACACAATCGATAAAATTATCACACAGAATTTTCACACAGACTATGTCACATAGAATCAACACCAAAGATAACATTAAAATATTATTTTGACCTCAAATTTGTAGTCTCAAAATCACTGTTCCGACTAGGGTCTAAACGGGCTGTTACAAATGTGGTTTCTCCAAAATGAATATGAAAATGACTTGGAAATAAATTTATGTTTCTTGAATTAAATGAAGTTCAAAAAAGGAAATAAATCATTTGGTCATAGTGAACTTGTTGAATGTAGAAATATTAAATATATTTCTCAGGGATTCTATTATGGTAAAGTCATCATGATTTTGATGAAATTAGAATTGGGTTGAGAAAATCATTTAATTGAAATATATTGAGATGTTTATTTTGGAAATAGAAAACCAATTATCGGGTTGGATCAAATTATAAAGTACTAGGTTAAAAGTTTAGGAAGTACTTGTAATTGGATCCGATATGAGAGAGGGCCAAAAGCCCCTCTTGTTAATGAGAGGGATGGAAAACCCTACTACTATTAACTAGGATTGTGGCCTCCTATACTTCTAGTTAGACTAGGAGTTTATTTTCTTAGTTGAAATAATCTTCTACAATTCAATAAAGGTGGGGCGACAAACCTTAATATTATTAATTAGGGTTGCCGCCTCCTATACTACTAGTTAGACTAGGAGTTTGTTTTTCTAGTTGAAATAAACTTTTATAATTCAAAAAAGGTTCTACTTGTTCTCCCTATAAATAGATGACACCAATAGGGGTAAAAACATAACCTAATATATTGTTACTTTACTCGAAAATAGAGAGAATTTATTCTTAGCTATAAAATCTATTTTCTGGAATAACAATTCTATCGATTTTCTATTGAAAACATATTTTTATTTTCACACTTAAAAAAAAAAAGAAAACTATTTATTTGTTATAACAATTCTATCATCGAATTGTTCTAGCCCACACTCGAATCAATTCATGGTACGATAATAGCAAAGAAGACCGTTCAGTTGAAAGCTAAGAATGACAAGGATCCGTCTAATTGAAAACACAAGTGCAAATTCAATAATTGGTTTATTGTTATAAATATCACAAATTGACTCAGTTTAAAAAAAATTTATTTTCTGCTGTGCAAACTATTTTCAAATTGGATTTTTACTAACAGAAGACCCATTTAGAAATGACAGAGGGGTAGCAAACTGATATAAAGCATGTTGAGTTATAAGTGGGGATACCACCTATGAGAGATGTGGGTCGTGCATCAAACTTTGGGGGTAAAGTAGTGATGCAAACTGGGCAAATGGAGCGAGCAAATGCAGTGATCAAGGTATATCTCAAACACTTATCTAGTGTTTTTCGTTTTGACTTGCCATTGTCTTAGCGAAGACAAAGAGGCTCTTTTAGAGTTTTGAAATGAGTAAGCCGAGGGGCTTACAAACCAGAGTTGGCGGGAAAACTCAAGGTTAACCTGGTGTTCAATGTGGGCATGCCTAAGCCTATTTGTGTAGATTAAGGGGATCTCAATCAAGGCAAGTCACAATATGGGAAAGTAAGAACGGTGAGCTCTTGCAAATGAGATGTACCAAAAAGGAGAGAAATGATTTGATTTAAGAGATAACAGAAGCCGAGAAAGGTGTTTTGGGGGGCAAGAATACCTAAAAGAGAATCTATGTAGGAATCAACCAAGGTATCGAGAAATTTTCAAGGTGAGTCACACGAGAGTCATTCCGAGGATGCAATGAGATCATTTAGAGAATGGGTGGGGATAATGTCATGGCTACAAATAAAAGCCTATGACGATTGCACAAAGAGTGTCCCATAGAGGTCAATCGATTAAATGGGGCTCATTCGACCACTTGAACTGACCCGATTTGTGGAACATGTGGAGAAGCTCGTCTACTTGAAGCTTTGATGGCCCAATAATGCACTTATGGAAAATAAGGTCTACTTTGGTAAATATGAAAATTAATTTTAAAATATTTATAATCTAATAAGATTTGATTTTGTATTCTTAAAAGATGAGTCAATCTCTTAAGAATTTCAATTGTAAATGGACTTTAATCTCGACCATTGATGCAACTCAGTCTGTACAGTTGGTTTTAAGGGAGCTCAACTATAAATAGAGGTCTTCCCCCTCATTTGTAAGGATCTCATCCCATTTTTTGTATTCTTTCTATAGTACAAGAATACTTTAAGAGCATTTACTTAAACACTTTACATGTTTTGCTTTATTGTAGGATTTTTTGTTCTTTTGTTGCTCTTTCATTTTGAGTTGTTTTCACATTATTTTTGGTGTCTTGGAGAAATTTTATCAAGAATTCTAAGTTTGTTGACTTAGGTGGATTCGAACCCAATAAATTATCTAAGGCCGTACAGATTGGGAGACTAAAGTTCTAGCTTCGTGATACTAGGATAAGGTATTTATAGAGGGAAGTTGGTTACACGTAGGTCCCAACTATCAAGTACTCTATTCTACAAGTGTAGAGGGTAAAGTGATATATTTCTAGCTAGGGACACATTTGGAGTCAATGTGAGGTGATTAGATGGAGCATTTTTAGGATAGGGGAGATGATGGATTGACTGTGCTGGCAAGAGTTCTTCCTTATATTTCTTCTATGGCTTGTACGAGCCCACCTTATGTGATGTGGCATTTGGAAAGGTTGAGGTTAAGCTCCTAGGGAGGCAATGAGGCCATGCGTCACCAAATTCTATCTTTAGGCATAGACATTGGGTGGTTTGGCCAAGGGTGATATGGAAAAGGTATAACTAATGCTTATAAACAAAAGGAAGGTCATAAAATGACTTGAGTTGAAATGAATCTCTATAGATACTTGGAAGCAGGATGATCATTACCTCAATCATTACGCCTATAAATTAATTGTTTCTAGACAAAAGTTCATCTTTGATTGAGGCTTTTTGAAATGACTTCATTTCTTTGTTACTATTGTTTCTTTTAGATGGCTGCTTCAGTTTCCCACCTAGGTAATTATAGAAAGGACTCTTTTGTGAATTCAAAATTCGTATTTTCTTCTACTTCTTTTTTTTGCACTTACTCTTTTTTTCTTTCTCTTCTCTTGCTATCTTTGGTCAAGAGATTCTTTTTGTATTTCCTTCTTTTCCATTCTTTCCATTTTGTTCTTCAAATGGACATCAGTGATTTAAAATTCCAAAAACAGGATAGAGCTCGATTATAGGAGAAACCTAGTTGTGTTTCACAATTATTGTAACACCCTTAACTCGTCTCTGATGCCAAATTAGGATTACAGAGTGTCACAGTACATTTAGCAACATTTAACTTCAACAGAAATAGATATTCAATTATAATATAAATGTTTCAATACACATTTTATATAAAGTAAAAATTCTCTTACAGGCCTTAACCCAATCCTACGGGCCCCTAAAAATAGTTTAAAAACATTTGGGGATCATTTCGAAACAAAATAGAAAATTTTGGAAACAGGGGTCACACGGCCGTGTGAGTATTCGATGTATGGGACACATGGCCATGTCCCAACCCATGTGTTTGCCTGTACGAGTATTTGAAATAGGGTCACACGGCTATGTCGCTAGGTCGTGTAACTCTCTTAGACTATGTGGTTCATCATGTACTTAAAATTTAAATGACACACAACCGTGTGGTATGGCTATGTGTGGCACACGGCCATGTGACAGCCCGTCTCCTAGGCCATGTACTTCACAAATTAACCCTAATGCAAGCTAATTCAAACCCAATTGCTTGGGCACCAAACCAAACCAATTCAAGATACTTTCATATGGTTAAAGGACATTCAAAGACACCAAAACATACCAAAAATCAATCAACCTAGGTGCGTAACCAATGTTCCCTTATTGACACCATAATTTATAAGCCAAAATGAACCAAAATCGAACACTTATCAAACACAAAACCAAATGGTATTTAGATTCATCATGAGAAAAATAATCACGTAATCAATTTGTCAATCAACCAATATTACAATTCCAATTTTCACCCTAAATGCATATATTTAGAACTACTCAAACATTCCATTCACATCTAAATAGCTTATATATATCCATGACCAGAAACGGTCACCAAACTAAGTATCAAACACAAACAACATACCAAAAGTCCTAATACATGCCATTCATAACCAAGTTCCAAAACAACTCTAAACATCTACCAAAGAAGATATGGATAGTGTGTATGTTTCGACTTGAACTTTCGATCTACTAGGCTTCACGAAATCTACAAGAAAAACACAACACGTAAGCACGATATGCTTAGTAAGTTCAAATTCATGTAAACACAACTTAATTACTAAATTTACTTTACGTAAAATATACATAACTTCCAAAACACTCTTATATATTAAAAAATGCTTATTCACATAACAAACCTTAAAACCTTTACATAATAGTCCATTCCACTGGTATCCTTTTCAATTGATATCCTTTTCAGTTGATATCCTTTTCAACCTTTTCATTGTTTCGAATAAGCCATGGTATCTTTCAACCATGATCTTTTCCTTTTTGAGAATAATGCCATGATATATTTCAATCATGGTCTTTCCCTTTACTCAAATCAAGAAAATCCAAACACCATTTCATAGATATGTAATTGAAGATATCAATTTACATCATGAAATCAAATTAATTACTTTAATTGAAATAAGAACTTACATCGACTAACATGGATGCAAAAGTAAAGCCGATGACTAATCTGAAACCTTAACTTTACCGCGATTCAAGTTCGGTTGATTTGTGTCTTGATATAAAAAGTAATTTCATTCAATTAAATAATTAAAATAGCTTAAACTAATTAATTCAAGCTTACAATCCATTTTAATGTGAATTTACAAAATTAACCCTAGCATTTTAACTTTTACGCAATTTAGTCCTTAAACCCGAAACTTGCAAATTAACCATAAATAATTTAACATCATGTAAAGTGATTTTTCCTAGGGTCCAATACAACCTACATTTTTGATTAATTCACCATATTTTCCTTAGAATTTACCATTTTCATAAATAAGTCCCTAAATCTTAAAATCATCAAAAATCACTTAACAAAATACATCTATCTAACGACCAACCTTAATAATCTATCAACTAAATTCACAAACACTTCCATGGAAAGCCCTAAAATTTTTAAATTTTTACAAATTGATCTCGAGTTAGCTAAATTAAGCTAATATGAACTCAAAAACATAAAAATTACCAAAAAAAAGGGCTAAAATTTACATACCATGCACTCAAAATAGTTTAGCCGAAAGCTTCCTATGCTTGGCTATGGTTCTAATGGTTTCAAACAAGAAAAAGAAAAGAGGAAGATGATGATAATAAGTTTTATCATCTATTGTTTTAATTATCATTATCTAATTACAAATTTAACCTTTAAAAACCATTAAACTTACACCAAAACCAACCCAATATCATTCACTAACTAACAATTTTGTATTTTTACCCAGTAAGTCCATAAACTTACATTTCATAACCATTTAACTCATTTAAGTAATTAAAATCAACTTTTGCATCTTTTACTATTTAGTCCTTTTACTAAATTAACTATCTAAACATTAATATTTCTTAACCAAATTTTAATACGACTCAAATAAATACTCGTAATTATTAAATAAATATTAAAATACTAACTCAATCGTCAGAATCATGGTCTCGAAACTACTGTTTTCGATATCATTAAAAACAAGCTGTTGCAATTATTACAGAGATGACAGCTAACATCCTTATTACAAATATAAGTTCTCTATTCCTTCAGGAACACACTGTATGTGTGAAGTTACAAATAATAGGAGAGGCTTCTATCTTCCTTTTATTGGAAAGTTTTGGTTTAGAAATCAATTTTATTGCACAATGATGGTGGGGGGAGGGAGCCGAGAGGGGAGAGGGACGGGGGAGGGAAAATATTTTTATTTTTTAATATTAATATAATTTATTTTTAATTAATATAAATATAAATGTAAGATAAAAAAATAAGTGTTGCTGTGGCATAATAATTGGTCAATGGGTGTTTTTTTAACCGTATTAAGATTTTGGGTGATTTGGGTAACACTGGAATATTTTAAATACCACTTCTTACCAAAAAAATTTATGTGTCAAGTTGGGAAAAGTGTATAATTTAGGTTCAATTTGTCAATTAAGCCTTTTTTTTTTTTTCAATTTACTTATCTATTGGAATTTTGATTTAATGTGTTATGTGTAATGTATGTATATATTTTGGATATGTTTTCCTATGTCAATAGTGTGTCAAATGATTTAGTGATTTGTTTAATATATTTAGGCGCATATAGGAGACTAAATGCATGCTTTGAAATTTTTATTTTATTTTTATTTTTTGAAATGTTGTCTTGAGACATCAAGAATATGCCTCGATATTATAAGAATGTTTTCAAGCATTTCATGCTTTTTTGGGCATAAATCTCGAGATATAATGTTTCATGTCTTGAAAAATATTGTTCTTGTCTCAATACATAAAACTTTGAAACTAAATTGTTGAATATTTGAGTTCAAGCCTCGAGACATAGGGGGTTAAGTCTCAAGATATGGTTTGAAAGTTTTAAGACCTCAAACTTTTAAACAAAAAAAAAAAAAAAAAAATACAAGGGAAAGGGAAACATGCCTGGAGACAACTTCATTGTCTTGAGACATTGCCCTACGTTTTGTTAGCTTGACCTAAGAATTATAACCTCACCTTGTTTTTATTGTCTTTTGACTCATGTTATTGTTCAAGGGCCCACTAAAATTTGATTAGTAGACATTGCATGTTTTAGATACCACGCTTAATATGTTTTAGTTTTGATAATTGTTTTAATTATTTATTTGAATTATTTCGACAATAAATATAACATTTTCCATCCAGAT
This sequence comes from Gossypium rotundifolium, assembly GCA_025506655.1. Taxonomy (NCBI): domain Eukaryota; kingdom Viridiplantae; phylum Streptophyta; class Magnoliopsida; order Malvales; family Malvaceae; genus Gossypium; species Gossypium rotundifolium. Next base: position 82,546,297 of record CP106723.1, read on the forward strand.
CTTCCTACCAAAGTCAAGTATAATGTGTTACATGGAAGTAAAATAATTCTATATTTTACATTCATCTATTCAATTTCTGTGAATTTAGATTTGGATGATATACAAACATTAGAGTTACTATTTTTTTACTGGAAAAGAATCATGTATTTGAATGAGTTTACATCAATTTTGATGGGATAATATTAGATATTACAATGCTTGGTTGAATTAAAATTTTACACGTTGAATTCTTATAATATATAGTATCTATAGATATTGACATAAAAATATAAATAAATAAATTTAAGTTTAGGATGAATTTGAGAAATTATTGAAATTTTTTAATATTTAATATTTTAAATATGTTTAATAATTATTTTAATATTTTAACTAATATAAAATTTTCATTAAAAAAGTGTTGAATAAGATAAATTACATATCACATATTAAGTCGACTTTATTTTATAAATAAAAATAAAAAATTATCGTTTTAAAAAAAAAGAAAATCAAATTAGCATATTAATCTTTCACCCAAAATTATCTAAAATAATATAAAAATTATATAAATAAGATTAAAATTGAAAATAAATAATCTTTTAAAAATCAATATTTTCTTTTATAAAAAACTAATTATATTTTGTACATATATTTATTAATTTACCACACAATTTTCTAATTAGTTAATTTTCTAACAAGTGCCACAAAAGTAGATTTGCTGTTCATTCAAATATTTATAAATTAAGTATATAATAATGTTATTAAATGATGTTAATATTAAATATTCCACCTTTAAAAGTTTTATTAAAATGTAGATATCTATATTTAAAACTGCATATCATCTTTATAAATAATTAATTGCAGTTTCTTTACATTAAATTTTTGGTAATAAGTTAATTAATGGAAAATATTCATGCTATTAATATGTATTTCATTTTATAATTTTTTTGCACTAGATTTATTTAGAAAATAGTTTTAAGATAATATTAAAATAAAATATGTTTTTAAAAAATTAAGATAATGTTGAAAAAATTATTTAGTTTAAAAATAAATTTATTAAAACATCAGTTTTAAAAATAGGATATAAATAATTACCCATCTGTTAATAAATTTTAGTTGAATTATTTGATTTTAAAAATTTCAAAATGACCATCCCAGTTACCTTAAAAAATTTTGAGTCCATTGCCCTTAAATCACTGACATGTCCGTTAAATACATGACTTAGAATTTTAAAAAATAAAATAAAATAACACATAATTTTCATGTAATTTAAGGAAAAAAAAAAGTAAATTCCAAAACCATTAAAATACAAAATTCACCGTTTTTGTCTTTTAAAAGCCTAAAAAGGTAAATCCCACACTTCATCTTCTTCCCTAAATTATATGAAAGGGGGTTTTTCATTTTAGGCTTTTAAGGGAAAAAAACCGTTGAGTTTTGTATTTAAATGATTTTAAAATTTATTTTTCCTAAATTACATAGAAATGATGTGTAATTTTAGTTATTTTAAATTTTTTAACAGCCATATCACCATTATATTATTGATTTAATTGGAATGGACATAATTTTTTCTAATAATTCAAATGATTATTTTATAATTTTTAAAATTAAATGACCTAATTAAAATTTACTAATAATCAAATAATTATTTATATAATTTACCAAAAAATATTATAGTATACAACATATTTTAAAATATATAATTTATCAAGGAATGTAAGTTTGGAAACATGAGGTTTAAATTTTTATTTATGCACTTTAGTAGGTACTTTAAATTAATTACATCTTATTTTAAATTTTAACTCTCTCTTTTTTTTGGTCTTAATTTATATTTATCATAATACAACCAATCAAATTTTAAGTAAACGATTGTTGACATGAAACATTGGCAACATTTATTTATTTTAATTATAAACTTCTTATTAGATTCTTTTTACACTTTTTCAATCATTGTATTTATCAAATTTTCTATTAAAATTTAATTAGATAAACATAATACAATTTAAACAAATACATACAATTAATTTATGTATCGGTAGAAAAACTATTTTTTATAAAAATAATTTAAATATTTAAAGAAGTCAAATATCTATAATAATACAAGTTCCGTTGATAAGAAAAAAAAAAGAGAGAGAGAGAGAGAAAATCGGAAACAAGTTCAAAAGGGAACGTAATAAATGAATTTAGAGATCTGTGAATTAAGCAGAACTGAATTTAAATATGTTTCAAAAAAATAAATGGACACAAAGGCGATTATTTATTTTCTCTGTCCATTGACTTGAATATATTATGTATATATAGCCACCCAAATCAAGAAAGATACACTTATATCTTACACTGAGCTGCTATCCCAGCTCTAAAATTCATGAATTAATTTTCTTTGTATGAAAGCAACAAATAAATTTCTTTGGGATCCTTGGTTTCGGATTATATATTGAATATCTACTATTCCATTGGGTGGCATTGTCCAACAGGAAAAAAAGAAAAAAAGGAAAAAAATAAAAGAAATGGAGAATGGTGAGGCATTTAGAGTCGGCAGTGCACGTATTGGAAGTTCAAGCATTTGGAGGAACAACGCCATGGAAGCTTTCTCCATGTCTGCTCGTGAAGAAGATGATGAAGAAGACCTGAAATGGGCTGCCATCGAGAAACTGCCTACATATTTGCGTGTGAGGAGAGGGATATTCACAGAAGGTGAAGGTCCATCAAGGAGATCGACATAGAAAACCTTGGATTCATTGAGAGAAGGAATCTGCTAGAAAGGCTAGTAAGAATTGCAGAAGATGATAATGAAAGGTTCTTGTTGAAGCTTAAAGAACGCATTGATAGGTAAGTCTTTTCCATTTTCTTTTTATGATTGTTTGATGCGTTCAAGTTGATCCGAATTGTTGGTTTTTGTTCCCAACGGATTGTGAAACTCAAACTACAGAGTTGGACTTGATATGCCAACAATTGAAGTCCGGTTTGAGCATCTGAATGTTGAAGCAGAAGCTTATGTGGGAAGTAGAGCGCTGCCTACCATATTCAACTTTTCTGCAAATATTCTAGAGGTACTCTTCTTGTTTAATAATAATAAAACTTGCATCTTTTAATCGAACAGACAGCGCCAACTTTTTCCCATCCTGCTTTTTGTTTGAAGGGATTATTGAGTTACCTTCACATTCTTCCCAATAGAAAGAAGCCATTACCAATCCTTAATGATATCAGTGGAATTATCAGACCTCGAAGGTAAGAACTAAGAAGACTAGTATTTCTGCATCAGAATCATAATCTCTTGAAACGTTGACAACACTGGTTTGGTTCAAACTTGTTCAGAATGACATTGCTGTTAGGGCCTCCAAGCTCGGGCAAGACAACCTTACTATTGTCATTGGCTGGAAAGCTGGGCAAAGATTTGAAAGTATGGAATTTAATTTCACTGTACTTCCAGTTCCCATTTCAGTTGGTTGGCATTGTGATCTGACGTGGGGTGGCACATATGAAAATCTCAGTTTGCAGGCAGAGTAACTTATAATGGACATGGAATGGAAGAATTCGTGCCGCAGAGGACATCAGCTTACATAAGTCAATATGATGTTCATATAGGAGAAATGACGGTCAGAGAAACATTAGCTTTTTCAGCAAGATGTCAAGGTGTTGGACCTCGTTATGGTAAAAACAATATTTTTCTTCAACTTTGACCTGCAATTTAACCAGATAAGTTTGGTTTTCTATAAAGAAATATTCTTTTTTTTTTTTTTGCCGCTTGGGAATTGGCAGAGATGTTGAAGGAATTGTCTCGTAGAGAGAAAGAAGCAAATATCAAGCCTGATCCTGATATAGATATCTATATGAAGGTAAAAAGATGCAATTTTTTCAATCTACTTTGTATGTGGCTCATTTTAATTTTGTAACATGTGTTTTTTGCTGTTACTGTTAAATTTGCAGGCCGCTGCACTAGAGGGACAAGAGGCAAATGTAGTTACAGATTATATTCTCAAGGTACCAATCTAAGATCGAAAGCTATGGAGACAAAGAACAAAAGACAAAACAGACAAAGACTCTTTTCAGTATCTATTAAGAAATATCTAATGTTGGAAATTTGCAGATATTGGGGCTTGAAGTTTGTGCAGATACCTTTGTGGGAGATGAAATGAGACGAGGTATCTCTGGTGGACAAAAGAAGCGAGTCACTACAGGTAAATCTGAGACAATTACTTGACAAAATGGCTATTGATTTCCAGAATTTTGGAGTAATGGAATCATGGTTTTAATCATTTCATCCCACTAAAATTTTATAGGAGAGATGCTGGTTGGACCAGCAAGGGCACTTTTCATGGATGAGATATCTACTGGTTTGGATACTTCAACAACGTTTCATATAGTGAATTCATTAAGACAGTCCATCCACATCCTCAATGGAACAGCTCTGATCTCTCTGCTTCAGCCAGCTCCGGAGACATACGATCTGTTTGATGATATAATTCTGCTTTCAGATGGCCATGTTGTGTATCAAGGTCCCCGGGAAAATGTACTCGAGTTTTTCGAATACATGGGGTTTAAGTGTCCAGAAAGAAAAGGAGTTGCTGACTTTTTACAAGAAGTAATGGTTTAATTATTACATTTAAACATGCAGATACTGTTTGAATATATGTTTTAACTTTTACAATAAGTAATGGTTGATGGGGTGCAACAGGTGACATCAAGGAAAGATCAAGAGCAATATTGGGCACGTAAAGACGAGCCTTACAGTTCCATCTCTGTCAAGGAATTAGCTGAAGCATTTCAGTCTTTCCACATTGGACAAAAGCTAGGCGATGATCATGCAGTTCCATTTGACAAGTCCAAAAGCCATCCAGCTGCTTTAACCAAAGACAAGTACGGTGTTTCAAAGAAGGAACTGTTAAAAGCTTGTGTTTCCAGGGAATATCTTCTAATGAAGAGGAATTTATTCGTATATGTGTTCAAAATGATTCAAGTGAGTAAAGGAAAATTTGCATGTTTTAAAAACTATGACTTAAAACATTTCTAAGTCTTAACTGTTTGTTGCGTTGTTGGTGAAATTTTCAGCTTATTTTCATTGGAGTCATAACAATGACAATTTTTATAAGGACAGAGATGCACCGAGATCCAATTACAGATGGTGGAATTTTCATGGGAGCTTTGTGTTGAAAATATGGCCTCCATGCAGCCCATGCAACGTCCAAAAGCAGCTCAAGCATACTAGCTATGCTGCAACTGTTATTTTATGTGAACCAAGTTTTAGTTTTGCTATTTTGTGATCCAATACCAATATAACTTAGTTTGGTTTATTTTGAACCATGTTAGGTTGACATTTCATGTCATTTTGATAGAGACAAAGCTGATCATATCAGCTAGGTTAAGCTTACAAGTTATTATTTCAAGTTTCCATAAGTTTAAGTGGTGTTAGGTGGAGATTAGGTGATGACAACCATGATTTGTTTTTGTCATTTGTATTAGCTATAAGTTATCAATGTTTTGTAATGAAAAGTGACCGATTTTCATTCAAAATCCAAGCTCCATTCTTTTGCTTTTCGCTTTTCTTTCTTCTCTTCTATCATCTTTTTTTGCTTTTTTTTTGTCGCAAGTCTTGAGCCTTGGAGCTCAAGCTTGACTTATGCTAGCTGCTAGTTGATTGTAATCCCAACAATTGGTATCTAGAGCTTCATTCTTGGAGGACCTATTGCTGATAAATGCAAAGTCGAATGGCTACATCAAGCTTCTCACCAGCTGCACCACCAGTCTTCAGTGGAGAAAGCTTTCACATATGGCAGGTTAAGATGAAAACTTACCTGCAGGCCTTTGACTTATGGGAGGTTGTCACCACTGATGTTGAACCAGAACCTCTCCGAGCCAATCCAACTGTGGCTCAGATGAGACAACATGCTGAGGAGAAGACCAAGAAGCACAAGGCTATGTCTTGCATCCAAAACTGTGTCTCAGATGTCATTTTTACAAGGATTATGGCCTGTGAGACTCCAAAGCAGGCCTGGGACAAACTCAAGGAAGAATTCCAAGGCACTGAAAGAACCAGCAAGCAGCTCTTGAATCTTAGGAGGGATTTCGAGAATTTGAAGATGAAAGAAGAGGACACTGTAAAACAATACTCAGACAAAATAATGGCTGTTGTAAATAGCATAAGGCTCCTTGGTGAGCAGTTTAGTGAAGCAAGGATAGTGGAGAAGGTGTTATCGACCTTACCTGAAAGGTATGAAGCAAAAATATCCTCCCTTGAGGACTCCAGGGATCTCTCAAGCATCACTCTGACCGAGTTGATCAATGCCCTTTATGCTCAAGAGCAAAGGAGGGCAAGCAGGAATGAAGAACACCAAGAAGGTGCTTTCCAAGCTAAGGCTAGGACTTCTTCAAGCAATGCTGCCTACAAAGGCAAGAAAACTTGGAAAAACAGGCCTAAGCCTGATGCTGCAAGGACCAATGATCGCCTTTGCAGATTTTGCAAGAGACCTGGCCATCCTGAGGATAAATGTTGGTTCAGGCCAGATGCAGTATGTCAACACTGCAAGAAGAAGGGTCATGTTGAAAGAGTTTGCAAAGCAAAAGGCAAACCAAGGCAGGCACCACACCAACAACCAAAAGCTGAGGCTCAAGTGGCTGAAGAGGGCAGTGACAATGAAGAGCAAGTCTTTGCGGTCTCATGCTCAGCTGAAAAAGAAAAAGTTACCAAGGGATTGTAACACCCCTGACCCATATCCGTCGCCGGACTTGGGTTACAAGGCATTACCGACCAAAACACATCTCAGACAATCATAATTCACATGTTTTAAAACTTCACCATCAATCATATATAACATTGAATAATCAAAGTTTGAACGACTTCAAAATTTATATGCATACATATTCACATGCAAACTTATATTAATACATTTCATATATCTATTTGATCATCAAATATCAATGTACCATTTCTTACTCGGTCCATGCTCATTCAAAACTATATGAGCCATATTACACAACTTAAATATTTCTTACCCATGCAACCTTGATATTAGTCAATATGAGCGAATATGATTGGTACATTAATTTAAGTTGAAACATACCCCGTTCATAATTATAAGACCATTCGTATATGACCATATCAATTTAAATCATTTCGATGCACAATCATAATTAAAAGTACGCTCAAATCACATACTAACTTACCCTACTCAAATTACAAATGCATAATCAAAACATCAACCGAGTTTTAACCACAATCATGCTCATCATTAACCATTTACTATATACTAAAGTAACCATCAACTTAACTGTTAATTCACATCCATTTGACTAATATACCAACCACCATTTTCGGTCCCAATAGATAAGTTCATAATATACCTAGTTTACTAACATTTTTCTAACACATACACGGCATACAAGACATATACACTTATTCCTATATAACACACATACAGTGACTTTAAGAATAAATCAATTATACATCTTTTCTTATTACATATTTTATGTATATAAGACCATATCCATTGTGTTATTTTGAACATTTATATTAAACCATACATGCCTAATTAGCATACTTTGATCATGTATATATGATTAAGCATAGTGAATATACTCATACATTAAACCACCTACTAGTTATCCCACAATAACCGAATCAATTACATGAACATATACATAAACACCACTTAATCAATTTATATGTCATTTGTCATAAATCATCAAGCATTAATCATCTACCATATAGTCTAAGTCAAAATCATAAATCCTCAATCACATAAACGAATACAAATCATATTGTCTAATCAAAACACCATTCATGCACGTCATATAGCATATTTACCAAAATGAGTTTAAACCATAATTAACCATAATAAAACTCAAGCATAAAAATCTAGCCATTTCGCATGGCTATAATTATAAGTTAGAAATCATTTAACCATTAATCTAGCTTATACATGCCTTCAATTCAAAATCAACTAACTGGATTGTACCAAAAGGGATGATAGTGTGGTTGACTTCACTAACGATCCTTCGAACTGTAGCTTGACCAAGATCTATAAAACAAACAAATGAAAACACACAAAGTAAGCTCACTAGCTTAGTAAGTCTTAAGCACATATAATATTGTATATAAATATTTCTATACATATATATATATATATATCATACACTTAGCCAAATACTAATGTCACATTTGTATTAATTATTGTTTCTATGTCATCATGTACATATACACTATCAACTTCACATATAAACAATGTATATACATATTAATAAAAGGATTCAACATTATAAAATATAGTACTTGTGCAATTGACTATTTCAACACATCGAATTTGATTCAAAACAATAAGAACTTTACTCACTTCAATCCTTATAAACATAATATGCCAACTCTTACCCGAGCTTTTAACACCAAACATTAAATATAACTTACCTTATTCGATTCTCAAATTTCCCATTTATATCAATTCACGGGCATTAAGCCTACTAGGCACGAAGCTCGAATATGTCACCCGGCCGTTCGCTAGGCACGGCTTTGAATATGTCACCTAAGCACTAAGCACGCTAGGCACGAAGCTTAGAATATGTCACCAGGTACTAAGCACGCTAGGCACAAAGCCCGATTATGTCACTGCACTAAGCTCGCTAGGCATCAAAGCTCGATAAGTAACAAGCACAAGGCACTCGCTAGGCATCAAAGCTCGATAAGTAACACCTAGCACAAGGCCTGCTAGGCTAATAGCAGAAATATCAACATTTTCAACATTCCAATGCACATTTCAATAATACCATATCCAATTTAATCACTTAAGTTTCATAATTACATCACATTTCAAACTCATCTAACTTATTCACATTTTCTAAATAAAATCATTACATCATTGTATACTCGCATATCATATCGATTATACACCTTTACAAGGTATTAACAAAACATATCCAATTCGATATACTACCTTTACATTCGGCTATCACATAAAAACATGCCCAAATTTATCAAACATTGTCATTAAACACATTCATAATTCATTCTTTAATATAATCTAGCTTAAGGACTTACCTCGACTTTCGACGGACAACGTTAACCGGCTAGTCAACAACTTTCGTTTTTCCCCGATCCAAGCTCGTTTTTCTTTGTTCTTGATCTAGAACACATTAAATTCAGCTCATTCAAGTAAATTTCAACTCAATTTAGTCCCAAAACACATAAACATGCAAATTACCATTTTACCCCTAAGATTTCACATTTTTACTATTTAGTCCTAATTGTACGAAACATAAAATACACAAAATTTGCTAAGACTATGTAAGGGCCGAATATTCACAAGGGCCTTATGAGTCCATTTCTTTCATTTATTTTGAAAATAAGCCCCTCTAAAAATTTACTTTTACAAATTAGCCCTAAATACTAAAATTCACTAAAATTTCTAATACAAAACATATCAATCCTTAACATATCTTTAATTTAAAATCATCAAACATCAAAAACCTCAAGAATTCATCCATGGCCGAACCTCATGAACACAAAATTTTCAAAAATTCAAGCATGGGTCGGGTAATATTCGAAGCAACCATCTCAAAGCGTAAAAATTATCTAAAACCGACTAAGGACTCACCTTCAATTTTTAGCTTCAAGGTGCCAAATTTTCAAGGACTTTGAACCCTTCTTCTCATGCAAACATTCGCCAAACAAAGATGAATGAAAAAATGTCTTTTGTTTTGTTTTACTTTAACATATATTAAATTATTATTAAGTTACTTAACTAACCTTTATAATAAAATAACCAAACATTATATCTTAAGGACAAACTTGTCCATGACCAGCCACTAACTCATAAAATGGGTTATTTACCCTTTTAATACTTCATATTATAAAGCCATGCTCAAATTAGCACATTTCACTTTAGTATGCCACTTTTACCTTTTACGCGATTAAGTCCTTTATATCAAATTAAATACTTAAACAATAAAATCTTTCTACGAAAATTTCACACACATAAATTCATATATAATAAACACTAAATATAATATTTAAATATTTCTCGGGCTCGAATTCGTGGTCCTGAAACCACCGCTCGATTAGGGTCAAATTGATGCATACAACTCTCCCCTTAAGGATTTTCGTCCCGAAAATCTTCATCATTAAATAATGTCGGATATTGTTGCCTCATTGAGTCCTCAAGCTCCCACGTAGCCTCTTCAACTCCGTACAATTCCATAATACTTTCACTAAGGAAATCCTTTTGTTTCTTAACTCGTCATTTCCCGAGCTAAAATACGGATCGCTTTTTCTTCATACGTCATATCGGGTTGGATTTCAATCTCGATGAGCAATCACATGTGATGGATCGATCAGATTCACGAGCATAGAAGCGTGAAATACATCGTGTATCTTTTCTAATTCGGAGGGTAGCTTTAACCTATAAGCAACAGCCCAACACGTTCAATGATTTCATACGGTCCGATGAATCTCAGCTCAACTTGCCTTTCCGGCCAAAACGGAGTACTTTCTTCCACGGAGAAACCTTTAAAAATACTCGATCTCCGACTTGAAATTCAATGTCTTTACGTTTCAAATCAGCATAGGACTTTTGACGATCTGAAGCAGCTTTCAAATTGTCTCTAATAATAGCTACTTTCTGTTTGGTCTCTTTAATCAAATCAACCCCGTGTATCTTATTCTCGCTAAGCTCAGTCCAGTATAATGGTGTTCGGCACTTTCGCCCATACAAGGCTTCATAGGGCGCCATTTTGATACTAGATTGAAAACTGTTGTTATAGGCAAATTCAATCAGAGGTAAGTATCCTTCCCAAGTACCTTCAAACTCAAGAACGCAACATCTCAACATGTCCTCAAGTATCTGAATAGTTCGTTCAGATTGACCGTTCATCTGTGGATGAAAGGCTGTACTAACGTAAAGTTTAGTACCTAAAGCATCTTGCAACTTCTTCCAAAACGGCGATGTGAATCTCGGGTCTCTGTCTGAAACAATGGAACTCGGTACGCCATGCAATCTCACAATCTGTGATACATACAATTCAGCTAGTTTATCGAGTGAATAGTCTGTACGAACTGGCACAAAGTGAGCTGATTTAGTCAGTCTATCAACTATAACCCAGATAGCATCTTTCTTACTCGGTGTCATAGGGAGACCGGATACAAAATCCATTGTAAATCTATCCCATTTCCATTCGGGTATCATGATTGGTTGAAGTACTCCGGAAGGCACTTGATGCTCAGCTTTTACTTGTTGACAAATTAAGCACTTTGAAACAAATTCAGATATATCTCGTTTCATACCAGGCCACCAGTAAGACTGTTTCAAGTCATTATACATTTTCGTACTACCCGGATGTATCGAAATCTGACTATTATGAGCTTCTTTCAATAACATCTGAATCAAATCCACATCCCTCGGCACACACATTCGGCCTTTGTATTTCAAGCAGTCATTTTCATCAATTCGAAATTCTGACTCTGCATTATTTTCACATTGAACCCGTTTAACAGTCACATCTTTGTCAGCTTTTTATGCATCACAAATTTGTTGAATAAACATCGGTCTTGCTTTTAACTCGGCTATGATCGAACTATCATCTGACATAACCATCTGTGTGTTCAATGCACAAAGAGCAAGCAATGATTTTCGACTTAATGCATCTGCAACAACGTTAGCTTTCCCCGGATGGTAGTCAATCACTAACTCATAGTCTTTCAACAGTTCTAACCATCTGCGTTGTCTCAAGTTCAACTCTTTCTGAGTCATCAAATATTTAAGACTTTTGTGATCCGAGTAAACATAACATTTCTCACCGTATAAATAATGACGCCAAATTTTCAGTGCAAACACAATAGCTGCAAGTTCTAAATCATGCGTCGGGTAGTTTCTTTCATGCGGCTTCAATTGTCTTGAAGCGTAGGCTACAACTTTGCCTTCCTGCATCAAAACGCAGCCCAAACCATTTAAGGAAGCATCAGAATACACAACAAATTCTTTACCCGATTCAGGCTGAGCTAACACCGGAGCTTCCGTCAAAAGGGCTTTCAACTGATCGAAACTTTTCTGACAATTTTTCGACCACTCGAACTTGACATCTTTCTGTAGTAGCTTTGTCAAAGGTGTAGCTATTATAGAAAAACCTTTCACAAACCGTCTATAGTAGCCCACAAGTCCCAGAAAACTTCGAATCTCGGAAACATTTTTCGGTGGCTTCCAATCAAGTATAGCCGAGATTTTGTTCGGATCAACTCGAATGCCCGATCTTTGAAACAACATGTCCCAAAAAGTGGACGTCTTTCATCCGAACTCACACTTACTAAACTTCGCATACAACTGCTGATTCCGCAAAGTTTGTAGCACTAATCTCAAATGCTCAGCATGCTCGATTTCATCTTTGGAGTAGATTAATATATCATCGATAAACACTACTACAAATCGATCCAAAATCTGTCTAAAACCCGATTCATCAAATCCATAAAATAAGCAGTGCATTAGTAAGCCCAAAAGGCATAACCAAGAACTCAAAATGTTCATACCTCGTCCTAATGCGTCTTTGGCACATCGCATCTCGACTCAGAATCGATAATAACTCGATCTCAAATCTATCTTGAAAATCTGAAGCCCCTTTAACCGATCAAACAAATCATCAATTCGAGGTAACGGTACTTATTCTTTATAGTTACCTTATTCAGTTGCCAATAATCAATACACATTCGCATCGTTCCATCTTTCTTTTTCACAAAAAGAACTGGTGCACCCCAAGGAGAGAAACTCAGTCGAGCAAAACCCCTTATCTATTAACTCTTGCAACTATGCTTTCAACTCTTTTAACTCAGTAGGTGCCATCCGATACGGAGCTATCGAAATCGGAGTCGTTCTCGGTACTAATTCAATCTTGAACTCAATCTCTCGTACTGGTGGTAAACCTGGTAGTTCTTCAGGAAACACATCTGGGTATTCACACACAATCGGTATAGATTCAATATGCTTTTTAGACACTTTATTATCCAGTACATAAGCCAAATAAGCTTCGCACCATTTTCTCACATACTTTCCAGCCAGTATCGAGGATATTATTGTAGGAAACCCGCTTAACTCACTGGATTTAATTCTGATGATCTCACCGTTCTGACATCTCAAATAAATAAGTTTTCTTTTGCAATTCACCTTGCATCATGTGAAGTTAACGGTCCATTCCCAAAATTATATCGAACTCATCAAGGGCAACAACATTAAATCGCCTAGGAAACAATAATCCCGAATCATCAACGGCAACCTCTACACACTTTATTTACAAGTACACATCTACCCAAAGGGTTGGACACACAATTACAAACTCAGTAGACTCAACTGGCAGAGTTTTACCGAATACTAGAGTTTCACACACATATGAATGAGTCGAACCAGGATCAATTAGTGCAATCACAGTAATATCATAAAGGGTGAAAGTACCGGTAATAACATCGGGGGAAGAAGCATCCTCTCTGGCTCATGTAGCATAAGCTTTGATAGGTGCTCGGGCCTCTGATCGAACTACAGTGTCCTTCGTCCGTCTCTGACTACCACCTACTTTACTGGAAGGTTTGGGTGGTCGACCCCGTGCTGGCGTGCTGCTCGGTCTAGTGCTCTGAACCGTATTCTGATCGGCTAACATCGGGCACTCTCGAATGAAATGGTCTTATGATCTACATTTAAAGCAGGACCGATCACGAACGCTACAACTTCCAGAATGCCATTTCCCGCAATGTTTACACTCGACTCGATCCTGAAGAACGTTACCAGCACTAGCTATTGAAGTGGCTCGATAACTCCCTGGAGGTCGATCACGTCTAGGTAAATCTGAAGTAGCTTTGTGTCGGTTGGAGTCATCTCTGAATTTCTTAGGCACCGAATGGTAAGTCTTACTCGTTGATCTCTTACGAGTATCTCTAGCTTCTATTTCAGCTTTTTTTTTCTCTTTTCTGAGCTCTTCAGCCTTACAAGCCCGCTCGACTAGTATCACAAACTCTTTGATTTCAAGAATGCCGACCAACAACTTTATATCTTCATTCAGACCGTCTTCAAATCTTTTGCACATAATGGCTTTAGTAGAAACACACTCTCTAGCATATCTGCTAAGTCTGACAAATTTCTGTTCATATTCTGTCACAGTCATTCACCTCTATTTTAATTCAAGGAATTCCTTTCGTTTTTGATCGATGAATCTCTGACTGATATATTTCTTACGGAACTCAATTTGGAAGAAGTTCCAAGTTACTTTTTCTTTCAGAACTACGGATACCAGTGTGCTCCACCAGTGATAGGCAGTGTCCCGAAGTAAAGATATAGCACACTTTAGGCATTCATCTGGAGTACAAGATAACTCATCGAGTACCCGAATAGTGTTATCAAGCCACATCTCGGCTCGTTCTACATCATCATTATCATTGGCCTTGAATTCCTTGGCCCCATATTTCCTGATTTTATCAATGGGAGGTCTGCTAGATCTCATCGGATCCATCATCGAAGTCTTTGAAGGTCTTTGAGTCGATTATTTGGGGTGGAGGTTGTTGTACAATGGATTATTCGAACAAATGGTTAAACCATTCATTCATCATTTGGTAGAAGGCTTGTTTAGCCTCCCCTCGTGGTTACCGAATCGGTTGAGAGTCTAATGGCGCCGATCCATGTGTGAGACCGAGAGCAACACTCTCCACATCATCACTACTGGCTCTATCGGGATCGGAATCCATTTACTATATAAAATACAATTGAAATTGTCAGAAGTCACCACACTATCACATATAAAATTCAAAGGCATGTATAGCTAGACTATTACGTACTACGGTAGTCCTAGAATCAACTAAACCGTAGCTCTGATACCAATAAAATGTAACACCCCTGACCCATATCCGTCACCGGACTTGGGTTATGAGGCATTACCGACCAAAACACATCTCAGACAATCATAATTCACATGTTTTAAAACTTCACCACCAATCATATATAACATTCGAATAATCAAAGTTTGAGACGACTTCAAAATTTATATATGCATACATATTCACATGCAAACATATATTAATACATTTCATATATCTATTTGATCATCAAATATCAATGTACCATTTCTTACTCGGTCCATGCTCATTCAAAACTATATGAGCCATATTACACAACTTAAATATTTCTTACCCATGCAACCTTGATATTAGTCAATATGAGCGAATATGATTGGTACATTAATTTAAGTTGAAACATACCCCGTTCATAATTATAAGACCATTCGTATATGACCATATCAATTTAAATCATTTCGATGCACAATTATAATTAAAAGTACGCTCAAATCACATACTAACTTACCCTACTCAAATTACAAATGCATAATCAAAAACATCAACCGAGTTTTAGCCACAATCATGCTCATCATTAACCATTTACTATATACTAAAGTAACCATCAACTTAACTGTTAATTCACATCCATTTGACTAATATACCAACCACTATTTTCGGTCCCAATAGATAAGTTCATAATATACCTAGTTTACTAACATTTTCTTACACATACATGGCATACAAGACATATACACTTATTCCTATATAACACACATACAATGACTTTAAGAATAAATCAATTATACATCTTTTCTTATTACATATTTTATGTATATAAGACCATATCCATTTGTGTTATTTTGAACATTTATATTAAATCATACATGCCTAATTCAGTACTTTGATCATGTATATATGATTAAGCATAGTGAATATACTCATACATTAAACCACCTACTAGTTATCCCACAATAACCGAATCAATTACATGAACATATACATAAACACCACTTAATCAATTTATATGTCATTTGTCATAAATCATCAAGCATTAATCATCTACCATATAGTCTAAGTCAAAATCATAAATCCTCAATCACATAAACGAATACAAATCATATTGTCTAATCAAAAACACCATTCATGCACGTCATATAGCATATTTACCAAAATGAGTTTAAACCATAATTAACCATAATAAAACTCAAGCATAAAAATCTAGCCATTTTCGCATGGCTATAATTATAGAAGTTAGGAAATCATTTAACCATTAATCTAGCTTATACATGCCTTCAATTCAAAATCAACTAACTGGATTGTACCAAAAGGGATGATAGTGTGGTTGACTTCACTAACGATCCTTCGAGATCGTAGCTTGACCAAGATCTATAAAACAAACAATGAAAACACACAAAGTAAGCTCACTGGCTTAGTAAGTCTTAAGCACATATAATATTGTATATAAATATTTCTATACATATATATATATATATATCATACACTTAGCCAAATACTAATGTCACATTTGTATTAATTATTGTTTCTAAGTCATCATGTACATATACACTATCAACTTCACATATAAACAATGTATATACATATTAATAAAAGGATTCAACATTATAAAATATAGTACTTGTGCAATTGACCATTTCAACACATCGAATTTGATTCAAAACAATAAGAACTTTACTCACTTCAATCCTTATAAACATAATATGCCAACTCTTACCCGAGCTTTTAACACCAAACATTAAATATAACTTACCTTATTCGATTCTCAAATTTCCCATTTATATCAATTCACCCAGCATTAAGCCTACTAGGCACGAAGCTCGAATATGTCACCGGCCTCGAAGCCGCTAGGCACGAAGCCTGAATATGTCACCGGCACTAAGCCTGCTAGGCACGAAGCCCGAATATGCCACCGACACTAAGCCTGCTAGGCACAAAGCCTGATTATGTCATCGGCACTAAGCCTGCTAGGCATCAAAGCCTGATAAGTAACAAGCACAAGGCACGCTAGGCATTAAAGCTCGATAAGTAACACAAGCACAAGGCACGCTAGGCTAATAGCAGAAATATCAACATTTTCAACATTTCAATGCACATTTCAATAATACCATATCCAATTTAATCACTTAAATTTCATAATTCATCACATTTCAAACTCATCTAACTTATTCACATTTTCTAAATAAAATCATTACATCATTGTATACTCGCATATCATATCGATTATACACCTTTACAAGGTATTAACAAAACATATCCAATTCGATATACTACCTTTACATTCGGCTATCACATAAAAACATGCCCAAATTTATCAAACATTGTCATTAAACACATTCATAATTCATTCTTTAATATAATCTAGCTTAAGGACTTACCTCGACTTTCGACGGACAACGTTAACAAAGCTGATCGACAACTTTCGCTTTTCCCCATCCAAGCTCGTTTTTCTTTGTTCTTGATCTAGAACACATTAAATTCAGCTCATTCAAGTACATTTCAACTCAATTTAGTCCCCAAAACACATAAACATGCAAATTACCATTTTGCCCCTAAGATTTCACATTTTTACTATTTAGTCCTAATTGTACAAAACATAAAATACACAAAATTTGCTAAGACTATGTAAGGGCCGAATATTCACAAGGGCCTTATGAGTCCATTTCTTTCATTTATTTTGAAAATAAGCCCCTCTAAAAATTTACTTTTACAAATTAGCCCTAAATACTAAAATTCACTAAAAATTCTAATACAAAACATATCAATCCTTAACATATCTTTTGTCGTAACTATTTTTTGATGAAAACGTGAAACGACGCGGTCGACTCGATTTTTGAAAAAGAAAAGGAGAGGAGTCGCCACCGATCTTTATTTGGTGTGATTGGATCACCTTCGTTTTAATAAAACATTTAATTTACTAAAACAGTGCTTTTTGTTCCACGAACTTTGAGAAAATGGATTCGGAGGTTGATTACGTGCGAGGAAGGATTAGCACCCTCGACACGCCCAAAATTGGTACCAAACTGATTGATTGATGTCCTATTGGTTGAAAACTTTAAAGGATTCAAAATACAATGCTTTTTATTTTTAAAATTGGAAGGATGTTATGGCTTTCTTATTTTCAAGAGGTAAAGCATCACGTCCGAGAAGTTAGGGCACAATACTTTAACCTCCCAAACTAAGCTCGCCTTTTGAAACTTGGTTTTCGCTTTTGAAGAGGATCTTACGTCATTTGTTGAATCGAGAAATCGAACCCAAGAAGTTAGGACTCGTTTTAGAAAATCCAAATTAGGAATATTGCCTCTATTTTGGAGGAAGAAACTTATCTCGAAGTATCTAAGTGTCGAGTCCAGTAAGTTAGGGCGCGACATTTCGAGTTTTCGAGATTAAGTATTTTTGTTTTAAATTGCCATTTTAAAAGAGATATCCCGTTTTTTAAACATAAACGAGAAAAGCCGAACCCAAGAAGTTAGGGTACGATTTTCTTTTGAGCCTTAGAACGCGAGTATTTGCTCATTTAAAAATCGAATAAAATATGATATGATCGTAGTAAAATGAAAATGAACTTCAATGCCAACGTGCATGATAGAATAAAAATGATGGCAACAATAATAGTATAAAGGCATAAATAAAAAGGAAAAAAATGATGATAATAAGTGAAAATGATAAATCCTAGACTAATAAATAGAGCAAAAGAAAATGGTTGCAAAACATATGCCCATAGCGAATAAATAATAACAAAAATATAGACCTATAGCGAACCGATAAAGAGATACTATATACAATAGTTTAAAAATATTAAAATAATAATAATAACAACCAAAATATGAGATAATAAAATATAATGAAAACACGTTAGTAAACGAATAATAATGATAATAAGTAATAATAGTAAACCTAATAGTAGTAAAAAATAACAAAAGTAATGATAAAACAATAATAATAGTAATAATAATATTGAAAACAATAGTAAGGATAATAAAATAACAATAACGAATAACGAAAAGCAAGAGGTAAAGAGATATATATATATATATATATATATACTATTTTGGATTTCCTAAAAAGGAGTAAGGAATAAACAAATAAATATGTAACAATAAAATAATAATGAAGAATGGGGTATAATAATAAAAAGAATAATAAGCAACAATATATGAGAATGAGAAATAAATAAATGAACAATACCAATAGCAAGATAAGCGAATAAATAAACAAATAAAATGATAAATAACTAAATCATTAACTAATAAATGAATAAGTAAAGAGTTAAAATAAAAGGACTTGATCGTCGTTAAAATAAAATTAAAAGGTACAATTTAGTTGATAAAAATCTTGACGAGGGCGAGAGTGTAGCAGGAACCAAAGAAGGACGCGTGGGAAAATATCCTGCCTTGATGCTGTTTGTGCTTCAAGAGGACCAAATCGAAAACAAAATGGAACACGAGGGCCAATGTTTAAAAAAAAAAGAGAAAATAGGGCCTAGACGAGCGGTGCTTACGAAGAGAGGGACCTTTGTAAATATCCCTTTCAAGGGTCATGCAGTAATCCCTTTCACAAAAGCGGTGCGTTTTGCCCAAAACTTATAAAATCCCTTTTATTTTCCATAAAACTCATTTCTAACCCTAAATAAAAAAAAAAAGAGCAGCCAGATATCCTATTCTCTCCTATCTCCCTTTTTGACCCGACGATAGGGCTTCCCTCAGCCTCCGTAGCACCACCGCGCCGCCACCATATTTGGTGGTCGACGATGCTCAGAGGTGGGTCCTTAGCCCTTGTTTGAAAGCCTCTTTGAAGACCGGTCTTTTGGCACCCCTGAATCGAAGGTGAAAGGCTTCGATACCTTTCCTCGGTCCAAGCTCCAACGACGGCGAGAGTACGCCGACGACACGGTTTCGTGGCTTAGGTAAGTTCATTTTCCCTTTTTTGTTAATATTCGTTTTTAAAGGTTTCAAAAAAAATATAAAAAAGGTATTGAAATAACCGAAAATAAAAATGGAAGAAAAAAATTTTGGAACTTCTTTTGTTTTATTTCTCAAGATTGGTTTTTTTTTTGAATCAAAATTCCCCTTTTTGCTTTCGATTTGGCTCGACGACGGAGGGACTCGACGACATGTCATGGGCTCGGTAGGTATTCCTCTTCTCCTTTTTAGATTTAGTTTTAAAAAAAAATCTAAAAAAATAAAAATAAAAACAGAAACGAAAAATAGATAATAATAGTAGTTAATAACAGTAATGAAATCAACCTTTGTGTTTGGTTTTCGATTTCGGACAATTCTTGTATTCAAGATTTTTGTTGTTTATTTCGAATTTTTTTTCTCCTTGTTACAATTATTTTTTGTGGCTTTTATAGCCAAAGCTGAAAAAAGAAAGACAAAATTGCTTCTGCTCTTTGCTGTTGCGTGCTTTCGTTTTGCAGGCTCGGACGGTGGAGCTGGTCGGACGGAGCGGCGCAGAGGGCAGGTGGGGGGTCAGAAGTCAGAGGGTCAGGCTCGGCTAGGGTTTTCTTTGTTTTCTTTCTTTGTTTTTTTTTTATTTTCTGAGTTGGGTTAGGTTTGGGCCATTTGGGCCTGTTTTTTATTTTAGTTTTGGGTTTGTTGTTTGGTTGGGTTGTAATTTTATTTTTTTGTAATTGGGCAGGGCAATTTGGGTTCTCTGTTGCCCTCTTTGCTCATTGTCGTAATGATAATAGAGCAAAGACTCAAAGAAGCCTAATATTGCGGCCTCGCCGAAGTCTTGGCCTCTCGTGTGCTTTTCTTCAAGTAGCCTCATCCCGATCCTCCACACCTTGTTGCTTTGATCCACTTCACCGATATGTGGCTTCACCGCTCTTCTTGCGATTTCAATAGGATGTGACTTGTTTATTTTCGATCGATGCATCTTCGGAGAGATGAGGTCTTTGGTCTTGACCTATCCCACTTCTAGTTAAGGTAATAGGACTAAAGCTTAACCATGCTCCCTCTTGGTTAGGGACAGAATTGCAATTTTGACCTATTCACTTTGGTTAGTGGCAATAGGAGGGTGGCCTAAATCGCGTTCCCTCTTTGGTTGGGAGCCATGATTTGCCTTCGATCTTGCCCCACTCTGGTTATGGTGACAAGATCTACAATTTTGGCCTATTCCACTGCTGGTCGTGGCAATAGGAAGGTGGCCTAAATCGTGTTCCCTCTTGGTTGGGAGCCATGATTTGCCTTCGATCTTGCCCCGCTCTGGTTATGGTGACAAGATCTACAATTTTTGGCCTATTCCTTTGCTGGTTAGTGGCAATAGGAGGGTGGCCTAAATCGTGTTCCCTACTGGTTCGGGAGCCATGATTTGCCTTCGATCTTGCCCCACTACTGGTTATGGTGACAAGATCTACAATTTTGGCCTATTCCACTGCTGGTCAGTGGCAATAGGACAATCTTCAACCTATTCCATCACTAGTTGATGGCAATAGGGCAATCTTCAACCTATTCCATCACTGGTTGATGGTAATAGGACAATCTTCAACCTATTCCATCACTGGTTGATGGTAATAGGACAATCTTCAACCTATTCCATCACTGGTTGATGGTAATAGGACAATCTTCAACCTATTCCATCACTGGTTGATGGTAATAGGACAATCTTCAACCTATTCCATCCTTTGGTTGATGGTAATAGGACAATCTTCAACCTATTCCATCCTTTGGTTGATGGTAATAGGACAATCTTCGATAGTGTTGCTACACCGTCCTTTAGGGACATATCCTCGAGACTCGATTTTGTGTTTATGCCAAATGGTGAGGATGCTATGGTCGTAATGACTCAAATGCTCCTAACCGTGTGATATGGATGACACCTACATGGATGCGAATGTCATGAGAATGATGATTTTCGTTAAGATGCAATGATTGTAATAAATCGAATGCTCCTAACTAGATGATATTACGGAGGACATTTGTAGGATGTCATGAGAACATTTTATTATTATTATTTTTGTTCTAAAAGATCATGGCTGTGATTGCTCGTTCACTCGTCAAGGTCACGGCACAGACACAATTTTTCGTCTGATACCTATGTCAGAGAGTCTGGGAAGACAGTCATGATTTTAGGCTCCTCTTCCTTGAACGTTTCCAACCCCTAAGTGCGGTGGTTCCTAAACAATGATCTTGTTTTAGGTTCCTCTGTTGCTTAGAAGCTTCCGAGTAATAGGCGGGACTCGTTTCATGGAAGCATTATGGGTCAATGGGTCGTTATTTCAATTGCAAACAACTCAAAGATTTAAAATAACAATGGAATTTATAAAGAATGGAATTGGATTAATTCAACAAAAGTAAACATTATTGGAGTACAAAAAATGGGTAAAAAGAAAAAGTAGGTGCCCCAGATATCGCAGCCTGGGCTTCACCACCGGATCCTTCCGAAGATCTTTTGAGCTGAATAGGCGTTGGGAGATCTGCAGTGCTTTGTAGATGTTCCGAGGTGTAACATTCCTCCTTTTGCTAACTCTGGGGGAAAAGATTGTCACGTATCTCTTTTTTCGTGCTAATTTGGGTCGCCCTTATCGGGTTTTCGACTCAAAGCCCCTTTGGTCTCAAAGCGCCCTTTACGGGTTTTCACTTCGGCCTCTCCGTTTTTTTTTGGCCGTAAAGCGTCCTTTCTTGGGTTTTCACTTTAGCCTTTCCTTCTTCAAGCGTAATACTTTTGGCGAATCAATTTATGGGATTGGGTAGATTTTTCCCATCCATCTCACCAAGATTAGTGCCCTCCGAGAAAGCCCTTTTCACCACATATGGTCCTTCCCAATTCGGCATCCATTTCCTCTGAAATCCTTTTGTATGGGAAGGATCTTTTCAAAGACGAGATCCCCTTCGTGGAATTCCCTTGGCGAACTTTTTATTGTAAGCTCGATCATTCGTTTTTGGTACATCGACCATGACGGATAGCCCTCAATCTCTTTCTTCAATTAAGTTCAACCGATCATATCGAGCTGGATCCATTCACTTCATCCAAACTTCACTTCGACAATACTCAAGAGAAGGTATTTCCACTTGATAGGTAGAACTGCCTCCATCCCATAGACCAATGAGAAAGGTGTTGCCCCAGTAGAGGTTCGGACGGACGTTCGATAAGCATAGAGCGCGAACGGTAATTTTTCATGCCAATCCTTGTAAGTCTCAGTCATCTTCCCCACTATCTTTTTGATGTTTTTGTTGGCTGCTTCCACTGCCCCATTCATTTTTGGGCGATACGGTGATGAATTGTGGTGTTTGATGTTGAATTGGCTACAAACCCCTGCTATCGTGCTATTGTTTAAATTCAGTGCGTTGTCTGATATGATCCTCTCGGGCATTCCATATCGACAAATGATTTCCTTCTTCAAAAATCGGCTAACCGCTGATTTAGTGACGTTGGCATATGAGGCAGCCTCTACCCATTTCGTGAAGTAGTCGATGACCACAAAGATGAATCGATGCCCGTTCGATGCTTTCGGAGATATTGGCCCAATGACGTCCATGCCCCACATGGAAAATGGCCATGGAGAAGTCATAACATGCAAAGGTGACGGGGGTATATGAATCTTGTCTCCATAAATCTGGCATTTATGACATTTTTTGGCATAGTTGATACAGTCTCCCTCCATGGTGGACCAATAATATCCGAACCTCATTATTTGTCTGGCCATTGTGAAACCATTAGCGTGAGTTCCACAGACACCTTCGTGGACTTCTTCTAGGATTAACTTAGCTTCGGCGGCGTCCACACACCTTAGCCAGCACTTGATCTTTCCTTTTCTTGTATAAGACTTCTCCATCCAAGACGTAATCACATGCTAATCTCCTCAACGCCTTTTTTCATTCTCGTGGCTTGATCGTGGTACTCACGATTCTTCACATACCGCAATATATCGTGGTACCATGGTGGGCCAATTTTCCTTCTTCCTCGACATTGTAGCAATGGGTGGGGCCTCATGAATGCTCATTTGTATAGGTCTCATATCCTCCTTGTTGTTTGCTCGCACCATAGAAGCCAATGTGGCTAGAGCATCGACCATCGATTTTCGTCCTTGGTAAATAATCGAAAGTGATGTCATCGAACTCTTTGATTAGTTCTTGGACCAATCTTTTGTATTCGACCAATTTGGGATCTCTCGTCTCCCATTCTCCTTAAGTTGATAAATTACCAACGCAGAGTCTCCGTGATACTTCCAAAGACCTTAATTTTGCGTTCAATAGCAAGCACGAATGCCCATGATACAAGCTTCATACTCGCCATATTGTTTGTACAATCAAAATCCAATTTACTGAGTAAATGGGTAATGATCTCCGCTTGGGGACACCGAAGCGCCCCAATTCCATTGCCCATAGCGTTCGATGCCCGTCAAGTTTAGTTTCCAGGACGACTTTCCGTGGTATCTTCTTGATGGTTGCTACGCACATTAGGTCTTCATTAGGGAAATCAAAATCCAGAGGCTCATAATTTGCCAGAGCTCTACTAGCCAGAAAATCCACTATTGCACTCCCTTTTATCGCTTTCGGTTTACATAAACTATGTCAAACTCGTAAAGTAAAATTTGCCATCAGCCATCCGTCCATTCGAGTAGTTGACTCCATTAGATATTTCAATGGGTCTAGCTTGAGATGAGCAGTGTATGATACAACATGTACTACCTCAGTCTCTGAGTTGTTCAGACCAAGGCGCAACATATTTTCTCAATTGGTGAGTACCTTGTTTCACACTCAGTGAACTTTTTACTAAGGTAGTATATTGCTTTTTCTTTCTTTCCCGATTCATCATGCTGGCTGAGCACACATCCCATTGAATTATCAAGTACCGTCAAATAGAGGATTAAAGGCTTCTCTGGATTAGGCGGTGTCAATACTGGAGGATTTCGAAGGTCTTCTGACATTCCTCGTCCCACACACCTGGGTTGTGTTTTTTAAGAAGACGAAATATGGGATCACATTTCTCAGTCAGTTGTGAAATGAACCGAGCAATGTAATTTAATCTTCCTAAGAAACCTCGAACTTCTTTTTGCATACGAGGCGGAGGCAATTCTTGTATAGCCTTGACTTTGTCCGGGTCAACCTCAATCCTTTTTCACCGACTATAAATCCTAGCAGTTTCTCGACCGCTCCAAAGGTACACTTGGGTTAAGCTTGATTGGACTTTCCTCAACCTCAAAAATAATTTCCTTAAGACTTGGATATGCTCCTTTTACATGCGAGATTTAGCAATCATATCGTCAACGTAAACCTCAATTTCCTTGTGCATCATGTCATGGAATAGGGTCACCATGGCTCTCGATATGTTGCTCCGCATTCTTCAACCCAAATGGCATTACCTTATAGCAAAAGGTTCCCACATGGTTATGAATGTGGTTTTATTCATGTCTTCAGGAAGCATCTTTATCTGGTTGTATCCTGAGAAGCCATCCATGAACGAGAACAATGAATATCCCGCCGTATTATCCACTAAGTTGTCGATATGAGGTAATGGAAAGTTGTCTTTCGGGCTAGCCTTGTTTAGATCTCTGTAGTCCACACACATTCGTACTTTTCCATCTTTCTTAGGGACGGGGACGATATTGGCTACCCATTCTGAGTACTTAACCACTTGCAAGAACCCTGCGTCAAACTGCTTCTTGACCTCTTCTTTTATTTTTAGTAAAATGTCTGGTCTCATCCTCCGAAGTTTCTGTTGGACTGGCTTGTATTCTTCTTTTATGGGCAAACGGTGTACCGCGATATCAGTGCTTAACTCGGGCATGTCTTGATATGACCATGCGAAGACATCCTTGAATTCTTGGAGTAACTCAATAAGGTCTTGCTTTGTCTCTGCGGTGATACTAGCTCCAATCTTCACTTCTTTCTTTTCTTGCCCATTTCCTAGGTTCACTATTTCCATTGATTCTTTGTGAGGTACGATTTGTTTCTCCTCTTGTTCTACCATCCTTAACAGTTCAGGAGCTAAATCACAGCCTTGGCCATCTCCAAAACCCTGAAAATCTTCCGCACCCATATCTTGCTCAAAAGGACATTCTGAGTCATTGGTAGCGTTACTCAAATCATTGATATCTGGAGACCTGTTATGGAAATGAATAAAGGCTCATAGAATCATAGAATCTTGGCATGTTTATTGGTATGATAAATGAAGAATAGAAATATTTAGTAGAATATTTAAAGAAAGAATAATGAATGAATGAAATGAACATAAAAGAAATTTTGCTCAAAAGATAGCGGAGATGTATTTCATTGAAAATAACGATGGCTTATACAAATTCATGTTTCACAAAAGAGGTTCTTATTGCTTCTAGACTTAAAGCAATAAGTGTGTTCCAGTATTACTCGAATGAGTTCTAAAGGCTATAGGAATCTCCTCCATGATTCAATTGTTTAGAACGCTACCCAAATCATAGGGGCGGATGCTATTCGATTTTCTTCCTTAATTTCCCCTCGATATAAGCGTTGACATGCACGATTTCTTCATTTTGTGTTTTCGTCCGGATGGATAACCCCTCCGATACAAAGGTCTCACGAATATGAGGAATTATCATCGGTTGCCATTTCATCTCATCTCCCTCGAGACGTGCCTTTCTTCTTTCTTGTTTCTTTTCGACTCTTCTCTTTTTTGCTTTATGCTTGGCTTGAATCCTAGACCAAGAAGTCTCGCTTTTTTTAGTCTTGGGACCTCGATTTCTCCTTGGAGGTACCTTCCAAGTCCTTTCCTAGCATAGCTCCATTCCTACCATCGATTGTAGACCCATTTTCATGGTTTTGGATAATTACGATCTTTGGGACCTTATTCCCTCGGCTGACGAATGTTGCATTGACAAATTCAAAGAACGGAAGGAACACTCACCGCTTCATCGTTGGCTTCTAAATAGGGTGCATTGTTTGTTACTGATTGCGATGATGTCCTCTTGACATTTATGGTCACTAGACGGCCCTCCGAGATTAATTTCAACTTTTGGTGCAATGATGAGGGCACTGCCCCTGTCGAGTGTATCCAAGGTCTCCCAACAGCGGTTATAAGACGGCCGGATATCCATCACAATAAAATCCACCTCATATGTGCCTGGTCCGATTAAAAGAGGTACTTGATCCTTCCCATGACTTTCCTCTCGGTTCCATCGAATGCCCTTACTATGTTGTGGCGAGGGCCTTCATATGAGAACTATCGACGGTAATCGATTCAAGTGTCGATAGTGGTAGAACATTGAGCGCTGATCCATTGTCGACTAGTACCCCTGGTAATGTGTATCCTTTGCATCGCGTGGTAATGTGGAGAGCCTTGATGGAACCCGTACCTCCCGGAGGAATCTCATCATCGTTAAAGAAAATGAAGTTATCCGCACTTATGTTGCTGACCAGGCGATCCAGCTTGTTAACTGTTATATCATTTGCAACATAAGTTTCATTCAATACCTTCAACAATAGCGTTACGGTGTGCTTGAACTTAATAGTAAATCTAGCACCGATATCTGTTTGGTCATTTATGTAGTTGCTTTCTACGAATTTGTATTCACTATGCTTCAAAAACTTTAAGAATTCCCTAGCTTCTTCCTCCTTCACTGGCTCATTTATATGCGTCTCTTGCTTGGTCCCTTTTTCTTTCTTTTGTTCGCCCATCAAGTTTTTCCTTTTTGAGTGCTCCGTTCTTGCGTTTGACTGGTCATAGCGCTTCCCACTGCGTGTGTAAGAGCCTTCCTCTTGGTTTTCTTCGTAGTCTTTGGCGAACTTCCATTCTCGTGAATCGTCACATTGCGCTTATAGTTCCGGGGACCTTCTTGTCATCCTTATATGGAAAGGCTGCAGGTTTTCGGATCACAATCTTAGGATATTCCTGGCTCTCTTTGTGGGCGGACCCTCTTTCGTGAGTCATCACGTTGCAATTATAACCCCTGAGAGTCTTTTGGTTGTCTTCAGATGAAAAAGTAGTAAGCTTTCGAATCACGATTTTTACTCCGTCGCCTTTTGATCGGGAGATGGTGACTAAAGGATAGCTCGCCTCCGAGGCTTTTGCTGCTGACTCATCCTCCAACGTGCAGATGTTACCCTCTTTTCGGCTTTCATTACTTTCAAAGAATTCTAGCTCTTTATTGTCCATCAGTGCCTGTACCAGCATTCTGAACTCAGTGTAACTTTGGATTTCGTGCCCTTCCGAGTCATGAAATTCACAGCCCTTTCGTGTTTCTTCATGTTCTTCCCTTGGACATGTCACAACCAATCCCCTTTTTATCATTTCCTTCCAGACCTGTTTCATTGGGGTTTTCACATCGAAAATATCCTTTTTAACTCTTCTTCTCGCATCTTCGCCTATCATGTTGACCCCGTGATTAGGTAACGGGTGTCCCTTGCAAGAGGTGTCATCGACTTCTATAACTCCCATCTGGATCAGTCTTTCCACTAGTTTCTTAAAAGTAAGACAGTGCTCTATAGAATGTCCCACGATTCCTGCATGGTATTCGTGACTGTATGCTCGTTCGCATCATACCACTTAGGTGTAGGGGTTGCAAGGGTTTTAAGTAATGGGGAGACAACGTAAAGCGTCAAATAACTTCGGTACATTTCCTTGTACGGATGGGATAGGCGTAAATTGGATTTCCTCCGTATTTTACCTTGTGTTGGACTCTGTCTAAAGGGGCTCATGATCGAGGGTCATAGTCCTTGGTCGGCTCACGAATAGGTTTTGAATAACCTTTACCTATGTTGTTTATATCACTCTCCCTCTTCTTCAGACCGTCTTTCTAGTACTTTCTCCACCTCTATTTTACCGCTTCGATTGCATTCTCGATCATTTCCGACAAAGACAATATCGAAAAACTTTTGTGGCACTTCCAAGCATGTGATTAATGAAGGAGCCTTGAGATGGTTGTCTCTTTTTCTAGGAGCGGTGGTGAACTTGTGTGGCTACTTCCTCCACCATTGGGCATATTGCTGAAACATTCGCTTGGCTTTTTCTCCATATTTTGGAGCGTGATTCGATCAGAGCTATATCGGCCACGTGCTCAGATTGTTTCGGGAAGGCTCATGCTAGGTCCTTCCACGACTTGATCTGGTGCGGTGAGTGATTGTACCATTTAGCCATGACCCTACCAAACTATCCGAAAACAATGAATAAGCGGTTGATCATTGTTAACATATCCCGCCATCCGTCGGAGAACATTGTGATGTGCGCCGGGCAACTGGTCCCATTGTACTTTTCAAAATCTGGGTCTTGAACTTTGGCGGAAGTATGAGGTGCAGGACTAGGCTCAAATCTTTAGTGTCCACCCCGTAGCGATGGTCAGCAGTCTCTATTTCCTTAAACTTTTCTTCTAACCATTTGCAACGATCCTCGAGTTGTCTGGGAAGGTTCGCTTTTGCCTTATCCATTTCAGCCATTTCATCAAAGTCGGGGACTATAGGTTAGCGGACCTTCTCCCGGATTAGTACCGAACCACGGGAAGTCTTGGCGTGCTATGGTCTCAACACGCACACGTGGCTCGATAACAAAAGGCATCCTTTGGGGACCTATTTCTGGTGGTGCTTGGGTATTTGGCGGGGTAAATCCCGGAGGGTAAGCAGGGTCGTCATTATTCCCTGAACTAGCAGCGGTGCCTTTTCCTCGTTCATTGGCTAATAGTTGCGCCAGCTGGCTCATCATGTTGTTTTGGGACTCTTGCATCCGTTCTATCATATCTTGCTGGAGTTTCATCATTTGCTCCTGCATCTGTTCTTGCATCTCCTTCTGAAATTGTTCAAATCTTTGATCCATTTTCTTTGTCTTAGTACGAGTCCCGTAGTGATGTCCAGTTCCCAGATTTCTTTTTCTTCTCTCTTGTTTCTCTTTTGTTTCTCTGTTAATCTTAACCAATTAGGCTTCTTTTTATAAACTTTAATGCATGTAATATGATGTAATGCAAATGCATGAATGCAGGAAGAAGACATTGATTCTGATCAACTTCATTTTAGAAAACTTTATTAGAAGGCAAAACCCTTTACATAAAGTAGATTACAACACGTTCTAGCCCTAAAACCTAAGGTTTTGACTTTTCCAAGCAGAGAGATTAGCTCTTCATCACGACCCGGTGGTAGCCCATATCTCATGCCCACTATGTCAGCCTCCTCAGCCAAAGTCTGTAGGTGATCAGCTACTTCTCGAATCTGGATTATTGCTTCTCTCATGAGGTAGTCCCGGCTTCGGACTTGCTCGCAAGAATGGTGAAGCTCTTCCTCCCAACGTCTTTCTCTCGCTTCCAAGCTCAATCCGAGCTCGCTCATCGTAATGCCGATTCTAACTCTTCAACCCTACCTTTCAGTTCCTCTATTCTATTTAGGCTTGACTTTAGTTGGCTTTTCGAGTCTCGACTTCGGTAGTGGTGCAGAGATCGCCCAAGCTCAGCTATTCTAGCTTCTAATCCCTTTTTCTCTTTTTGGTCTTCTGTTCTGCCCTTCTCCAAGTCTTCCTTTTGGGCTCGTATTTCATGAAAATTTTTCTCCCAACTGCTAACTTTGGCTCTTTCCTCTCTGACCTCTTGTTGCCACTGCTCCGTAGTTTTCCCTAATCCCGCGTTTTTTATCGTTAAGCGCATCCTCTTGTACTCCATCTTCAAGTTATCCGGTCTTCCTCTACTTTCGCTTTTCCTTTCGAAGTTTCTCACCTCGATTTTGATCGTCCACTTCTAACCGGAGGAGCATCTTTTCTTCCTCCAACCTTTCTATCCTTTTCCGAGTTCGAGCTCATCCGCTCAAAATCTTGCTTCACAATCTCTAATTCGATGGGACCACTGCATGCATTCTTCTCTTGATCGGGCGCCTACGGTTTGGCTCAGAATGTTATCATTGACCCTCCTAGCCCTCCATTCAATGTATTCGTGGTCGTCCTCGCCTATAGATAATCTTCTCATTCGTGAATCGATTCCGCGTAGAAATCTCTTTAACCCTTTTCTTATAGCTTCCCCTTCATATGAAAACTTCGCATTGAGCTAGCAGGTATGTCGTTGGTACAAACCGCCTTGAACCATCTTGCCTTAGGACCAAAGAAGGGCGTGGCGGTGGCACCCCAAATTCCCAATAGGGAACCCGGTCAAAGCTTCCATAACGATAAAGGATCCTGTCGGGAATCATCCAGGGAGCCTTCCACTCGATGTCGTCCTCTTGAAGGTTTTGGAAGAGCGTGATCCAATTTTCTTCGGACACATCCTCTCTTCTAGGCGTAGTTGCTATCTCTTCTAGCGGGGAGTACTTTTCTGACATGAAACGGCAAGACACTTTCTCTATTTTCCAAAAGTGACTATGGAACCAAGCCAATAACAATTGCAAGACATCCAATAAACACCTTCGCCTCTTCTCCGACATGCGGTCAAGGATCTGAACATTTTGGCTAAGATGGCAGGAACGGGTGTGACCCCTTTGTCCAACCGGCTGAATAGATCGATAACTGCTTCATCAATGTGCCTTAAAGCTTTGGGGAAGATTACCAGGCCGCAAATACACAAGGCCAAGATGTCTATCTTTTTCTTCGTATCCGGATGCGCCAGGATCGTGTCTCTCAAACATATCCGTGGTATGCATTTACCTCGCCTTCTTTTGCATTCTAGCTGAGACCCACTGTTCGCTCATTCCGGTGATATTCATCAACTTCTTCGCGAAGGTTGGGCCATTAACCGCCTTGGAATAAGCTTTGTCAACTTGAATTCTTGGGCAGCGTAGCAAGGTCGTATACTCTTCTACTGTGGGAACCAGATCCACTTTTCCGAAGGAGAAACAGCTATAAGCGGCATTCCAGAATTGGGTCATTGCTCGGAACAGGTGCTTGTCTATTTTGACCTCAAGCAGGTAAGGCAGGTCGCCGTAAGTACCATAGAATAGCTGCTTCGCTTCATCATCCCACTGAGTCCAAATTTCTCTCAACTCCTGGAGCTCGTTCTGCGTGACACTAATATTGGTGAAGTTCCGTAGCTCCGACACATACCCTTCGACTAAGCTATCTCCTTTTCTATTTGGCCTTCGCCTCGACCATATCCGGACTGACGCATTGTCTTCTACTTTATCGAGGAATTCGCTTTCCATAACCAGACTTCCCAACTCGTAAATGCATAGTGAATCGATGTCTCTTTAAAATATGAAATGATATGCACGAAAGAAATAAACACAAAAAGTTAGTACCATGGAATATAAAGTAAATAAAATAAACAAACGCCTATCTGGGTGACCACTAAGGTTTGCCATGGCTCTACCTAAGGTGGGCTCTTAGGGTTTGCTATATGTGGCTTAGTTCTAAAGTTCGAGGTACCTAAACCAGCAGATTCCTCGATCCTCACCCATTATAGGCTCATACGGACCGAGTTTGGTTCAGGGGAATACATTTCCCTATGGCCATGCGGAAGTGAAAACTTCACGGAGACATAGGTACGGATGTATTCCGAAAGCAATCCACTAGCCCATGCGGAGGTGAAAACCTCACGAAGGCATAGCTTCTCGCTCCCACTTAAAGGTGTGACCACAACGGTCATGCAATGCAATGCCAAAATATTTACTGAGGCTAATATTGAAGGTGCATTAAAAGAAGCATGATTTTTCCAAAACCATTTTAATTAAAAGGACAAAATCAATCAATCTATGGCTTGACCTCGCGTCCCAAAGTGGAGTCGCCAAGTCGTCAGAATTATTTTTTGATGAAAACGTGAAACGACGCGATCGACTCGGTTTTGAAAAGAAAAGGAGAGGAGTCGCCACCGATCTTTATTTGTGTGATCGGATCACCTTCATTTTAATAAAACATTTAATTTACTAAAAGCAGTGCTTTTTGGTCCACGAACTTTGAGAAAACGGATTCGGAGGTCGATTACATGCGAGGAAGGATTAGCACCTCGACACGCCCAAAATTGGTACCAAACCGATTGATTGATGTCCTATTTGTTGAAAACTTTAAAGGGATTCAAAATACAATGCTTTTATTTTAAAATTGGAAGGACGTTATGGCTTTCTTATTTTCGAAGAGGTAAAGCATCACGTCCAGTAAGTTAGGGCACAATACTTTAACCTCCCGAAACTAAGCTCGCCTTTTGAAACTTGGTTTTTCGCTTTTGAAGAGGATCTTCCGTCATTTGTTGAATCGAGAAATCAGAACCCAGTAAGTTAGGACTCGTTTTCCGAAAATCCAAATTAGGAATATTGCCTCTATTTTGGAGGAAAAGAAACTTATCTCGAAGTATCTAAGTGTCGAGTCCAGTAAGTTAGGGCGCGACATTTCTAGTTTTCGAGATTAAGTACTTTTGTTTTAAATTGCCATTTTAAAAGAGATATCCCATTTTTTAAACATAAACGAGAAAAGCCGGAACCCAGTAAGTTAGGGTACGATTTTCTTTTGAGCCTTAGAACGCGGAGTATTTGCCCATTTCAAAAATCGAATAAAATATGATATGATCGTAGTAAAATGAAAAATGAACTTCAATGCCAACGTGCATGATAGAATAAAATGATGGCAACAATAATAGTATAAAGGCATAAATAAAAAGGAAAAAAAATAATGATGATAATAAGTGAAAATGATAAATCCTAGACTAATAAATAGAGCAAAAGAAAATGGTTGCAAAACATATGCCCATAGCGAATAAATAATAACAAAAATATAGACCTATAGCGAATCGATAAAGAGATACTATATACAATAGTTTAAAAATATTAAAATAATAATAATAACAACCAAAAATATGAGATAATAAAAATATAATGAAAACACGTTAGTAAACGAATAATAATGATAATAAGTAATAATAGTAAACCTAATAGTAGTAAAAAATAACAAAAGTAATGATAAAAACAATAATAATAGTAATAATAATATTGAAAACAATAGTAAGGATAATAAAATAACAATAACGAATAACGAAAAGCAGAGGTAAAGAGATATATATATATATATATATATATATACTATTTTGGATTTCCTAAAAAGGAGTAAGGAATAAACAAATAAATATGTAACAATAAAATAATAATGAAGAATGGGGTATAATAATAAAAAGAATAATAAGCAACAATATATGAGAATGAGAAATAAATAAATGAACAATACCAATAGCAAGATAAGCGAATAAATAAACAAATAAAATGATAAATAACTAAATCATTAACTGAATAAATGAATAAGTAAAGAGTTAAAATAAAAGGACTTGATCGTCGTTAAAATAAAATTAAAAGGTACAATTTAGTTGATAAAAAATGCTGACGAGGGCCAGAGTGTAGCGCGCGGGAACCAGCAAGGACCGCGTGGGAAAATATCCCGGGCCTTGATGCGCTGTGCTTCAAGAGGACCAAATCGAAAACAAAGTGGAACCTGAGGGCCAATGTTTAAAAAAAAAAAAGACAGAAAATAGGGCCTAGACGAACGGTGCTACGAAAGAGAGGGACCCTTTGAGCAAATATCCCTTTCAAGGGTCATGCACGGTAATCCCTTTCACAAAACGGTGCCGTTTTTCCCAAAACTTATAAAATCCCTTTTATTTTCCATAAAAACTCATTTCTAACCCTAAATAAAAAAAAAGAGCAGCCAGATATCCTATTCTCTCCTATCTCCCTTTTTGACCCGACGATAGGGCTTCCTCACTCGTCAAGACCACCGCGCCGCCACCATATTCGGTGGTCGACGATGCTCAGAGGTGGGTCATTATCCCTTGTTTGAAAGCCTCTTTGAAGACCGGTCTTTTGGCATCCCTGAATCGAAGGTGAAAGGCTTCGATACCTTTCCTCGGTCCAAGCTCCAACGACGGCGAGGGTACGCCGGCGACACGGTTTCGTGGCTCAGGTAAGTTCATTTTCCCTTTTTTGTTAATATTCATTTTTAAAGGTTTCAAAAAAAATATAAAAAAGGTATTGAAATAACCGAAAATAAAAAATGGAAGAAAAAAAAATTTTGGAACTTCTTTTGTTTTTATTTCTCAGTATTGGTTTTTTTTTTTTGAATCCGAAAATTCCCCCCTTTTTTGCTTTCGATTTCGGCTCCGACGACGGAGAGGGGCTCCGACGACATACCGCGGGGCTCAGGTAGGTATTCTTCTTCTCCTTTTTAGATTTAGTTTTAAAAAAAAAATCTAAAAAAATAAAAATAAAAATGTAAACGAAAAATAGATAATAATAGTAGTTAATAATGAGAATGAAATCAACCTTTGTGTTTGGTTTTCGATTTGGACAATTCTTGTATTCAAGATTTACATTTGTTTATTTCAATTTGTTTTCTCCTTGTTACAATGATTTTTGTGGCTTTTATAGCCAAAGTGAAAAAAGAAAGACAAAATTGCTTCGCTCTTTCATTGCTAAGTGCTTTCGTTTCTGTGCTCTGACGGTGGAGCCTGGTCGGACGGAGCTGCAGCAGAGGGGGTGGGGGTCAAGTCGGAGGTCGAGGTCGAGGCTCGGCTAGGGTTTTCTTTGTTTTCTTTCTTTGTTTTTTTTGTTTTACGAGTTGGGTTAGGTTTGGGCCATTTGGGCCTGTTTTTTATTTTAGTTTTGGGTTTGTTGTTTGGTTGGGTTGTAATTTTATTTTTTTGTAATTGGGCCCGGGCAATTTGGGTTCTACATCTTTAATTTAAAATCATCAAACATCAAAAACCTCAAGAATTCATCCATGGCCGAACCTCATGAACACATGATTTTCAAAAATTCAAGCATGGGTCGGGTAATATTCAAAACAACGATCTCAAAAACGTAAAAATTATCTAAAACTAACTAAGGACTCACCTTTAATTTTTAGCTTCAAGGTGCCGAATTTTCAAGGACTTTGAACCCTTCTTCTCATGCAAACATTCGGCCAAACAAAGATGAATGAAAAAAATGTCTTTTGTTTTGTTTTACTTTAACATATATTAAATTATTATTAAGTTACTTAACTAACCTTTATAATAAAATAACCAAACATTATATCTTAAGGACAAACTTGTCCATGACCAGCCACTAACTCATAAAATGGGTTATTTACCCTTTTAATACTTCATATTATAAAGCCATGCTCAAATTAGCACATTTCACTTTAGTATGCCACTTTTACCTTTTACGCGATTAAGTCCTTTATATCAAATTAAATACTTAAACAATAAAATCTTTCACTGAAACTTTCACACACATAAATTCATATATAATAAACACTAAATATAATATTTAAATATTTCTCAGGCTCAGATTCGTGGTCCCGAAACCACCGTTCCGATTAGGGTCAAATTCGATCTGTTACAGGGATGGCTCCTGGACAGTGGCTGCACGAATCATATGACACCTGACCCTACTATATTCAAGACAATAGATAGATGTTTCAAAGCTAAAGTTAAAGTAGGAAATGGTCACTTCATTCATGCAGTAGGTAAAGGTGATGTGTTGATACACACATCAACAGGCAGCAAACTAGTGACCAATATGTTACTAGTGCCTGAAATAGATAGAAACCTACTGAGTATTGCACAGTTGCTAGACAAGGGCTACACTGTTGTGTTCGAGGGCAAGGAGTGCAAAATCAGTGACCCTTATGGCTCCAAGCTTATGATAGTCACAATGACTGATAAGAGTTTTGTAGTTGATTGGACAAACCACATGGACTCAGCATATGCTGCTTCAACAGAAGACACCAAGCTGTGGCATCAAAGACTTGGACATGTTAACTTTAAATCCATGTCCAAGATGATAAATGAAAGCTTAGTTGAAAACTTCACTAACACAGTGACTGATCAAGGAGTTTGTGAAGTGTGTCAGCTAGAAAAGCAAGTCAGGCTACCTTTTCCCTCGAACCAAGCCTGGAGAGCAGTAGAAAAGCTCCAACTTGTTTACAAAGATGTATGTGGCCCCATAAAGATAGAATCTGTTAGTGGAAACAGGTACTTTGTACTCTTTATTGATGATTATTCAAGATTCTGTTGGGTTTATTTTTTAAAACACAAGTATGAAGTTCCACAAGTGTTCATGAAGTTCAAAGTTCAAGTAGAAATTGAAACAGGTTGCAAGTTGAAGACTATCAGGTCAGATAATGGGGCTGAATACATTTTAACTCAGTTCCAAGCAATATGTAATGATTCTGGCATTAAACACCAACTTACCAATGTCTATACACCTCAACAAAATGGGGTAAGTGAAAGAAAGAATAGAAGTATACTTGATATGGCTAGGTGTCTTCTATTTGAAAAGAATATGCCCAAGGCAATGTGGGCTGAAGCAGTCAACATTGCTGTTTATCTCCAAAACAGACTTCCAACAAAGGCATTGGCTCACAAGACACCCTTTGAAGCATGGTGTGGATTCAAGCCATCATTGGCTCATCTGAAGGTCTTTGGATGCCTTTGTTATGCTCAAGTTCCAGCAACTAAGAGAGATAAACTATCTAAGAGGTCACAACCTGGTGTTTTGGTAGGGTATAGCTCAATCAAAAAGGGCTATAGGATCATAGAACCAACCACAATGAAAATTCAAGTGAGCAGGGATGTGGTCTTTGATGAGAAGGCCTACTAGAATTGGGAAAAGAATCAACCAATGAAGACTTCAGAAGAACTTGTGGCGGTCGATGTAACGAAAGAAGTCGATCCGAAATGGACATCGATGATGTCCCAGTCAGAGGGACTAGGTCATTGACTGATGTTTATGAAAGGGCCCAAGTGGCCATAACGAGCCAACAAACTTTGAAGAGGCTAAAGCACACCAGGGCTGGAAGGCTGAAATGGTTGAAGAAATGAAGATGATCGAGAAGAACCAAACTTAGGATTTAGTTGATAGGCCACAAGACAGAAAAGTCATAGGTGTTAAGTGGGTCTATCGTGCCAAGCATAATGCTGATGAGACATTAAACAAGCTAAAGGCAAGGCTGGTTGTCAAGGGCTTCAGTCAAAAATATGACCTGGACTACATGGAAACCTTTGCTCCAGTAGCCAGGCTTGACACCATCAGATTGTTGATTGCTTTGGTAGCACAAAAGCAATGGTCCATACACCAACTCGATGTCAAGTCAGCATTTCTAAATGGACTGCTTGAAGAGGAGATTTACATTGACCAACCTCAAGGCTTTGAAGTGCCAGGCAAAGAACACATGGTCTATAAGCTCAAGAAGGCCCTATATGGTCTGAAACAAGCTCCCCGAGCTTGGTATGCTCGAATTGATAGCTATCTCATCAGTTTGGGATTTTAAAGGAGCATCAGTGAGCCCACACTGTATGTTAAGAAGAATGAAGCTGAAACTCAGCTCATTGTGTCTCTTTATGTTGATGATTTGCTGGTTACAGGAGGAGACAACAATGTCTTGAGAGATTTCAAGAGTAAAATGAAGATGATGTTCGAGATGTCAGACTTGGGCCACATGACTTACTTTCTTGGAATGGAGGTTAGTCAATCTAAAGGAGAAATCTTCTTGAGCCAACAGACATTTGCTAATAAGGCCTTATGCAAATTTTCAATGGAAAATTGTAAACCAACAAGCACACCAATGGCTGTTGGAATGAAGTTATCAAATCAAGGGCTTATGAGCATGTTGATGAGTCCTCCTATAGAAGTCTAGTTGGATGCTTGTTGTATCTAACAGCTACTAGGCCTGATTTAATGTTTGCTGTTGGTATGCTATCGAGATTTATGCACTGCTGCAATATGCAGCACCTTCAAGCAGCAAAAAGGGTGCTCAGGTACATCAAAGGTACCTTGAGCTATGGATTGAAGTTTAACAAGGCTCAAGAGCTAAAGCTGAGAGGCTACACAGACAGTGACTAGGGTGGATCGAGTGATGACATGAGGAGTACATCTGGATATGGTTTCACCATTGGATCAACACTATTCTGCTGGTGCTCAAAGAAGTAGAACCTTGTAGCTCAGTCAACAGCAGAAGCTGAATATGTTGCTATGGCAAATGTTGTTAATCAAGCAGTGTGGTTAAGAAAAATCCTAGCTGATTTAAATTTGTATCAGGAGGAAGCAACAGAGATTTATTGTGACAACAAGTCGGCTGTTGCAATTGCAAAAAACCCTGTCTTCCATGGTAGAACCAAACACTTCAATATTAAACTGCATGTGATAAGGGAGATGGAGCAAGCTCGAGAAGTTGAGCTGATTCATTGCAATTCAGAGAATCAGATTGCGGATATCTTCACCAAGGCCCTCAAAACAACAAGATTTAACGAATTAAGAAAGAAATTGGGAGTATGCAGCAAGGAGTCCAAGGAGGAGTGTTGAAAATATGGCCTCCATGCAGCCCATGCAACGTCCAAAAGCAGCTCAAGCATACTAGCTATGCCGCAACTGTTATTTTATGTGAACCAAGTTTTAGTTTTGCTATTTTGTGATCCAATACCAATATAACTTAGTTTGATTTATTTTGAACCTTGTTAGGTTGACATTTCATGTCATTTTGATAGAGACAAAGCTGATCATATCAGCTAGATTAAGCTTACAAGTTATTATTTCAAGTTTCCATAAGTTTAAGTGGTGTTAGGTGGAGATTAGGTGATGACAACCATGATTTGTTTTTGTCATTTGTATTAGCTATAAGTTATCAATGTTTTGTAATGAAAAGTGACCGATTTTCATTCAAAATCCAAGCTCCATTCTTTTGCTTTCTGTTTTCTTTCTTCTCTTCTATCATCTTTTTTCTATTTCTTTTGCTGCAAGTCTCGAGCCTTGGAGCTCAAGCTTCAGCTTATGCTAGCTACTAGTTGATTGTAGTCCCAACACTTTGTTCTTTATTCTCATTATGATAATGTTCAATGGATTCGCGGAGCTTGCAATGACCATCTTGAAACTTCCTGTCTTCTACAAGCAAAGGGACCTTCTCTTCTATCCTTCATGGGCATATTCTTTACCTGCATTGATCCTTAAGACCCCAATCAGCATCTTAGAAGTTACCGTCTGGGTTTTCATGAGTTATTATGTCATTGGCTTTGACCCTGATGTTGGGAGGTGAGAAACTTAAACTAGCTAACACCATATCAGTTGTGGCCTATATTTTGTGTGTCACCCACCTAATCAATTAAAGCTCTAATTGGCAGCTTTTTCAAGAATTACCTAGTACTCCTATGTCTTAGCCAGATGGCATCAGGACTGTTCCGATTAATGGGAGGATTAGGAAGAAATATAATTGTTGCAAACACTTGTGGGTCATTTGCTTTACTTACAGTTCTTGTCATGGGGGGATTCATCTTAACTCGAGGTAAATCCATTAATAAATTGGGTTATGAGTTATGATAGTTATCATTATCTGTCTTAATGATGCAAAATCGAGTTTTAGTTGTGATTTTCGCTTTCTGATGCTTCAGATGATGTCAAGAAATGGTGGAAATGGGGTTACTGGATTTCACCATTGATGTATGCACAAAATGCCATAGCTGTGAATGAATTCCTGGGGAAGAGTTGGAGACACGTGAGCCACGTTTTCTGCCAATTTGAAATTAAACCATGATAAATGGGAAATTTTCCTTTGATCAGAGGATATTACTGAAACTGAAACATATATTTGCACTGTAGGTTCCTCCTAACTCTACTGAACCATTAGGAGTTTTGGTCATGAAATCTCGTGGAATTTTCCCTGAACCGCATTGGTATTGGATTGGAGTGGGGGCTTTGATTGGATACTGTTTCCTATTCAATTTCCTTTTCACACCGGCGTTAAAGTATTTGGA
The DNA here is from genome assembly GCA_025506655.1 of Gossypium rotundifolium. Classification (NCBI taxonomy): domain Eukaryota; kingdom Viridiplantae; phylum Streptophyta; class Magnoliopsida; order Malvales; family Malvaceae; genus Gossypium; species Gossypium rotundifolium. The sequence goes on from CP106723.1 coordinate 82,586,652, forward strand.
CCGTAAGTTTCTCTAATTAGATTTTCCAGTCCTCCATATGAAGCTTATCTTTTTAATAGTTTCTCTAATTTGATTCAGCATTTGGGAAGCCTCAAGCAGTAATATCTAAAGAAACCTTAGCTGAGAGAATTGCTAGCAAGACTGGAGGAATACTGAACTATCATCAAGGGAAGAGATTCTTCTGGTGAGTCAGTGCTTAAATTAAACATTAGTGTGCTTTATATTCCCATGTGCTATAACATGATCAATGCAAAAAATTAATGCAGAGAGAAGAACAGGTGCATCATCGAGATCGTTGTCTTGGAAAGTTACTAGTGTCAATGAAGCTAATCAAAAGAGGAAGAGGGGGATGGTTCTTCCTTTTGAACCCCTTTCGATGAGCTTTGATGAAATCAAATATGCTGTAGATATGCCACAGGTATCTTGAATTTTATCAGGTTCAAAACTAGAAAATAGAATACATAACCGAGTAGTTAGTTAAACTTCAATGCATTTTTGTGTAGAAATTGGTTAGCTTTATTGGATGTCCATGCATGAAAAAACAGTACAGTGCAAAAGTTGGATCTTTGTCGTATAAAACATTAATAATACTTAGTAAAATATGATGACGGAACTTTATATGCTAAAAATTTTCTTTGTTTCCAGGAAATGAAAGCTCAAGGTATTTCAGAGGAGCGGTTGGAACTTTTGAAGGGAGTAGTGGAGCTTTCAGACCCGGAGTCCTAACAGCTCTGATGGGTGTTAGTGGTGCTGGCAAGACCACTCTAATGGATGTGTTGGCAGGAAGGAAAACCGGTGGTTATATCGAGGGAACGATCAAAATTTCAGGGTATCCGAAGAAGCAGGAAACATTTGCTCGTATATCCGGGTATTGTGAGCAAACAGACATCCATTCCCCCCACGTTACAGTCTACGAATCCTTGGTTTTCTCTGCATGGCTTAGACTACCCCCGGAGGTCAATTCTGAAACCAGGATGGTATGCAGCTGTTAATTACTTGTTACGTCTTTTGTCTAAGGCATGTAAGAAATATTTTTAAATCAAATTGTGTGTTACAGATGTTCATTGAGGAAGTTATGGACCTTGTGGAGCTAAGTTCATTAAGGGACGCACTTGTAGGATAGCCAGGGGTGAATGGTCTTTCAACTGAGCAACGCAAGAGGCTAACAATTGCAGTTGAACTTGTTGCCAACCCATCCATAATATTCATGGATGAGCCTACATCTGGTCTTGATGCCAGGGCAGCAGCTATAGTAATGAGAACAGTAAGGAACACTGTCGATACAGGACGAACTGTGGTGTGTACCATCCACCAACCAAGCATCGATATATTTGATGCTTTCGATGAGGTGAGAACCGTTGGAGTTTTGTTTGGCATTTATCTTTCTTGCCTTTTTTAAATCTAACACAAGTACTTAATGGACACAAAAAATTACAGCTGCTTCTGTTGAAAAGAGGAGGTGAAGAAATATATGTGGGTCCACTAGGCCGCCATTCTTGTCATTTAATAAAGTATTTTGAGGTTAGTCTCATGAATGCATGATAATATTAGTGGAATTCTTTTTATGTTTGTTGCTAAAGTCCTAAGATTTCGCTTGTTGAAGGAAATAAATAGAATCCCAAAGATAAAAGATGGTTACAATCCAGCAACATGGATGTTGGAGGTTACTTCAGGAGCACAAGAAGAAGCAATTGGTGTCAACTTTACCAACATATACAAGAACTCTGAGCTATATAGGTAGGATCCAGAAATTCTTGTTCATGGTTTAAATTTAAAATCAAGTCAAAGCGCAACAAGTGGTTTATGATTTTGGATTATTTTAGGAGAAAAGCTGACTGATTTGGAATGTGTAAACTACCATACTATAATTCTCATCGTTACTTATACACTGAATACATTAATGCAAAGCTAGAAACTCCAACTAGTTTTAACCCCTTAACCGAGGTCAATATAAGTTATCCAGGCTACACAATAGTTTAGGCTTAAATTTTCAATCTCTTATTTAAAAGAAGCTTACTGAATTATGTATTAATTTTTAAAACTTATCATTGCCTTTTTTATATTTACAAGTTATAAAAAATAAAAGGAATTAATTGACACTATAAAATAATGGTACAGGAGGAACAAGGCATTGGTGAAGGAACTAAGCAACCCGCACTTTTGGTTCCAAGGATTTATACTTCCGCACTAGATATTCACAATCGTTGCTCACTCAATGTATTGCTTGCTTATGGAAGCAGAGTGGTCTTATTGGCGAAACCCACCATACACTGCAGTGAGATTTTTATTCACAACTTTTATAGCTCTAATGTTTGGGACAATATTCGGGATCTAGGCTCCAAAAGGTATATAACTATTTAATGCAAAATCGCAAGCAATGTGATTTCGTGTTTTTAATCTCAATGGATTGAAATGGTTGTAATTGCGAACAAAGGCGACGGGACGTTTTCAACTCAATGGGTTCTATGTATGCTGCCGTTCTCTTTATAGGATTTCAAAATGCTGCATCGGTTCAACCCGTCGTGGCAGTTGAAAGAATGGTCTTTTTGTTGAACTATGGCCTCCATGCAGCCCATGCAACGTCCAAGAACCACTCAATCTTACTAGTCATGCTGCCACTGATATTTCATGTGAACCAAGTTCTTAGTTTTGCTATTTTGTGATCTAATGTCAATGTAACTTAGTTTGGTTTATTTTGAACCATGTTAGGTTAATATTTCATGTCATTTTGATGGTGACAAAGCTGATCAAATCAGCAAGATTAAGTCCACAAGTTATTATTTCAAGTTTCCATGTAATCTAGTGGGATTAGGTATGTTTAGGTAAAGATTTGTAATGATTTACATTGACCATGGCTGATATATGTAATGGTAATGTATCATTGATGAATAAAATGAAAGTTAGATACATTTCATCCAACTTTAAGCTCCATTCTCCTTGACTTTTGTTCTTCCTTCAACATTCTGTCAAATTTCTCTTCTTTCTTCTGCAGCAAGTCTCGAGACTTGTTCATCAAGTTCCATCCTCATATCAGCTGCTAGTTGTTTCTAACCCCAACAATTGGTCTCTAGAGCTTCATTCTTGGAGGACCTGTTGCTGTTAAATTCAAATTGGAATGGCTTCATCAAGCTTCTCACCTGCTGTACCTTCGATCTTCAATGGAGAAGGTTTTCATATATGGCAAGTTAAAATGAAAACTTACCTACAAGCTCTTGATCTATGGGAGGTTGTGAACACTGATGCTGAACCAGAACCTCTTAGAGCCAACCCAACTGTGGCTCAAATAAGACAGCATGCTGAGGAGAAGACCAAGAAACATAAGGCTTTGTCTTGCATCCAAAATTGTGTCTCGGATGTCATCTTTACAAGGATTATGGCTGTGAGACTCCAAAGTAGGCCTGGGACAAGCTTAAGGAGGAGTTTCAAGGTACAGAAAGAACCAGGCAGCAGCAGCTTTTGAATTTGAGGAGAGACTTTGAAAATTTGAAGATGAAAGAAGAAGAGACTGTAAAACAGTACTCAGACAGGATAATGGCTGTTGTAAACAGCATAAGGCTCCTTGGTGAGCAGTTCAATGAAGCAAGGATAGTGGAGAAGGTGCTGTCAACCTTACCTGAAAGGTATGAAGCAAAAATATCATCCCTCGAGGACTCAAGAGACCTCTCAAGCATCACTTTGACCAAGCTGATCAATGCCCTTTATGCTCAAGAGCAAAGAAGGGCAAGCAGGAATGAAGAGCACCAAGAAGGTGCTTTCCAAGCTAAAGCCAGGACTTCCTTATCCAACACTGCCTACAAAGGCAAGAAGACTCGGAAAACAGCCCAAGCCCGATGTCGCAAGGACAAACGGCCACCTTTGCAGATTTTGCAAGAAGCCAGGCCATCCAGAAGACAAATCTTTGGTTTAGGCTCGATGCAAGATGCCAACATTGCAAGAAAAAAGGGCATGTTGAAAAGGTCTGTAAGAATAAAGGCAGACCGAAGAACACTCAACAACAATCAAAGACTAAGGCTCGACTGGATGAGGGTAGAAGTGATCAAGAAGAATAGGTTTTTGTTGTGTCATGCTTAAGTAACCAGAAGAGAGGCTCTAAAGCTTGGCTCCTAGACAGTGGATGTACAAATCACATGTCACCTAATGCAGCTATTTTTAAAACCTTGGACAGGAGTGTTCGAACCAAGGTCAAGGTTGCAAATGGTCAGTTCATCAATGCTGTAGGCAAAGGTGATGTTCTGATATCAACTTCAAAAGGCAACAAGGTGATTTCTAATGTGTTACTTGTACCCGATATTGACAAAAACTTGCTAAGCATACCTCTACTCATTGACAAAGGATACTCACTTGTGTTTAAAGACAAAATGTGTCAAATAACTGATCCAAGTGGATCATGCTTCATGACAGTCACTATGACTGATAAATCCTTTGAGGTTAACTGGTTAGAAGGCTTGAATGCAGCCTACACTTCCTCAGAAAGTGACTCAAAGATATGGCACAAAAGACTAGGTCATACAAACTTTAAAACAATGGCCAAAATGATCCATGAAGAACTGGTTGAGAATTTCACTAACTCAGCATGCAATAATGAAATTTGTGAAGTGTGTCAACTTGGAAAACAAACCAGGCTACCCTTTCCCTCGAACCAAGCCTGGAGAGCATCAGAGAAGCTTCAACTTGTTCACATAGATGTTTGTGGCCCTATGAAGACAGAATCAGTTAGTGGAAACAGGTACATCATTCTCTTTATTGATGATTACTCAAGATTCTATTGGATTTATTTTTTAAAACACAAGTCTGAAGTTCCACAAGTGTTCATGAAGTTTAAAGTTCAAGCAGAAACTGAGACAGGTTGCAAGCTGAAGACCATCAGGTCAAATAATGGGATTGAATACATTTCAGCTTAATTCCAAGCGATTTGTAGTGAAGCAGGCATCAAACATCAACTAACTAACGTGTATACACCTCAGCAAAATAGGGTAAGTGAAAGGAAGAATCGAAACATTATGAATATGTCAAGATGCTTGCTGTTTGAGAAGAATGTGCCAAAGTTCATGTGGGCTGAAGCTGTCAACATAGCTGTCTACCTTCAGAATAGGCTTCCAACAAAGGCCTTGGCTCGAAAGACACCCTTTGAAGCTTGGCATGGCTTCAAACCTTCATTGGCTCATTTAAAAGTCTTTGGAAGTTTATGTTATGTTCAGATTCCATCAGTAAAGAGGGACAAACTATCAAAGAGAGCAGCTCCTGGTGTTTTAGTAGGATATAGCTCAATCAAAAAGGGCTATAGGATCATAGATCCAAACACAAAGAAAATTCAAGTAAGCAGGGATGTGGTCTTTGATGAAAATGCCTACTGGAACTGGGATAACAATCAACCAATGGAGACTTCAAAAGAGCTTGTAGTAGGGCAGATAGAACCTGAACAAGCTAGTCCAGAAATGAACATCGATGATGTTCCAGTTAGAGGGACCAGGTCAATGACAGATGTTTATGAAAGGGCTGAAGTTGCCATCATGGAGCCAACAAGTTTCAAAGAGGCTGAGACACACCAAGGCTAGAAGGCTGCAATGGTTGAAGAAATGAAGATGATCGAGAAGAATCAAACTTGGGATCTAGTCGATAGGCCACAAGACAGAAAGGTCATAGGAGTTAAGTGGGTCTATCGTGCCAAGCATAATGCTGATGGGACATTAAACAAGCTAAAAGCAAGGCTGGTTATCAAGGGCTTTAGTCAGAAAGATGGCCTAGACTACATGGAAACCTTTGCTCCAGTAGCCAGGCTCGACACCATTAGATTGTTGATTGCATTGGCAGCACAAAAGCAATGGTCCATACACCAACTCGATGTCAAGTCAGCATTTCTAAATGGACTGCTTGAAGAGGAGATATACATTGACCAACCACAAGGCTTTGAAGTTCCAGGCAAAGAACATATGGTCTATAAGCTCAAGAAGGCCCTATATGGTCTAAAACAAGCTCCTCAAGCTTGGTATGCCCGAATTGATAGTTATCTCATTAGTTTGGGATTTCAAAGGAGCATCAGTGAGCCCACATTGTATGTTAAGAAAAATGAAGCTGAAACTCAACTTATTGTGTCTCTTTATGTTGATGATTTGTTGGTTATAGGAGGAGACAACAATGTCTTGAGGGATTTCAAGAACAAAATGAAGATGGTGTTTGAAATGTCAAACTTGGGTCAAATGACTTACTTCCTTGGAATGGAAGTGAACCAAGCTGAAGGAGAAATTTTCTTGAGCCAACAGGCATTTGCCAAGAAAATTTTAACCAAATTCTCTATGGAAAATAGTAAATCGATGAGCACACCTATGACTGCTGGCCTAAAGTTGTCAAGGTGACTATGATTCAGTCGAGGAGTCCACCTACAGAAGCTTGGTAGGATGCTTGCTCTATCTATGACTACTAGACACGAGATAATGTTTCTTTGTGAGCATGCTATCGAGATCCATGCATTGCTGCAACATGCAGCACCTTCAAGCAGCAAAAAGGGTGCTCAGTTACATCAAAGGTACCTTGAGTTTTGGATTGAAATTTAGCAAAGCTCATGAGTTAAAGATTATAGGGTACACTGATAGTGATTAGGCAGGATCGAAGGATGACTTGAAAAGCACTTCAAGCTATGGATTTACTCTTGGTTTAGCAATATTTTGCTGGTGCTCCAAGAAGCAAAACCTGGTGGCCCAATCAACAGTAGAAGCTGAATATGTTGCCACTATAGCTGCTGTAAATCAAGCCATATGGCTTAGAAAGCTACTTGCTGATTTAAACTTACAACAAGAGCGAGCAACAGAGATTCTATGTGACAATAAATTGGCTGTTGCAATTGCAAAGAACCCTGTATTTCATGGTCGAACCAAACACTTTAGCATAAAACTCCATGTGGTAAGGGAGATGGAACAATCTCGTGAAATTGAACTGGTTCATTGCAATTCAGAAAATCAACTCGCTGATATCTTCACTAAGGCCCTCAAAACAACAAGATTTATTGAGTTGAGAAAGAAATTGGGTGTATACAGCAAGGAGTCCAAGGAGGAGTGTTGAACTATGGCCTCCATGCAGCCCATGCACCATCCAAGAACCACTCAATCTTACTAGTCATGCTGCCACTGATATGTCATGTGAACCAAGTTCTTAGTTTTGCTATTTTGTGATCTAATGTCAATGTAACTTAGTTTGGTTTATTTTGAACCATGTTAGGTTAATATTTCATGTCATTTTGATGGTGAAAAAGCTGATCAAATCAGCAAGATTAAGTCCACAAGTTTTTATTTCAAGTTTCCATGTAATCTAGTGGGATTAGGTATGTTTAGGTAAAGATTTGTAATGATTTACATTGACCATGGCTGATATATGTAATGGCAATGTATCATTGATGAATAAAATGTAAGTTAGATACATTTCATCCAACTTTAAGCTCCATTCTCCTTGACTTTTGTTCTTCCTTCAACATTCTGTCAAATTTCTCTTCTTTCTTCTGTAGCAAGTCTCGAGACTTGTTCATCAAGTTCCATCCTCATATCAGCTGCTAGTTGTTTCTAACCCCAACACTTTTATCGAGAAAGAGCCACTGGGATGTATTCAGTACTACCATATGCATTTGGACAGGTAATATTGCAGCTCCAGAACTTGGACTTTCTGCAATGATCTTATGTTATTAAGCATCAAACATTGCCAAGTGAAGTTCAGGTGATGGTTACCATTTATTTTCCAGTTGTGATTGAGCTGCCATACATTTTGGTTCGATTGTCATTTATGGAATTATAGTGTATACGATGATCGAATTTGAATGGACTTGACAAGTTCTTCCGGTATCTCTTCTTTATGTATTTCACCTTCTTATACTTCACCTTCTATGGGATGATGACTGTGGGTCGTCACTCCCGACCACAATATTGTGGCATAATTTCATCCGCCTTCTTTACACTTTGGAATCTTTTCTCCGGATTCATCATCCCCGAACGGTATGTCTAGTAACCCTTTTGCACACTTGATTAATGCAAGAAAAGAATGAGACCACATCCTCCTAATGGATTCAATCTTTTGTTCCCATGATGAGAGAATTCTGTGGTGGAGATGGTATTATTGGGTTTGCCCTATTTCTTGGAGCTTGTATGGACTAATTGCTTCACAAGATGGTGACGACAGACAAATTTGAGTCCGATGAAATGGTGCAACATTTCAGAAGAAACTATTTCGATTTCAGAGAGGAATTCGTGGGAGTGGTTGCAATTGTAGTAGTTGGTATATGTGTACTCTTTGGATTCATCTTTGCATTCTCAATCAAAGCATTTAACTTCCGTAAGAGATGAGACTACCATTTTCTCAACTGCAGATTCAAATAAGTTTTCCTCATTTAAGATGCATAATGTTTAGCTTCCTGTGGAAGAAGAAAGATAAACATGATCGGTGAGGAGTTTTGTTCACTTTTGTTCTCTGTCTTGTATAGGTTTTCTACTTCTTTTGCCAATTAGTCTATCATCTTCCATTTAAGTAACGTTATATATTTCCCATATTTGTATCTACAACTTCCATGTAAAGTTTGACAAGAAAAGAAATCGATAACACATATATAAAATACTTTTATATAAATTTTTTACCTCAATATCTATATCTAGGGGTGAGAGTTTGATCAATTCAAGTTAAAAAATTTCGAGTAGACAAATCATATTTTTATCATTCTAATTTGATTTGGAGAATCGAGTCGAGTGAAATGAAATTGAGTTGAGTTGAATCAAGTGAAATTATTCGAGTTAAATTAAAAAAATTAAAAATATGAAATTAAAATATTGTTAAAGTATATTATTTAGGTCTCAAAATGATTTTCTTAGAAAATTTTAAATTTTCAACTTTCTTTGTATATTCTTTAGAATTTTTTAATTTTTTATATATATTTTAAAAAATATAAATTTTAGAATTTTATAAATATTTTAAATTTTAAAATTAATTTAAATTTTTTTGTAATTTTGTTGAGAGAGATCAATTTGTTAATTTTCAAAATTAACAAGGACCAAAGGAGTATTTACATCAATCTATTATTTGAATTATTTGAGTTATTTGAATTGTAAAATTCAACTCAACTTGAATTTGAAACTCGAATAGCTTATTAAAGTTGACTCAAATAACTCGATTCAATTAACTCAAAATTCAAATTTTTTTTCGATTTTTTCAAATCAAATCAAATTTTTCTCGTCTCTATGTATATCATCAACTTTTCCCTTCACACAAACTTTTTAAGATGGTTTCTTAAGCTGAACAACAAAGCTAAAATTTTAATTTTCCACTTTTGCAAAAGCCCATTTGGTTGAAAAACTATAAACTCGTAATTTCCTCATTTATCATCTTAATTGTTTTAAAAAATTATATTAATTATTATTACCCAAACAATTGCTAAGAAATAAACTGTCACAATGAAGGAATGACAAGGTAGTGAGCACTCTACCACTAAAATGGAAAAACAGTAAACAAATAGAAAACACAAGATTTGTTTACTTAATTCAGCTTTTTCTATATTTTAAGCCTAATTCAAAGGAGAAATATATATTCTCTTCAACAATTACAACAAATGATTCTAACCTATCACAACTCATGACAATTTTACTCACTTTTATACCTTGAAGACTCGATACTCTCACTATTAAATTCACCCATTGTGAATTCAACAAATAAAACCATAACACTAAGGTTTTACTATCAAGATGCACTCATACAACAATATTCCTCACAAGAACCGATTAAGTGCTTAATTCTCCCAGTAAAAAAAACCTATACAAGTCTCTCAATTAAATAAATTATATTCAAGACTTACTAACATAGAAGATCTATCACAATCCTATTAAAACAATAACAAGATAAGCTCAATACAATAAACTAATAACAAGTAATGTAAATATGGACTCTTGGCAGCTAATCACTCAGAGTTTCAATCTAATCTAATATCTGTGATCCTATGGACTGACTTGGATTATCCGATTCAATGTAGTCTCCAAAATATATCCCCCAATGCGATATGATCTCTATTGATGGGTTATATATCATCCAAATACTCAGCACAACTCATGAATATCATTTAATAAATTGCCAACATTTTAAATATGAGAATTGTCTCAACACAATTTTAGCGGCTAGGGACTAAAAACTCCCTTGGCACTCAATTTTGTCAATTCCATATTTTCAACAATATCCCATTTTGGCAATTTTTTGAACAAAATATTCACAATGTAGGAAGTTGCATCATCAAGAAACCATAGCTCCCCCTTAGCACATTTCCATTAACTCAAGAAACTTAAAAAATAATTATGCAATTAATCATTAATGCTAAGATCAATTTGCATCAATAACCAACTTGCAATAATTATAACTAAGGAAGTTAATTAAGCATTAAATGTTAAAATCGAACGTCGATAATGACAATGAATCTCAAAGAAAGAGAAAAAAAATAGAACACACAGATTTACGTGGAAACCTTTTCGAGACCACGAGCAGAGGAGAAAAAAATTCACTAACTATTGAATTCGAATGATACAAGAGGCGAGACGACTATGTCTATTTATATGTTTAAAAACCTTATTCTAATCAAAGACTAATAGAAGCAATGCAGTAATGTTGAAAGACCTTATTCAAATCAATATCAAATACAAGAAGTGTACTTCTATATAGATTCCCCCGGCCTTTGCCCCCACTTTTTTTTAACAAGAATTTGGGTTACACAACTCTAACAATCTTCACATTGACATGAATTCTCAATGAACAAGTTCTCCACCTCTTCCATGAAACCCCTTAAGGGTTAATCTTCAATAATAAACACCAACCAAGTCTAAGCAATTCTCAAACTTGGTTTTAGGAAGTGACTTAGTCATCATATTGCAGGATTATCATGAGTACTAACTTTGCTCACAACAATATCACCACGAGCAATAATATCACGCACAAAATGATACCGAACATCAATGTGGTTTGTTCTCTCATGAAACATTTGTCCTCAGTAAGGAAGATGACACTCTAACTGTCACAAAATACTTTACTAATCTGAAGGTCTTTATTGAGTTGACCAAAGAGTTCCTTTAACCAAATAAATTCTTTACAAGCCTCAATAATCTCCATGTACTCAGTTTCAGTGGTAGACAAAGAGACTGTAGTTTGCAAAGTGGCTTTCTAACTGATTACACAACCTCTAATTGTAAAGACATACCTAGTAATGTATCTTCTTCTATCAATGTCTTCAATAAAATCTACATCAACATACCTAATGACTCCATCTCTAATTGTTCAAAACTGTTAGCAAACATCAATAGTACTGTAACGGCCCAATTACAACCCTAATCGGATGGTGGTTTCAGGACCACGAATCTGAGCCAAAAAAATTTTCTAATTTTATTTTGTTTTCGTGTGTAATAATTATGAATAGTTATGTGTTGAAATTTGTGAATTTAATTGCTTTGGTGTGCTTAAATTAAGAGGAAGGACCAAATAGTTAAAGTAGTAAAAATAGCCTTTATTAAGCTAGAAGGGTTTAATTGAAATGTTTCTTGCAAGAATGGATTTGCATGTCTAATTTCCCTAAAAGCAAAGTAGTGGACGGTAAGCATGCTAAGAAATTATTAGTTTATATGTTATAATAATATTTTAACAAGGTGAGCATGTTAATAAAATAAAGAAACATAAAACAACTAAGGGGGGTTCATCTTTTATCCTTTGTTCTTTATTACAGAAAATTGCTAAAGGAAAAAAAAAAAGAAGAAGAGAAAAAGCTCTCTCATGTTCGGCTACTTCAAGCTAAATTAGGTATGTATGTTTGATGATTTTGATAATTGATGGCATTTTTGAAATGGTTATCAAGAGCTTTATATAGCCCATGTAAACATTTGTGTTTTGGTTGTGATTTTCATGAAGTACCATGGAAGAAAGCTTGATGATTTAGTTGTTAAATCGTAAAATTTTGATGATAGGTGATAAAGTAGTAAATTTTGTTCTTGGACTTTTAGTGAAAATGAGGAAATTAGAATTTAGATGTTAGAATAATTAGTTGGGGAATAAAAAAAAAATAGTTTGTAAGGACTTGTATTAGCTAGGGATACATTCGGCTCTTGAGGAATGAATTTAAATTCCATGTAATTTGTGTTTTGTGATTAAAGGACTTAATTGCAAGAGTTGTAAATGTTGGGGGGCAAAAGGGTAAATTGTGCAATCAGGTATTTATGGATTAAATTGAATGGAAATGAAATTAAATGAGCTTAAATGGAATTGTTTTAGACCAAGAACAAAAAGAAACCGGAGTGGATCGGGGAAAAGCCAAATTGAACGAGTAGCCGGGGAGCTTAAATTGTCGACTTTTGGAGGTAAGTTTTAAGCAATTGGATTAATTTGAATTATCCTTATATTACAATGTACATGTTTGAGTGACATAAAAAAAAATTATTTTCAATTGCCGAATAAGACATAGGAATTATTATAGGTGATAGTCGGAGGTGAATTAGTAAATACATGTGCATATGTATAACCATTAAACAATTGAGTTGGTCAAATATACGAAATTGTGGAAAAGGATAGATATATGTATTTATATATGGAAATGGGGTATTTGGATATGTGTGAATATATATATATATATATATATATATTCTTAATGATGCCAATTGTAATATGGTGATTGAATATACAATTATGTGTTTAATTGAGTGGCTAGAACATAATGGTAAATTATAAGAAGAAGAATTTGGTTTGAATATGCATATTTAGGTTTGATCATATTTATAAAATGTGAATATTTATATATGTTATGTGTAAGAGGAGAAAATTTTATAACTAGCACTATGTGTGCGAATAAGTTAGTAACAGCTCTATGTGAGCGATACGTTTCGGGAAAAGTTACGTAACGGCTCTATGTGAGCGATACGTTACGAGAAATGTTGAGTAACGGCTCTATGTGAGTGATACGTTACGAGAAATGTTGAGTAACGGCTCTATGTGAGCGATACGTTACGATAAATGTTAAGTAACGACTCTATGTGAGCGATACGTTACTAGAATATTTGGTATACGAAAATGTACGAGTATATTATGACAGGGCATGCATGAAAGGTTAATGTTAGGAGAGGTAAGTAAACTTGATGTATGTATTATACCTATTAATTTGAGATTTTTGGTAGTTGGAAATGTAAGTAAAGGATTTGGTAAGTATATGATATGTGTGTTAGTTAATTATTATGTGATGATGGTATACGGTAGGTAGTATAAGCAAGTGATGTGGGTATGAATTCAACTTTTAAATTGGTTGGGATATTCGGTATGGATGTTATCAATAAACTAGGTTTCGAAATTTTCAAACAAACATATGTATATATATATATATATATGAGTGTGAATTGCTTAAATCTTACTAAGCTCGGGAAGCTTATTTCGATTGTGGTTACTTATGTATTGTAGATTTCTTTTGGATGCTCATCTCTTGCTCGAGGATCATGCTTGAAGCTCGTCACACTATCGGCAAAGTTTTGGTATTTCTTTCGTGTAATAACTTAAGGTCTATGGCATGTATAAGCTAGCCTACGTTTTGGTAAATTTTAATAATGTATATAAGTAATAGCCATGCGAAAATGGCTTGTCTATCTTGTTAATCTTAGAATTTTTATTTTGGCCTGATGAATATGTTTGGTTGTGGTTTTGGTTGATTTTGGTTTTAATATGTATAAGTATGGTTAAGGTATGGAGTTTCAATGAAATGGAGTAAGGATGGTATAAACTAGTTAATCATACTTTGCAATGAAATAGTTTTTGGTTAACAACAGTAATGTGATTTTGAAAAATCACCAAAAATAGGAGAAATGGAATTAGAGAATGAATAAGATATATAATTAAAGATTATTGTGTCTATTTTATATGAAAGAAACATAATAGGCAAAGAAATTCTATGTTATGAGATATTTAAATTTTAGTGAGACTGGTTCTGAATGACTTCGTGATTCACTGTTCTATCTTGGAAAAATTGTTATAAAATGTAAAAAATAATCATGGAGCATAATTTATATTATTAGAATCCTTAATGAGTCTATTTTTTATTGGAATAAACAAGAACATTATTGGAATTTTGTACAATGAGATAACTGAGTTTTTGTAAGGATAGGTCAGAACCATCAAACAGTGAAATAAGAGAAACTTTAATGAATAAACTGTACCAATTGGCCATATGGAAAATTGTGGAAAAATTATGGTAAGAAGATAAATGAGTCTAGTTTCAAGGAAAATTTACATATCTAAATTTTGAGTCTCGTAACTCGAGTTATGGTCAATTTAGTCAACATGATGCAGTTGGATAATTTAAATTTTTATGCCCCCAATTAGTAGTCAAGTCTAGTGATGCCTCATACACGACTCCGGAAATGGTCTCAGGTAAGGGGTGTTACATTTGATTGGTATCAGAGCTACGGTTTAGTCGGTTCTCGGACTAACGTAGCACGTGTGAGTCTAGCTATACATGCCATATTTTATAATGTGATAGTGTGATGACTTCTGACAGTGAATTGTGCTTATTTTTCCTATATAGTAAATGGATCCTAAGCGAGCCGTAGCTGATGATGTCGAGAGTGTGGCGCCCGTCCCCGTGCAAGGGACCGCGCTAGAAGAATCCCGACCGGCTACGAGTAATCCTAAGGAAGGGGCTAGACATGCCTTCTATAGTATGATGAACGATTGGTTCAGTCATTACATACGAACCAATCCAACTGGTCAACCACCCCAAAATTCGAATGTACCTCTTGTAGTACCGATGGTACCTCCAGTTGCCAACCTTGAAAGAGTAATTAGGCCTCCCGTTGATCGCATTAGGAAGCACGGAGCTCAGGAATTTAGAATTGAGGATGACAATGATGCAGAGCAAGCTAAATTTTGGCTCTATAATACCGTTCGTATTTTCGATGAACTGTCTTGCACACCAAATGAGTGTTTGAAGTGTGCCATATCATTATTATAGGATCTTGCCTATTACTGGTGGAATACACTAGTATCCGTTGTTCAGAAAGAAAAGATTACTTGGGACTTCTTCCAGACAGAATTTCGTAAGAAGTATATAAGCTAGCGCTTTATTGACTCTAAGCGTAAAGAGTTTCTTGAGCTCAAACAAGGTCATATGACAGCATCCGAATACGAGCGCAAGTTTGTGTGACTTAGTCGCTATGCTTGTGAGTGTGTTTCGTCAGAGACGGTTATGTGCCAGAGATTTGAAGATGGTTTAAACGAAGACATCAAGCTTCTTGTTGGTATTCTTGAAATTAACGAGTTCGTCGTGCTAGTTGAAAGAGCTTGTAAAGCGAAAGAGCTGGGGAAAGAAAAACGAAAAGTCAAGTTTGAATCTAGAGATTTCCAGAAGAGATCAGCGGGTAAACATTCACTGACGGTAAAAAGTTCAAAAATGATGGTAGCCAACCCAAACCCAACACCGGGATTTCTATACAAGAACTACCCCCAGTGAGTTCTCCGGCTACTTCAGTTGCTAGTGTTGATAATGAGAGATTGAGTAAACCTGAATGTCAGTAGTGTGGCAGACGGGATTTCAAAGAGTGTTGGGGGAAATCTATTTCTCGCACTTGTTACAAGTGTGGCTCGCATGACCATTTCATCCGGGATTGCCCAGAGACTGCTAAAAAGGGGACGGCTCAGAATACAAGACCGAGCGGCACACAGCTAGAGGCAGATCATCTCATTTTGGGGGAGGCAAGAGTAGTGCTCAGAGAGGGACTACAAGTGTAGTTGTTCGATTAGATACTCGAGTACCGGCCAGAGCTTACGCCATCCGTGCTAGAGAGGAGGCCTCATCCCCGGATGTCATTATCGGTATTTTCACCCTCTTTGATACTAATGTAACTTCTTTGATTGATCCCGGCTCAACTCATTCGTATATATGTGAAACCTTTGTATTCGATAAGACTTTGCCTGTTAAGTCTACTGAATTTGTGATTCGGCTCTCAAACCCCCTGGGTCGATGTGTTCTAGTTGATGAAGTGTGTAGGAATTGTCCTTTGATGATTCGAGATATGTGTTTTTTGGCTGATCTGATGATTTTACCTTTCAATGAATTTGACATCATCCTCGGTATGGATTGGTTAACCGTACACATTGCAGTGGTGAATTGCAGACGAAAGACTATTGGTTTGAGGTGTCAAAATAATGAGATGCTTTGGATTGAATCTGCAGATTTGAACGGGTTACCGGCTATGATATCTTCGATAATGGCTCGGTGGTATTTGAGAAAAGGTTGCGAAGCTTATCTTGCGTATGTGATTGTTAGCAAAGTAACAGAAAAGAAGCTTGAATCTGTGCTGATTGTTTGTGAATATCCAGATGTGTTTCTGGAGGAATTGCCGGGATTACCACCTATCCGTGAAGTCGAGTTTGGCATTGAGCTAATGCCAGGAACCACCCCTATTTAGATAGCTCCGTACAGAATGGCGCCGATGGAATTAAAAGAGTTAAAGGATCAGTTGCAAGAGTTGACAGATAGAGGTTTCACCAGACTGAGTTTCTCTCCCTAGGGTGCGCCCGTTCTATTTGTGAAGAAGAAAGACGGAACTTTGAGAATGTGCATTGACTATCGACAGCTCAATAAGGTGACTGTAAAGAACAAATGACCATTGCCACGTATCAATGATTTATTCGATCAGCTTAAGGGAGCCTCGGTGTTCTCAAAAATTGATTTGAGGTCAGGATATTATCAGTTGCGAGTTAGGGAATCAGACATACCGAAGACTGCTTTTCGGACAAGATACGGTCATTATGAGTTTTTGGTGATGCCGTTTGGGCTTACTAATGCCCCTGCGATTTTCATGGATCTGATGAATCGAATCTTTAGACCATGTCTAGATCGGTTTGTAGTTGTATTTATAGATGATATGCTGATCTATTCCCGAGATGAAACTGAGCATGCTGAGCATTTGACGCTAGTGTTGCAGATTTTGCGTGATAAACAATTATATGCAAAGTTCAGCAAATCTGAGTTTTGGTTGAATGAAGTTAGCTTTCTAGGGCATATTGTTTCAGCATCGGGCATTCGGGTTGACCCGATTAAAGTTTCGGCCATACTTGATTGAAAACCTCCGCGAAATATTTTTGAAATTCGTAGCTTTCTGGGACTTGCCGGATATTATAGACGTTTCGTAAAAGGATTCTCTATGATAGCGGCTCCGATGACAAGATTACTACAAAAAGACATTAAATTTGAGTGGTTCGAAAGGTGTCAAAAGAGTTTCGATCAACTGAAAGCTTTGTTAACGGAAGCTCTGGTACTTGTTTAGCCAGAGTCAGGTAAAGAATTTTTTATTTTCAGTGATGCATCCTTAAATGGGCTTGGCTGTGTGTTGATGCAGGAGGGTAAAGTTGTAGCTTACGCTTTGAGACAGTTGAAACCGCACGAGAGGAATTATCCGACGCACGACCTCGAGTTGGCCGCTATAGTCTTTGCTTTGAAAATATGGCGTCACTATCTTTTCGGTGAGAGATGCCACATCTATTTGGATCATAAGAGTCTAAAGTACTTAATGACTCAAAAGGATCTAAATTTGAGACAGCGACGATGGTTGGAATTGTTGAAGGATTATGACCTTGTGATTGATTATCACCCGGGAAAAGCTAATGTGGTTGCAGATGCACTTAGCCGAAAATCACTATTTGCTCTATGCACAATAAATGCGGATATAGCTATGAATGAGGATGGTGCGATCATTGCTGAGTTGAGAGTAAGACCATTATTTGAACAGCAGATTCGAGAAGCACAAGAATTCGATGATGATCTAAAAACAAAGAAAAGTCATTGTGGCTCGTGTGTGGATTCAGACTTTCAGGTAGATATTGAAGGATGCTTACGGTTCAAGAATCGGATATGTGTACCTAAGAACCTTGAATTAATTAGAAAGATTTGTGATGAAGTTCATAGTAGTAGATGGTCGATTCATCCGGGTAGCACGAAAATGTATAATGATCTAAAAAAGCACTATTGGTGGCACGGTATGAAATGAGACATCTCAGACTATGTGTCGAAGTGTTTAGTATGCCAACAAGTGAAAGCTGAGCATCAAGTGCCATCGGGACTACTTCAGCCGATCATGATACCAGGATGGAAGTGGGATCGTGTTACGATGGACTTTGTATTAGGTTTGCCTTTAACATCAAGTAAAAAAGATTCAACTCGGGTTATTGTTGATAGATTGATGAAATCGACTCATTTCATCCTAATACATACGGATTTCTCACTCGATAAATTAGCTGAGTTGTACCTATTGCAGATAGTACGGCTACACAGAGTACCTGTTTCTATTGTTTCGGATAGAGACCGGAGATTCACATCGCGGTTTTAGAAGAAACTGCAGGATGCTTCAGGTACTAAGCTGCACTTTAGTACGGCTTTTAACCCTCAGTCGAATGGTCAATCCGAGCGTGTTATTCAGATACTCGAGGATATGTTGAGATGTTGCGTTCTTGAGTTCGAGGGTACGTGGGAACGATACTTACCATTGATTGAATTTGCTTATAATAACAACTTTCAATCAAGTATCAAAATCGCACCATACGAAGCTTTGTACGGTCGAAATGTCGTACACCCTTATATTGGACCGAGCTGAGTGAATGCAAGATACACGGGGTTGATTTGATCAGAGAGACGGAGCAGAAAATTAAAGTAATTCGAGAAAATTTGAAAGCCGCATCGGATCGTCAGAAGTAATATGCGGATCTGAAACGAAAAGATATAGAGTTTCAAGTGGGTGATCGAGTATTCTTGAAAGTATCGCCGTGGAAAAAGATACTCCATTTTGGTCGTAAAGGAAAACTGAGTCCGAGGTTTATTGGGCCATACGAAGTTATTGAGCGTATCGGGCCGGTTGCGTACAGATTGAGGTTGCTGCATGAGTTAGACAAGATTCATAATGTTTTCCACATGTTAATGCTTCGACGATATAGATCCGACCCTTCTCATGTGATCAGTCCATCTGAGGTGGAAATTCAGCCCAATATGACTTATGAGGAAGAACACATTTTAGCTCGTGAAGTGAAAGAATTGAGAAATAAGAAAATCTCGTTAGTTAAAGTTATGTGGCTTAAGCACGGAGTTGAGGAAGCAACTTGGCAAACCAAGGAATCAATGAAAGAGCACTATCCGCACTTATTCGTTAGTAAGATTTTCGGGGACGAAAATTTCTTAAGGGGGGAGAGTTGTAACGGCCCAATTACGACTCTAATCGGAACGGTGGTTTCGGGACCACGAATCTGAGGTGAAAAAATTTTCTAATATTATTTTGTTTTCGTGTGTAATAATTATGAATGGGTATGTGTTGAAATTTGTGAATTTAATTGCTTTGGTGTGCTTAAATTAAGAGGAAGGACCAAATAGTTAAAGTAGTAAAAATAGCCTTTATTAAGCTAGAAGGGTTGAATTGAAATGTTTCTTGCAAGAATGGATTTGCATGTCAAATTTCCCTAAAAGCAAAGTAGTGGACAGTAAGCATGCTAAGAAATTATTAGTTTATATGTTATAATAATATTTTAACAAGGTGAGCATGTTAATAAAATAAATAAACATAAAACAACTAAGGGGTTCATCTTTTATCCTTTGTTCTTTATTACCGAAAATTGCTAAAGGAAAAAAGAAGAGAAAAGCTCTCTCATGTTCGGCTACTTCAAGCTAAATTAGGTACGTATGCTTGATGATTTTGATAATAGATGGCATTTTTGAAATGGTTATCTAGAGCTTTATATAGCCCATGTAAAATTTGTGTTTTGGTTGTGATTTTCATGAAGTACCATGGAAGAAAGTTTGATGATTTAGTTGTTAAATGGTAAAATTTTGATGATAGGTGATAAAGTAGTAAATTTTGTTCTTGGACTTTTAGTGAAAATGAGGAAATTAGAATTTAGATGTTAGAATAATTAGTTGGGGAATAAAAAAAAATAGTTTGTAAGGACTTGTATTAGCTAGGGATACATTTGGCTCTTAAGGAATGAATTTAAATTCCATGTAATTTGTGTTTTGTGCTTAAAGGACTTAATTGCAAGAGTTATAAATGTTGGGGGAAAAAGGGTAAATTGTGCAATCAGGTATTTATGGATTAAATTGAATGGAAATGAAATTAAATGAGCCTAAATGGAATTGTTTTAGACCAAGAACAAAAAGAAACCGGAGTGGATCGGGGAAAAGCAAAATTGAACGAGTAGTCGGGGAGCTTAAATTGTCGACTTTTGAAGGTAAGTTTTAAGCAATTGGATTCATTTGAATTATCCCTATATTACAATGTACATGTTTGAGTGACATAAAAAAATTTTATTTTCAATTGCCGAATAAGGCATAGGAATTATTATAGGTGATAGTCGGAGGTGAATTAGTAAATACATGTGCATATGTATAACCATTAAACAATTGAGTTGGTCAAATATACGAAATTGTGGAAAGGGATAGATATATGTATTTATATATGGAAATGGGGTATTTGGATATGTGTGAATATATATATATATTCTTGATGATGCCAATTGTAATATGGTGATTGAATATACAATTATGTGTTTAATTGAGTGGTGCCGAACACAATGGTAAATTATAAGAAGAAGAATTTGGTTTGAATATGCATATTTAGGTTTGATCATATTTATAAAATGTAAATATTTATATATGTTATGTGTAAGAGGAGAAAAATTATAACTAGCACTATGTGTACGAATAAGTTAGTAACAGCTCTATGTGAGCGATACGTTACGAGAAAAGTTGCGTAATGGCTGTATGTGAGTGATACGTTACGAGAAAAGTTGCGTAACGGATCTATATGAGCGATACGTTACAAGAAATGTTGAGTAACGGCTCTATGTGAGTGATACATTACGAGAAATGTTGAGTAACGACTCTATGTGAGAGATACGTTACGAGAAATGTTGAGTAACTACTCTATGAGCGAAATGTTACGAGAAATGTTAAGTGGCTCTATGTGAGCGATACGTTACAAGAATATTTGGTATCTGAAAATGTACGAGTATATTATGACAAGTCATGCATGAATGGTTAATGTTAGGAGAGGTAAGTAAACTTGAGGTATGTATTATACCTATTAATTTGAGATTTTTGGTAGATGGAAATGTAAGTAAAGGATTTGGTAAGTATATGATATGTGTGTTAGTTAATTATTATGTGATGATGGAATATGGTAGGTAGTATAAGCATGTGATGTGGGTATGAATTCAACTTTTAAATTGGTTGGGATATTCGGTATAGATGTTATCAATAAACTAGGTTTCGAAATTTTCAAACAAACATATATATATATATATATATATATATATATGAGTGTGAATTGCTTAAATCTTACTAAGCTCGAGAAGCTTATTTCGATTGTGGTTGCTTATGTATTGTAGATTTCTTTTGGATGCTCATCTCTTGCTCGAGAATCATAGTTGAAGCTCGTCACACTATCGACAAAGTTTTGGTATTTCTTTCGTGTAATAACTTAAGGTCTATGGCATGTATAAGCTAGCCTACGTTTTGGTAAATTTTAATAATGTATATAAGTAATAGCCATGCGAAAATGGCTTGTCTATCTTGTTAATCTTAGAATTTTTATTTTGGCCTGATGAATATGTTTGGTTGTGGTTTTGGTTGATTTTGGTTTTAATATGTATAAGTATGGTTAAGGTATGGAGTTTCAATGAAATGGAGTAAGGATGATATAAACTAGTTAATCATACTTTGCAATGAAATAGTTTTTGGTTAACAAGAAGAACGTGATTTTGAAAAATCACCAAAAATAGGAGAAATGGAATTAGAGAGTGAATAAGATATAGAATTAAAGCTTATTGTGTCTATTTTTATATGAAAGAAACATAGTAGGCAAAGAAATTTTATGTTATGAGATATTTAAATTTTAGTGAGACTGAGTCTGAATGACTTCGTGATTCACTATTCATCTTGGAAAAATTGTTATAAATTGTAAAAAATAATCATGGTAGTTTATATTATTAGAATCCTTAATGAGTCTATTTTTTATTGGAATAAACAAGAACATTATTGGAATTCTTTATAATGAGATAATTGAGTTTTTGTAAGGATAGGTCAGAACCATCAGACAGTTAAATAGGGGAAACGTTAATGAATAAACTGTACCAATTGGCCATACGAAAAATTCTAGAAAAATTATGGTAAGAAGACACTTGAGTTTAGTTTCAAGAAAAATTTACAGATCTAAATTTCGAGTCTCGTAACTCAAGTTATGGTCAATTTAGTCAACATGATGCAGTTGGACAGTTTAAATTTTTATGCCCCAAATTAGTAGTCAAATCTAGTGATGCCTCATACTCGGCTTTGGTAACAGTCTCGGGTAAGGGGTGTTACAAGTACGTCGTAAGTATATCAAAATCCACTAAACTACTTTCTAGTGTTCTTTATAGGGATTCTCCATGTATCTACTAACTACACTGATTGCATATGATAAATCTAGACGTGAGCAAACCATAGCATACATGAGAGATCCTACTGCACTAGAATGTGGAACACGTGACATGTAGTCAATGTGATCATTTGATTGTAGAGGTAAAGTCAATGAAAGTCTGAAGTGGGCTGCTAATGGAGTACTATCAGGCTTGGCACTCTACATATTGAATCTGCAAAGAACTTTCTCAATGTACCCTTTCTGACTTAGGTACAATTTACATGTTTTTCTATCTCTGAGAATCTTCATCCCAAGTATCTTCTTTGCTGCTCCCAAATCCTTCATCTCAAATTCATCAATAAGTTGGGCTTTTACATTTCTTATCTCTTTTTTATCTTCGGTTGCTATCAACATATCATCAACATAAAGGAGTAGATATACAAATGAACCATCACTATTTTTCTTAAAATAAACACAACTGTCAAAACTGTTTCTTTTGAAATCATGGGTAATCATAAATGAACCAAACCTCTTATACCATTGCCTTGGTGACTACTTCAGGCCATAAAAGGGAAATTTTCAACAAGCAAACATAGGCCTCCTTTTCTGGGGTTATAAAACCATCTTCTTGTTACCTGTAAATATTTTCCTCAAGTTCTCCATGAAAGAACGATGCTTTTACATCTAACTGATCAAGCTCCAAATCATACATGGCCACCATACCACGCAAGGCTCGAATCGAGCTATGCTTCACAATTGGAGAAAACACGTCTGTGAAGTCTACACTTGGAATCTGAATGTGACCTTTTGCAATAAGTCTTGATTTGTATCTGGGTTCTTCAACTCTTGGAGTCCCTTTTTTCCTCTGGAACACCTATTTACAATGAACAACCCTTTTACCTTTAGGAAGCTTCACTAGATCCCATGTTTTATTCTTATGGAGCGATTCCATCTCTTCTTGCATGGAAAACATCCAATTTTATATGTCTTCACAGCTAATTGCCTCAGAATAAGTAGATGGCTCTTGATTTGCATCTATTTCTTCAGCCATGTTTAAAGCATAAGTCAATAGAATAGCCTTGGCATACCTCTTTGGAGGTTTAATCTCTCTTCTAGGTCTGTTTTTGGCAATAAAAATTGTGGTGCAGAAGTAACTCTATTATGAGTTTCTGCACTAACTTGAGGAGTTGACTTTGTTGTAGATCTTGGATCAATCTAAAACTCCACCTGCTTTTACTGGTCTTTATTGGAAGAGTCTTTGATAGATAAGTTAGATAGCATAGCAGTTTCATAAAAAATAACATCTTTGCTAATCACAACTTTCCTATTTTTAGGACACAATAACTTATACCCTTTAACATTAGCATTATAACCAAGAAAGATACATTTAATGGATCTAGGTTCTAATTTCCTATTATCAAAATGAGCATATGCAGGGCACCGAAAAATTTTATAATCAGAATAATCAGCAGGATTACCAAACCATACCACTTGTGGAGTCTTTTTCTCAATGGCTATGGATGGAAGCAGGTTAATCAAAAAACATGTAATAAAGATCGCTTCAGCCCAAAACAACTTTTGTAAACAAGCATTCAACAACATACATCGAACCTTTTCAATGATTGTTCTATTCATCCATTCTGTAATGCTGTTTTTGCTATGGAGAATGAAGAATTGTTAGGTGTCTCACGATCCCTTCTGATTTACACATTTTATTAAACTCATCAGAACAGAACTCCAAGCCATTGTCTATGCGGAGGTGTTTTATCTGTTTTCCTGTCTACTTCTCGATCATAGTTTTCCAAGCTTTAAATGCGAAAAAATATTAGTTTTTTGCTTCAGGAAGGATGCCCTAACTTTTTTGGAAAAGTCATCAATAATCATCATATAATTAGCGCCACCTCTTGAAGGCACTCTAAATGACCCCCAAAAGTTAGAATGAATATAATCTAGCGTTTCCTTCATGTTATGATTTCTCTAGTGAATCGAACTCTCTTTTGCTTCCCAACGTTGTAGTGCTCACAAAATTTGAGTTTGCTAATACTTTGTCCATCAAGAAGTCATCTTTTGCTCAATTCTATCATGACATTTTCACTCATATGCCCTAGACAAATATGCAAAAGTCTAGTAACATTATCATCTAACAAGGAATAGGAAGCAACCGCTGCATCACTAGTAATAGTTGAACCTTGCAAAAATATAACTTTGCAGTTTTTCTCTGCCCTTTCATCACAATGAGGAACCCTTGCAAATCTTTAGAACCCCACTTTCAGTTGTATACTTGTACCCTTTTGAATAAAGAGTACTTAACGAAATAAAATTAATCTTTAATTATGGTACATGTCGAATGCCACTAAGTGTTCTGACATCTCTATCGAATATCTTAATTTTGATCGTGCCAACACCTGCGATTTTACGTGAAACATTATTTTCCATAAAAATAACACCTTTGTGTACAATTTCATATGTTGTAAACCAATCTCGATTGGGACTCATATGGATAGTGCAACCAGAATCGAGAATCTACTCCTCACCCACTTTAGAATTATTAGTAGAAGCAACTAGAAGCTCACCATCACTGTAGTCTTTTACAACAAAAGCTTCACCGGATTGTTTTGATTGTTTTCCCTTTTGATTTGCCACCTCCCTTTTGATCTTATTCTGCAACTTGTAGCATTCAAACTTAATATGCCCTTTCTTCTTATAGAAGATACAAGTTTTGCCTCTGTTTGAAGACTTTGATCTACCTTTAGATTTACTGTAGGGATCATTCCTATGTCCTCCCAGGATTATCATTAGTTCCACAAACAACGAGACCCTCTCCCTAATAGTCGGATCCAACCACAAGATGTTTCATCTTATCATACAAGGCTAACGAAGCATAGACTTCATCAACTGTGAGAGATTCGCGATTATACAAAATTGTATCTCTAAAGGTTAAATAAGATGGGGGCAACGAACAAAGTAGAATTAACTCTAAATATTCTTTATAATACTGAACCTCCATGGCCTTTAAATTTGAGACAATTTCTTTAAACATATTTAAGTGTTCGTGCACTGACGCACCTTCCTCCAAACGATGAGAATAAATACACTACCTCATATGCAATTTGCTGGTTAGGGTTTTCGACATGCATCTCTGCTACAGTTTTGCCTATAATGTAGTAGCAGTCTTCCCCTTTAACACATCCTGTAGAATTTCATTCAACAGATGCAACTTTAATTGTGTTAAAGTCTTTCGATCTTTACGCTTCTTCTATTCATTCATCAATGTCGAAGGCATCTCATCTAACCCTAGCAGAGCATCCTCTAAATCTATCTGCATAAAAATTGTCTACATCTTTACCTGGTAAAACATAAACCTGGTGTTGCGATCCAATAGCGGAATATCATAATTCATTGTCACCACTATCGTGATCGAGAAAAGCAACGTGAAAAGCTCTGCTACCAATTTTTTTAAAAATCAAACATTAATAATAACAATGAATCTCAAAGAAAGAGAGAAAATAGAACACACAGATTTACGTGGAAACCTTTTCAGAAAAAACCACGGGCAGAGTAGAAGAAAATTCACTAACTGTTGAATTGAATGATACAAGAGAGAGAGACGACTAATCTATTTATAGGTTTCAAAACCTTATTCTAATCAAAGTCTAATAGAAGTAATGCAGTAAGGTTGAAAGACCTTATTCAAATTAATATCATATAGAAGAAGTGTACTTCTATACGAATTCCCCGGCCTTCGCCCCTACAGGTCCCCCTATCTTGCCACTTGTTTTTAACAAGAATTTGGGTCACACAAGTCTAATATTAAATAAAGCAACAATGAAAAATCCGTTCATAACAAAATTCAACATAAGTTCATAAAAAATTAACAACAACAGTAGCAATTGTAGGAAATAATAAATTACAATAATTCAATCACCATAAGAGACTATAAAAGAAATCTTTTAAATAATAATATATATATATATATATATTAATATAGACAATATTTTACATCAATATGATAGAGATATCAAATTGATTCAGAAATTAACATGCATGACAATTAAAAATATCTTGAGAGATTTAATAATTGAATTATTAAACTATTAATCATACAAAAGTTATTAAAGTGTCTAAAACTATTTTAATTTTATATCGATATAAGTGGATCACTTCGTAACATAAAATAATAAATGCCAACTAAGAGGCAGCTAAGAAAAGAAGGCTTAATGGTATAAAAAGCCCTCAAAGAATATTAAAAAAATCAATTAAGCCTCTCTCAACTGTTTGGACCTAAACGAGCCACTAAACTTACAAAATTGACCAAATTAACCCTTTAACTAACATTGAATGCTAGATTCTAATGAAATTTTGACGTGATTGTTAATGACTACCACATCAACCAATGGATGCTAATATGGTGATGACATTGCCACATCATAAAAATTCAACAATAAAAACTAAAAGTTATTTCTAAAAATCAAGTCCAAAATGAACCTAAAGACATGGTTGTCTAGGTTCATTTAAATAAGTACAATTTTTGTCTAGGTTCATTCAAATTATAAAATCATTAAAAAATTTAAAATTTTAAAATATCATTAATAATTTTAAAAATTTAAATTATAAAAATATTAAAAATTTATAATAAAAAGATAATTGAATTTAAAATCTTTAAAAATAATTAAAATTTATAAAAATAAAAAATTCTAAATAATCATTATAAATATTTTTCTCATATTAAATTGAGACATAATGGAATCATAAAAAGTTACTTTGAATTTGATTTTAAAATAATAAATCGATAAATGTACAATCAAACCATAAATTTTTGGTTGATTTACCCATATATGCTAAAAACGTTTTAAATTTAAGTATATATGCTGAATTTTTGAAATTTATCAATATATCTTTGAATTTGAGAGATAAAGGAAAACACGCCCTATAGGCGCATTTCCATTGCCACATCAATGAAAAACGCTACAGAGGACACGTTTTCATTTCTTTCTCTGGCCGATCGTCTATAAACGTGTTATCGTTTGTAGTAAAAGTATCACACCAAAAATATAATAAGTTAAATCAGAGGTGTCCGCAAGTATACAGGTCAAATTGTAATATAATATATGTGTACAATGAAACAAAAAAGTATTTCGAGGATCGTACCTAAGGGAGGATGGAATAAATCTATAGAAAATCTCTTTACAAGAATAAGTTTAAATAGTAATGATTAAACCCTATATTATGACAGATGATAAAATAGATTAATAAGAGAAATTAAATAATTAAAATCAATAAACAAGAAAATAAACAAATGACTTAAATAAATAAAACCAATCAAGAAGATTAACTCATTTTAGGGTTTGTAACTAACTTTGGATAAGGTTTTAAGGTGGATTAGCTACCAATTAACTAATTATTACCTCTCAGCCTCTAATTAATAAATCGATTGGTTGATACTCGCTTATTTCCCAACCTCACTTTCTCAACCAGGATAAACTATGATTTACTCGGTTAGACTTATCTCCTGATCTCATCTAACCTGTGATTACTTCCTAGGGATGTAAAGCTTAGGGTTTAGGAACACATAATCTATACAAACTAAACCTCTGGGAAAACCCTAAATCCTCCATTAATCACATCTTCATCCACTCATTAATCTCCCCTAAGGGATTTAGTCATTCATATTATTCAAAATCTTAATCTTTATTGAAATAACCATGTAAATAACACGACTGAATCGAAAGAGAAAAGAGATTAGAATAATCACAGAATTGATGTCGATTGAAGAATGAATTAGTAAATCTCTCGATCAAAATAACGAATATTATCATTCGCAAAGAAGAAATAAACTGAAATACCTCAATATTATAAAAGAACTCTTGGATTGAAACCGATTCCAAGAGGAAAAACAAATAGTTTATGAAAAATTGAAAGAAAACTTAATCTAATCCTACTCCTAAATTGCGAGGGTTTTGAAGGCGTTTAAGACGACTTAGTTACATCAAACCCCTAAGGTTTTTTTGTTAGAGTATGCCCAAAAACCAATCATGAGATGATTGTAATCACATACTCATTTTACCTTATTTGTTAATATAAGGCATTTCCATTTTTATTTTAGTTTCTTTTTTTTTGTAAATAAATTGATTAATAATACAGTCATGAGAATAATGTGATTATTTTTAAAAGGTCCCTAGCCAAGTATTATTGTGGTCTTGAATAATAATAATGCATTGAGACAAATGTGTGGTTGATTGATGACATATTGTTGTCATTGACATAGGGATGTCAAAATCAATACATGAGTATGTGTTAGAGAACAACATACTGGATTGACCCGCTATGAGTATGTTTCTTGGATTATTATGTAATAGTCACAACATTACTCATAGTGGTAACAATGTATATAATCCTCAGACTTGAGATCATCATTGTCCCAACATCATGAGTCGTATATTTTGACACAATTTATATAGATGCGTCTCTAAATAGGTTAGAATACATACTTATGCAAAAAGGTAAGGTCATAGTTTATGCATCATGTCAATTGAAGCCTTATGAAAAGAACTATCCTACGCATGATCTGAAATTAGCAACATTGGTCTTAGCATTGAAACTATGGAGACATTATCTGTATGGTGAGAAATGTCATATATTTTCTGATCATAAGAGTCTAAAATACTTGATGACCTAAACAGACTTAAATCCACACCAAATAAGATAGTTAGAGCTATTAAACGATTATCACTTGATTATTATGTATCATCTAGGAAAAGAAAATATAGTGCCGGATGCTCTAAGTAGGAAGACTGTGGCAACCCTATTATCCTTTCGAGCTAAGGTGATCCTATCCAATAATATAGCGTTGCTGGCAAAATTAGTTGTAAAACCAACCCATCTCTCATAGATACTTGAGGAACAGGTAAAAGATATTTAGTTTGATCGATTCAAACAGAGAATGGAGTCTGGCAAAGAAGTAAACTTCAGTATAAGAAAAGATGGTGAGCTAAGGTTTAGGAACAAAATGTTTTTTACTAGTGGGAAATAGATTGCGAAAAGAGTGGCTTAAAGAAGCTCATTAAGGACCTTTTTCACTGCACCCTAGAGGCATCAAAATGTACAAAGATTTAAAGGACTTTTATTGGTATCCTAGCATGAAAAAGGAAATTTAAGAGTGTGTCCCAACCTATTTGACTTTTCATAGAGTCAATGATGAACATCAAGTTCCTTTGACTAAACTGTATCCTTTTGAAATTCCAGAATGGAAATGAGAGGATCACTATGAGTTTTGTATCGGGGTTACCCCTCAATCCATCCAAGAAGAATTCTATTTAGGTTGTTGTATATTTTCTTAAAAAGTCAGCTCATTTTTTGCCTGTGAATACTTCCTATTCTTTAGAGAAGTTAGCTAAACTTTATATTGCCAAAATAGTACACCTACACAGAAATACTATCTTCTATAGTGTCTAACAGAGATCCAATGTTTACTTCAAGATTCTGGAATCAGATACAGAAATCGTTGGGGTCTAAGCCGTAATTTAGCACTACATTTCACCCTCAAATTGATGGTCAATCAGAAAGAGTTATTTAGGTTTTAGAAGATAAGCTAAGAATTTCTGTAATCAATTTTTGGGATATATTGGGAAAGGTATTTTCCTTTGGTCGAGTTTGCCTACATTAATAGTTACCACGCTAGTTTCAAGATGTCGCCATTCGAAGCTTTGTATGGTAGAAGGTGTATAACACCTACTTGTTGGATGAAACTTAGTGAGAGAAAGATAATGGGGCCAAATCTGGCACGTGAAACTAAAGAAAAAGTTTCTATCATTTGTAATCACTAAAAAGCTACTCAGGATCGATAATAAACATATGCAACTTGAAAAGAAAAGAAATATCCTTTGAAGTTGGAGATAAAGTGTTTTTGAAGGTCTCCCCATGGAAAAAGATCATCAAGTTTGGCCAGAGAGAAAATTTGAGTCCAAGATTTGTAGAGGCTTATGAAGTTTTGGAGAGAGTTGGTCTAGTGGCGTACAAGTTAGCTTTGGCTCTTAATTTATCAAAAATCCACAATGTGTTTTATGTATTGATGTTGAGAAGGTATAGGTCCAATCCTGATAATGTTGTGCAGATTGAAGAACTAGAGGCTAAATCGAACTTATCCTATGAAGAAGAACCTATTTGTATCCTAGCAAGAGAAGTAAAGGAGCTAAGAAATAAAAGGATTCCCTAATAAGAGATCAAGCCTAATGAGAGATCATTATCCTTAGTTATTTTCAAGTGTAAATTTCAAGGATGAAATTTCCTAAGTGGGGGAGAGTTGTAACATCCTACCCGATGTAGTCCTGATGTTCAAATATAGTTTATCAAAGTATGATGTTAAGAGTAAGTTCTGAGTGTGTAAGATATTAATTGAGACTAAGTAGGCATGTCTATGAATGCCCTTTTGGGCGAAGTCTTTGTTACGTGAGCTTGGTGGTTTGGCGGATTCCCCTGTAGAGTCTACGCCGCCCCAACTATTTAACCAATATGTTAAGTCCTTAGTTTGAAAGAACCATTTACTATATTGTTATTTTATTATTCTAATTGATCAATTTAGTTAGACAAATGAGAATTTATTAGAATATAACTAAGTTACTATAGTTGATAAGACTCACATTTATGATAAGAGAGACATTGCTTAGTCACAAAAACCGAGGGGTTTTAGAGGGATAATCAGATTTATCCACTAAACTTAGCTTTTGTGTATAGTTGTATAAAGTTAGTATTGGCTTCTTGAGCAAGTTTTATGTCTTCCTTTGCATCCATACTTTCTTCTCAAATTTTTCTCTGCAATTTTCTTTCATAAAACCAAAGACCAGAGACTTGCTTGAAGATTTCGGTTCGTTGTACTCAACCAACTCCTTCTTTGTTTAGCACCTAGTAAATATCGATGAACTTTAGGTTATTTTCATGGTTATTTAAATGACCTTAGAGTTGCATGTTTTAGCATTAGTTTAGAGTGTAATGGAGGAAACTTCCTAAATTTGGGTTTTTGTGATGATGGTTCTTATAAGTCTATTTAGTTTTCTGGTACAGTGATCTGATAAGTTTAACTATTGATATTATAGCTTGAGACACCCCTGAAGGTTCTCGTGATAAGGCCAAGGGTCCTGCAGTTTAATTTTGCTATGTTTTCTGGTGAGTACCTTCTTACTCAATGTGTGTGTAATGCCTTTGTTTATGTTTGGTTTAAGGTAAGTATACATATTTTACGAAGATGAAATATTTGTGCAAGAGTGATAGAGGTTGTTGTTATTAGTCTAGTTTGGCTTTTCTGTGTTAAAGATGTAAGAATCTTTCTTCGTGTTTAACCCGTAACAACCTTAACCCGAATCCGTTGTCGAAATAAGGTTACAGAGCATTACTGGAGTTTACAAATAAAACAGACAAAAAATGTAAACATTTCATATCATATAGAATTCATGTCAAAAACCAATCAAAATCATACATATTATCCCTTATACAAGCCCTCGAGGCCCAAAATACACATTAGAAACAAATCAAGACTAAATCAATAACTTAGAAAATTTTTTGGAAACACTTAAAATTTCAAAACTGCAGGGGTCACACGGCCGTGTGACTCACACAACCAAGAGACATGCCCGTGTCTTAGACAGTGTGGACATTCTAAATAGGGACACATGGTCGTGTCCCAGCCCTTGCCCGTATGAGTATACTAACTTGGGTCACACGGCCAAGCCACACGCCTGTTGTAATATTCAGGATTTAGGGGTTATGCATTTTAACTTAAATGCATGTAGTGGCATGCTTGTGTATGATTTGTATGTGTTTTGGGGGATTCGGGAACCCTGGGGAGTAGGTAGATGCCTTAGAAAAATATTGGATTTTTAAGTCTTAGAAGAGGGGCTAAGGGAGCTAGGCCTTAAGGAGTATAGTGTGTGGCTTATGACACAAGAACTTATCTAGTAAAGTGGCAAGGGAGGCGCCACTTAGAGCTCAGGAAAGTGACACCTCAATGAGTGTGAAGGGGCCTAGGTTCGAGTAGCAAAGGAAGCATTTTTGAGTTGTCTTTTTGCGTCAAAGAGGTGCAGTGGTGGACGGCACAAGGACTCTGAATGGATGAGTGAAAGACCAAGTCAAATTCATTTGAATTTCAGCTAAGAAGGGAAGATAGGTGTTGACTCATTCAATTTCATTTGAATGAGAGGTAAAAAGAAGAATTAGGATGAAAATGTGGGATTTGAGAAGAGGGGGAGAGTTGGCCGGCCAAGGGACTTTTATGATGACAAATTCGGTCACCTAGTAGCCAAAATCCCCTAAGCCGAATTTTAATTTGAGCCTCACCATCACTTTCTTTTTCTTCTCACCATTCTTTTTTCCTCTTTCTTACCAAAGCCAAACCACACCATCTTTCTCTTCTTCTTCTTCTCACAATTCCTTCTGTCATCAAAAGCCGAAAGCACATTGACTATAGCCGATTGTTTATTAACACTAAAGCCGAATCATATCTTTGTCTCACCGATTTTTTTCTATTGATTCTTCAAGCCGATCAACCATCTATAGTGGCCAAATTTCTCTGTGGTTCCAAGCAAGGGTGCAATCGATCTCAACATTGTGGTAAGGGATCCTGTCATTCGATTTCTTTTTCTTTTTCCTTAGGTTAGCCAAAATCTAGGAAACTAATCCCTTTTTATTCTTTTGGCCGAAACCATGAAGGTGAGTTTCAGGATCTCTGTAGTCGACAATTTAATGGAGATCTTTCGAGATTTTGGATATCCAAGGTAAGCAAAGCATACCATTCGGCCAAGGGCCACTTATATTGGTTTTAAGGCATTAAGCCGATTCTAACTTAAGCCATGTAGATAACTTCAGGAGTAGACAATAGTTTCCGGGATTTGAGTAAGCAAGTTATAAAAGAGGAGTCTAGGGATTCAGATCTATTTCGCGGAGGAGAGAAAGGGGTAGTCCCTACCCCTAGATTCAAGAAGCGCTCTATTTCTGCCGTACGTGATTGGCCACCGGGTTGTGGGCCAGCATCGAAAAGGGATAAGCAGATCGCTGTTATCCCTGCTAGCGTGAGTATCGGTATCGAGAGTGTCGTTCTCACTGTTATCAGGTGTGTAGCCCTACATTAATTTCCTGATAGATTAATAGTGTTACTATTAAATGTGTGTTAATAAAAATACGAGTAACATGGCTAAGGGTACCATTCAATGGTACAGTGCATTCAGGTACATTACCCATAACTCTCAGTTAATAATGCTTATAGGCATTGATATGGAAATATGTGTAATTTCATTATGACTTTGGGGTAAGGTACATTGCATGATATCTGGATAATATGTATGTTGCATGGGCATAATGGGTGAAATGATAAGGGGAAGTGTTCCGGTGGTTTTTACCATATTATCCGGTGACTTATGTCACATATTATGAATCCGATGACTCTGTCACATTATCTGGTGGCTATGCCACGATTATAAGGGCGATGTGTAGTTGACTGCAGCGACTGCCATCGAGGGTGTGTTGCGAATGGAGGGTCAATTTAGTAATCCCCACGGTGTGATTCGCAGGTACAGGTGGTGTGTAAGGGTTGGATATCTAGGTGGGTTTGGGTTGCATCATTGCTTATATTTGTTTGTATGTGATTTAATATGCCTTAATCAATTGGGAATCTATATTGGTTGTTGCACATTAAGTCTGTTGACTCACCATTTGAGGGCTAACATTTTGCAGGTGATACTCAGTGAAATGGACCGGGTCGATAGGGACTTAGTGGTGGCCATGCTTAGCTCAGCATTTTTGGGTTTTCTTATGATTAAACTTATCATGTTTTCTTATTATGTTTTCGGGATTTATTTTGGGTTTTTGTTTTTGTTGTAATAAGGCCATTACTATTTAACTGTTTTCTGCATGCATTTTAATTTTATTCTGATACGATCAACATTAAACAAGTGGTTAAACAATTTTTCGTAAAACAACTTTAAATGTTTTGACACCTAAACACCTACGATTTTCAACTTAATGATAAGCTCTAAAATTCGACATTTCTTTTAACTTGTAATTTTTGAAACATGAAGATAACATTTTAATACAAACTTCAATAACAACACGGTTTTCAACTTGATCATAACACAAGTATATTATCTTCAAAACGACCAATTTTTTTCCCAAGATGACAAAACGAGATTTAGCTACGTTTTACTTAAGGAGCATGCCAGATCCGATTAGGGCTTGTGGGCCGGGTTTGGGGTGTTTTAATTTGGTATCAGAGCCCGGTTTAAAACTCGGCTTGAAGGGCTTTTTGGGCCCAAAATGTTTTATGAAAGTGAGTTTACTAAAATATGAGCAGGTTTTCTGGCATGGCACCTGAGTCTCCGGCCCGAAGTCTACCAGGTAAGTACCCCTAATTATTGTGTGATTTGTATGTAGGTATTACGGGATCGTAGAGTAGTAGATTAGGAGCTGTTGAACTCTAGGATTAGCTTACTCCAACATAAAAATTACATAAAATTTAAAGACTAATTGAACAAACCTGTGAGTGAGTCGCCGAGTTAAGGGTGTGGCAACAGTTTTGCGCATGTCTAGGATTGGATTTAGGGGAAGCTTGGTATTTAAGTAGTCCTAGTGACTCACCTCCTCTCCGCTCGAATCCTATCTGGTGCGTAGCGACGGTTCACCCTAACCAAGAGGACTTACCCACAGGCTAAATTCAATAATTAAAACCCGAAAGGGGCTAGCTACACTGTTTTATAAAAACCCTAGTTTTAAAATCACCAAATTACCCCCGATTTGCAAAAACTACCTTAGATCTGAAAAAAATTACCGAAGTACTCTGAATTGTAGAAATTACCAAAATACCCTCAGTTTATACAATTACCATACTACCCTCAATTTTTACCAAAATATTCCTATTTTACAAAAATACCAAAAACCCCTATTTTGCAAAATTTCAAGATACCCTGATTTGGAAAATTACCAAAATACCCCTATAGGATAAATTACGAAAATACCTCTAGGTTAGAACGGACGAAAATGCTCAAAGTGATGAACGTGTGTAGTACTGCTGAATGAATGTGATTCTCTGAATTAGGGTAGGAGATTAGAACAAAAACTTTGTAATGATCAAAATAACTACTACTAAACTTCTTTACATAAAATTTGTTCGTGGGTAATCAGTGGAACAGAAGCTAATACATAAAATTTCTTAAATAAGATTAAATCGTGATCATAGACATGAGTTCTAGGGGACGTGGTCGTAATGTTCGTGGGCATGGTAGAGGCAGAATGTCTGTATCAGAACCAGTTAGGTCTGGTCAAGGGTTCGAGAATGAGATGCCACCACCACCAGTTACTGGTGTTAAGTATCAGGATCAGACGGGGGATGATGCAGTATCGCAGGCGATGCTGCGAGTTCTTGAGAGGGTGGCTGGAGTAGGTGGAGGTATGTGAGCTCAAAAATTTGTATCCGAGCGACTCTGAGCCAATAGAGCTGAGGTATTTCGAGATGTATCTAGTGTGATGCCCAATACGGCTGAGTATTGGTTGGAGGTGATGGAATGAATCATGGACGATTTGGATCTGACCGCTGAGGAGAAACTAAAAGGGGTGGTGTCACTTTTCCGAGATGAGTCATACCAGTGGTGGCTCACGATTCGGGATAGTGCTACAGCGGATGATCTCACTTGGGAGTATTTCAAGGCGGCGTATCAGAAGAAGTATATTGGGTCTAGTTATATCGATGCGCAGAGGAAGGCATTTCTGAGGCTGGTTCAGAAGAGTAAGTCCGTAGTGGAGTACGAGGCAAAATTCTTAAGGTTGAGCCGGTATGCTCGAGGTATCATGGCTACGAAGCATGAATGATGTGTCAGGTTCGAGGACGGACTGAGGGATGATTTGAGATTGCTGATTGCTCCACAGCAGGAGCAGGAGTTTACCGTGTTGGTAGAGAAGGCAAAGTTAGCCGAAGGGGTCAAGGAATCTGTGAGACAGAATTTAGATAAGAGTAAACAAAAGAGAGGTTTTGGATCATCAGGGTCATCCGGAAGTCTACAGAAAAGACCTAGAGTGGATGGGCCACGAGATTGACAGGTTGCTATGGGAGGTCAGTATCGTTCGTGTGCTCAATGTGGAAAGATGCACCCGAGGGAGTGTTGGAAGAGGACCGAGGGATGTTTTAAGTGTGGGTCCAAAGATCATATAATTAGAGATTGTCCGGTGGATACAGATAGGGGCCGATCAGTAGGTCATGGTTTTAATCAGACTGGAAGAGGTGGACAGTAGCCGTCGCGGGGTCGTGGTCCGGTTGGCAGAGGTAATGGTTTTGGAAGAGGTCGAGGGACACCGGGCAGAGGTGTTGGTAACACGGAGGCGAGACAGCCGGGTCTGGTGTATGCAGTTCGTCAGAGGGAGGATGGTGACGCACTAGACGTCATAACTGGTACGTTCCTTATTGCTGATAAGCCTTTCTTTGCTTTAATGGATGTTGGCTCGACCCACTCATATGTTGCATGTAGAGTAGCTGAAACATTAGGTGTAGTATCTGAACTGTCTGTTAGGGA
Organism: Gossypium rotundifolium; assembly: GCA_025506655.1. Lineage (NCBI taxonomy): Eukaryota > Viridiplantae > Streptophyta > Magnoliopsida > Malvales > Malvaceae > Gossypium > Gossypium rotundifolium. The sequence goes on from CP106723.1 coordinate 82,623,601, forward strand.
GATGACTATAATGAGCCCGTTAGGTCAAACGGTAGTGGTGAATAGGATATTCTGGAGTGTGCCTCTAGAGATTCAGGGAGTGGTATTTCCTGCCGACTTGATGGAACTACCTTTTGGGGAATTTGATCTCATTCTAGGCATGGATTGGCTAGTGGAACATCGAGCTAAATTAGATTGTGCAGCTAAGCGAATGGAGTTGAGGACTCCGGAGGATGAGGAGATAATTATGATAGGAGAAAGAAAAAACTATTGGTCTAACATAGTCTCCGCATTGAAGGCTGATAAGATGGTTCGAAAAGGGTGCAAGGCATTTCTGGCCTTCGTTAGTGCCTTGGATGCAAGAGAAGAGGGGGTTGGTAGAGTTAGAATAGTAAGAGAATTCATGGATGTCTTTCTGGAGGAGCTGCCTGGGTTACCCCAGATGTGGAGGTGGAGTTTGAAATTGATTTCTTCGCCGCATGCGACTCCCGTGTCAATTGGTCCGTATAGGATGGCACTAAAGGAGTTGGTAGAGCTCAAGGCCCAGATCCAAGAGTTACTCAATCGGGGGTTTATCCGACCTAGTGTGTCTCCATGGGGAGCACTAGTCCTATTCGTGAAAAAGAAGGACGGGACTATACGCATGTGCATAGATTACCGGCAGTTGAATAAGTTGACGATCAAAAACAAGTACCCATTGCCAAGGATAGACGACTTGTTCGATCAGCTTAAGGGGGCTGAGGTATTTTCAAAAATAGATCTACGGTCGAGATATCATCAGCTTAGTGTGAAGGAAGCAGATATCCATAAGACATCTTTTCGGACTAGATACGGACATTATGAGTTCTTAGTAATGCCGTTAGGGTTGACGAACGCCCTACTCGCGTTCATGGATATGATGAACTGGGTTTTCCAACCCTACTTGAATTTGGTTGAAGAAAGTTGCATTTTGGGTCATGTAGTGTCTGCGGAAGGTATAAGGGTGGATCCTCGGAAGATTGAGGCATGCTAGATTGGAAACCACCTAAGTTTGTGGCTGAGGTTCGCAGTTTCTTAGGGTTAGTAGGCTACTATAGCAGGTTTGTTGAAGGGTTCTCATCAATAGCAGCACCTCTAATGAAGTTGTTAAGAAAGGAGGCACCTTTCGTGTGGGCGGATAAGCAGCAGGAGAGTTTTGAGAAGCTTAAGAGAGTATTGACAGAGGCTCCAGTTTTAATTCACTGGAAGCATGGAAAGACTTTGTGGTGTATTGTGATGATTCCCACACAGGATTAGGGTGTGTTCTAATGCAAAACGGGAAGGTGGTCGCTTATGCGTCTCGGCAATTGAGGCCACATGAGGTTAACATCCGATGCATGATCTGGAGTTGGTGGCGGTAGTATTTGCTCTAAAAGTGTGGAGGCACTATTTGTATGGAGAAAGGTCAGTGATCTACACGGACCACAAGAGTCTAAAATATTTGTTGACTCAGAAGGAGCTGAATTTGAAACAGCGAAGGTGGGTGGAGTTGTTGAAAGACTACGACTGTTCAATAGAGTATCACCCGGGCAAGGCAAATGTAGTGGCAGATGCCCTAAGTCAGAAAATAGTGTCGGATCTGAGGGCGATGTTTGCACACCTTAGTCTTTATGATGATGGAAGTTTGCTAGCAGGGTTGCAAGTGAAGCTGACATGACTAAGTTGGGTAAAGGAGAAACAATTGGTAGATGGTAAACTAAGTGCTAAGCTGCTGCAACTGCAGAGTGGAGAATTGGAAAATTATGGTGTGAACAGTGACGGAGTGTTGTGTTTCGTGGTAAGTTACAGATGTCAAGGACGAGGAATTAAGGCAGAGAATTCTTCAGGAATCGTATAGTAGCCCTTATGCTATGCATCCTGGAGGAAGTAAGTTATACAGGGATCTATGGGATTAGTTTTGGTGGCCTGGTCTTAAGCAGGATGTTATAGAATTTGTAGGCAAGTGCTTAACGTGTCAAGAAAGTTAATTTGAACACCAAATCTGGCACCGCCAGATTGCTCAATAGATAAAGATTTCACAGTGGAAGTGGGAAAGAATTACCATGGACTTCACTAGTGGGCTTCCTTTTACGCTTACTAAGAAGGACTCGGTATGGGTGATAGTAGATCGGTTGACAAAGTCTGCACATTTTATACCAGTGTAGGTTGACTATTCTCTGCAGAGGTTAGCGAAGTTGTATGTGATAGAAATTGTGAGGCTGCACGGAGTGCCGATGTCAATTATTTCGAATAGGGATCCGAGGTTCATGTTGAGGTTTTGGAAAGCACTACATCAGGCTTTAGGCACCAGGTTGGACTCCAGCACGACATTTCATTCGCAGTTGGATGGCCAATCTGAGCGGGTAATTCAAGTGTTAGAGGATATGTTAAGGGGTTGCGTGATAGACTTCAGAGGAAGCTGGGAGGAGTTCTTGCCTTTAGCGGAGTTTGCGTACAATAACAGCTATCAAGCAAGTATTCGGATGGCACCGTATGAAGCACTGTATGGACGGAAGTGTCACACTCCTACGTGTTGGACAGAGTTGGGAGAACGTCAGGTTTTGGGTCCGGAGATTGTAGCAGAATCGGAAGAAAAGGTTAAGGTAATTCGGGCACGGTTGAAGGAGGCATCTGACAGACAAAAGTCATATGCAGACCTCAAGCGGAAGGAGATAGAGTTTGCAGTAGGGGATAAGGTGTTTCTAAAAGTTTTGCCATGGAAGAAGGTAATGAGATTTGGTCGCAAGGGAAAGCTAAGTCCCAGGTTTATAGGACCTTATCGGGTTTTGAAGTGGGTTGGACCAGTGGCATATCAGTTAGAGTTGCCTTCGGAATTGAAGCAGATGCATGATGTGTTCCACGTTTCGATGCTACGTCGTTACCGATTGGATCCATCTCATGTAGTGCCGATTGAGGAGGTGGAGTTGAGACGATTTGTCCTATGAGGAAGAGTCGATTGATTCGAACGGATGTGAAGGTGCTATGGAGGAAATCAATTCCTCTAGTCAAAGTGTTATGGCGTAACCATGGATCAGAAGAAGCTTCGTGGGAGCCAGAGGAAGCAATGCATCAGCAATACCCTCACTTATTTTAGCCAGGTAATTTCGAGGACGAAATTATTTTAAGGGGGTAGAATTGTAATATCCGAGATTTAGGGGTTATGCATTTTAACTTAAATGCATGTAGTGGCATGCTTGTGTATGATTTGTATGTATTTTGGGGGATTCGAGAACCCTAGGAAGTAGGTAGATGCCTTAGAAAAATATTGGATTTTTAAGTCTTAGAAGAGGGGCTAAGGGAGCTAGGCCTTAAGGAGTATAGTGTGGCTTATGACACAAGAACTTAGCTAGTAAAGTGGCAAGGGAGGCGCCACTTAGAACACAGGAAAGTGACGCCTTAGGGAGTGTGAAGGGGCCTAAGTTCAAGTAGCAAGGGAAGCATTTTTGAGTTGTCTTTTTGCGTCAAGGAGGTGCAGTGGTGGACGGCACAAGGACTCTGAATGGATGAGTGAAAGACCAAGTCAAATTCATTTGAATTTCGGCTAAGAAGGGAAGATAGGTGTTGAGTCATTCAATTTCATTTGAATGAGAGGTAAAGAGAAGAATTAGGAGGAAAATGTGGGATTTGAGAAGAGGGGGGAGAGTTGGCCGGCCAAGGGACTTTTATGATGACAAATTCGGTCACCTAGTAGCCAAAATCCCCTAAGCTGAATTTTAATTTGAATCTCACCATCACTTTCTTTTTCTTCTCACCATTCTTTCTTCCTCTTTCTCACCAAAGCCGAACCACACCATCTTTCTCTTCTTCTTCTTCTCACAATTCCTTCTGTCATCAAAAGCCGAAAGCACATTGACTATAGCCGATTGTTTATTAACACTAAAGTTGAATCATATCTTTGTCTCACCTATTTTTTTCTATTGATTCTCCAAGCCGATCAACCATCTATAGTGGCTGAATTTCTCTGTGGTTCCAAGCAAGGGTGCAATCGATCTCAACATTGTGGTAAGGGATCCTGTCATTCGATTTCTTTTTCTTTTTCCTTGGGTTAGTGAAATCTAGGAAACTAATCCCTTTTTATTCTTTTGACCGAAACCATGAAGGTGAGTTTTGGGATCTCTGTAGCCGGCGATTTAAGGGAGATCTTTCGGGATTTTGGATATCCAAGGTAAGCAAGGCATACCATTCGGCCAAGGGCCACTTATATTGGTTTTAAGGCACTAAGCCGATTCTAACTTAAGCCATGTAGGGATTTCGACAACTTCAAGAGCAGACAATAGTTTTCGGGATTTGAGCAAGCAAGTGATAAAAGAGGAGTCTCGGGATTTAGATCTATTTCGTGGAGGAGAGAAAGGGGTAGTCCCTACCCCTAGATTCAAGAAGCGCTCGGTTTCTACCGTACGTGATTGGCCACCGGGTTGTGGGCTAGCATCGAAAGGGATAAATAGATCGCTGTTATCCCTGCTAGCGTGAGCATCGGTATCAAGAGTGTCGTTCTCACTGTTATTAGGTGTGTAGCCCTACATTAATTTCTCGATAGATTAATAGTGTTACTATTAAATGTGTGTTAATAAAAATACGAGTAACATGGCTAAGGGTGCCATTCAATGGTACAGTGCATTCAGGTACATTACCCATAACTCTCAGATAGTAATGCTTATAGGCATTGATATGGAAATATGTGTAATTTCATTATGACTTTGGAGTAAGGTACATTGCATGATATCTGGATAATATGTATGTTGCATGGGAATAATGGGTGAAATGATAAGGGGAAGTGTTCGGTGGTTTTTACCATATTATCCGGTGACTTATGTCACATATTATGAATCTGATGACTCTGTCACATTATCTGGTGGCTATGCCACGATTATAAGGGCGATGTCGATTGATCGCAATGACTACATCGAGGGTGTGTAATGGATGGAGGGTCGATTTAGTAATCCCCATGGTGTGATTGGCGGTGCACGGTGGTGTGTAGGGTTGGATATCTAGGTGGGTTTGGGTTGCATCATTGCTTATATTTGTTTATATGTGATTTAGTATGCCTTAATCGATTGGGAATCGTGTTGGTTGTTGCACGTTGAGTCTGTTGACTCACCCTTCGTGGGCTAACATTTTGCAGGTGATACTCAGTGAAATGGACTAGGTCGGCAGGGACTTAGTGGTGGCCATGCTCAGCTCAGCATTTTCGGGTTTTCTTATGATTAAACTTATCACATTTTCTTATTATGTTTTCGGGATTTATTTCGGGTTTTTGTTTTTGTTGTAATAAGGCCATTACTATTTAATTGTTTTATGTATGTGTTTTAATTTTATTCTGACACGATCAACATTAAACAAGTGGTTAAATAATTTTTCGTAAAACAAATTCAAATGTTTTGACACCTAAACACCTACGATTTTCAACTTAATGATAAGCTCTAAAATTCGGCATTTCTTTTAACTTGTAATTTTTGAAACATGAAGATAACGTTTTAATACAAACTTCAATAACAACACGGTTTTCAACTTGATCATAACACAAATCCATTATCTTCAAAACCACCAATTTTTTCCCAAGATGACAAAACGAGATTTAGCTACGTTTTACTCAAGGAGCATGCCAGATCCGGCCAGGGCTTGTGGGCGAGTTTGGGGTGTTTCACCCATGTACTAGGTCAAGTGAACATACTGACTTGCAAACCTTTACAAGCTATAGGGGACACATGACCATGTTACTTAGCTGTGTGTCACACATGGTTGAGACACACGCCAGTATCTCTGCCCGTGTGGACAAAAATAGGCTATTTTACTAGCTATTTTTGTCACCTAACAAGGCATGTACCTACAGTTAACATTGTGCATATAAACAAGTGATAACATGGCATTCAAAACAAGTAAAATCAAGGCTTAAACATGTAGTATATTCACATACAACCAATATGCCCTTAGGCACCTCAAATGACAATTATAAACATGTTTAACCATGTAATCCACGTAACCAAGTAATCAACCAACTTTTATGTATAATTGCATTAATACACAACATATAAATCATTTACCAAAACTTACCATTTGGTACCAATTGTACCACTTATTCAATAGCATCAAATACATATGTACTTACTAAAGCATAGTACCAAATCACACCAAGTTATAAAACATACCTCATATGCATATTCAACTATTATTTTACCTTTCATCATTCAACCACAAATCATTCCACGCATCAACATTATAAGGAAAATTATGCACATACCAAAATACCAAAACACAAGCCCAATAATTGGCTAATCTCAACAAAACACATATAGGCCAACATTAGCCAAAATAACCAATACATGCCATTATAACCTTAACCAAGACATCCAAATCTACCGATATAATCTCTGGATAGTGTGATAGGTCTCCGACAAGCTTCAAACCCGATCGATCTTTCGATAATCTGAAAAGTAAAGAAAAACAACTACGTAAGCAATGAATGCTTAGTAAGTTCGTATAAACTTTAATCATCTCTATCCATTTAAAATATGAAATTTACATATATCAAGAATAACCCTATACTAATACTGCAAGATTCATGAATACATATTCAACAACTCACAAAATGAATAAATCCACAGCATCACATATACCTATCATCCCTAAAAAAGTAGGATTTTATAAAACTTTAAATCTCTTTCAATTTTCTTTCTTTCGTTTGCATTTCATTACTTTCCATTACATTTACTTTCTTTAGCTTAAATAACATCATCAATTCAACTCATCATTCCCTTTTTCATTTCTTTCCATTTCAAATATGAACTTACTATTTCATTACCTTTCCACACTCATTTCATATACATAACATACAAGATACAAACATATCATCAACCACATCCACAAGCTAGTGCATTTAAACATAGCTATTTTAGAATTAATCACATGATAAACCATTTTGTAAGAAATTACATAATTTAAACCTTACACTCTTTCATAAACAAAAACATATTTCCATTTGGACACTTACCATTACAATACATAATCTATAAATTAACATGGCATGATCCAACCAAATCTTGACCAAAACCCAATCCTTCACACCACACATATTAACATACATGGTACAAATCATAAGTACATTAGCATGAATAGCCATTTAATCTTAACATGTATCACTTGAATCTATTACTTATATTAACTTTTCTGCATCCTACTAATAAGCATTCATACTTTCAAACATATGGCTAAGCATATGTAAAACATCATCAACTCATACCTTTTCAAAATTTCATAGTATCACTTATTGAAGCATTTGTTGAACCTCCTCTTTTTCATACCCGTTGAACCACTAGAATAAAATTGGATACACAGGAATCTCTCACACTAAGTGCCAACATGTGGTCAAAGTCACTATTATCACATATCTCATATCAGTGCTCTCTCTCTCAAGCCATAAATGGGTCTGCTCATATAAGCTGTCAGTCAGGACATACCTATACGGTGCTGCTCACACAAGCTGTCAAGTAACCACAACACATGCCAAAAACTTAGCCACAGATAGGACGTACAAGATCAGCACACGAAACACGGTAACCCCTAATGACATGTCATTTTTAACCTATATATTTCTAAGGTTCAAACGGGACTCGATAGTCGTCGTGCGTTCGTTGAATTTTCCTCGTTTCATTATAAGCTAAATTGTATAAAAATATATATATATATATATATATCGATTTATTTTCAATAAAATTCATATAATAACATTCAATTTAATCAAAAATATACATAGTATAGTTCATACGAACTTACCTGGCTAAATTGTAGAAAAACCAAAGTTTAGGGGCATTTTGGTAATTTTTATTTCCTTGATTTTCTACCTGATATTGATCTAAATTAATAATTTCATTCAATATATTAATTTAGACAGTAAAACAATTCATTTCATGCAATTTGGTCATTTTTGACATTTTTACAAAATTACCCCTAAAGTTTTACTTTTATTCAATTTAGTCCTTGAGCCCAAAACATGCAAATTAACCATTTTTAATGCAAACCCGTTCTAGCCAAAATATTCATGGCATTCAATACAACCCATTTTTGCAATAATTTCACAACAAACCATTGTATTTTACTATTTCAACAATTTAGTCCCTAATTGGAAAATTCATCAAAAATCACTTAATAAATACTTTTAAATAAAAATTAATATATCAAATTAATAATTTAACATAAAAAAATCACAAGATTAATCAATGGAAACATTCAAAATATTCAACAGTTTCAAAATCGAAGGTATAGTCTAGTTGGACTTGCAACGATCTCAAAAATATAAAAATTACAAGAAATAAGATCGATTATACTCACATGTAAAAGAATAAAGCCAAAACCGAACCCTCCTCCACAGTTATGGTGTTCGGTGGAGTGAAGAAGAGCAAATGAAAATAAAATTTTTTAATTTCACTTTAATTTATTTTAATTTCCATTTAATTACAAAATTGCCATTGAGTTTATATTGTTTAATTCATTTCAACCATTATGTCATTCCACTATCCTAAGAATGGTTAATTTACCATATTAATCCTTCCACTTATATTCATTAAGCCATTTAATCATTCAAATCTAACTGTGATCAAATTTTACATCTTTCACGATTTAGTCCTTTTTAATTAATTAACTATCGAAATGTTAAAATTTCTTAACAAAACTTTAATACCACCTTAATGACACTCAGTAAATATTTATAAAAATATTTACGGCTCGGTTTATAGAAACAAGGTCCTGATACATCATTTTCTAAAACACTTGAACTTAATAAATCGCTTATAAAACAAAAATCACTATATCAAAAACCTTTTCAAAGTCACAATTAACTCATAAATATTATATTATCGTCAGATTTGGTGGCCTTGAAACCACTATTTCTGACACCACTAAAAAAGGGTTGCCAAAAGCCACTGCCCCTTGTTTCTAAAATGAACAATATAATCTGAAACATGGAAATAAATTCATGGCATTGCCTTCAATGAAATAAGCATTGAACTGGAAAATTGCAATACATGAGAATGTTCGTGTAGCCTCTAGTAGGGCACATATTATTGTAGACTAGATTAGCAAATCATGACAAAGGAAAATGAATGAGTGAATGGTATGGCTCTAAAAATGGATTAGGGTTTCTGGCTAACACAAAGAAGGTGGTTTGTATGCTTGCATAGGCATAGTGTACATGCCAAAGGAATAGTGTTTGGCGTATAGTTTTATGTGCTTGGTACTCTCCAACTGGTGAACTGTATGACTGTGTTGAGTTGGAAAGGTTTATACGAACTATATGTGTCTATTACAATGTTTTCCTTCGAAACTCACTAAGTTCTCTAACCTTACTTAGTTACCTTTCCTTCTGAGGCCTACTGATGAAGTAAAGGAGTTTGAAGACTACGCCAGAGGAAAATCATCACTGTGAGACTTCTAATATTTTTTATTACGCATGACATGAGGGTGGTGTGAAAATGTCCACAATCAAAGAATTAATTTTGTATTTAAACTTGTGGTCATTGAACTATGATTTCACATGAAACTTAGTAAAATATTTATGGTTTTAAAAGTGTATTATCTTATTTATCCTTGAATTACAAATAATTTATATTTCATTGTAACAGCCCGGTTTAGACCTAGTCAGAATAGTGGTTTTGGGACCACAAATATGAGGTCAAAAAAATATTTTAATATTATTTTTGGTGTTTACAATATGTGATTGAGTATGTGTGAAAATTCTATGTGAAAATTTTATCTATTGTATGCTTAATTTGCAAAAAGGACTTAATCGCATAAAATGCAAAAGCTATGTGTTGAATGTTAAAGTGCTTATTTGGCATGGATTTTTAAATGAAAAGTCCTTATGTTGTAATTAGACCTTTGATAGTGGAGATGGACAAAAATGGGTTTATATTAGTAAAATTTGAAAATTATACAATAAGGGTAAAATGGTAAAATGTCAATTAATGTTTAATAAATAAAACAAAAAAATTTGGTGGCCATTTTATCATCTTATTCCATCTAAAATAGAAATAACAAATAAGAGTTGAAGCTTTTATAATTTCGACACATACAATGCTTGATTGAGGTAAGTTTTGAGCTCAATTTTTGATGATTTCTACGTTTTTGTGATAGTTGCTTAGCGTACTATCAAACCCATTATTAACAGAGGTGCAGTGATAGTCCAACCTGAATTGGGTAAAGATTGTATGAAAAGTTTAGCAAAATGCTTCTCGATGATTGTGACTCCGTTGACAAAATTGCTATAGAAAGATTTTAAATTTTAATGGTCAGAAAAGTGTTAGCAGAGTTTTGAATAGTTGAAAGCATTATTAACAGAGGCACCAGTGATAGTCCAACCTGAATCGGGTAAAGAATTTATAGTTTACAGTGATGCATCGTTGAATGGTTTGGGCTGTGTGTTGATGCAAGAGGGCAAAGTTATAGCTTAAGCTTCGAGACAGTTAAAGCAGCATGAAAAGAACTACCTGACACACGATCTTGAATTAGAAGCAATTGTATTTGCATTGAAGATTTGGTGTCACAACTTATTTGGGGAGAAATGTCACATTTATACAGATCACAAGAGTTTGAAATATCTGATGACTTAAAAAGAATTGAATTTGAGACAACGGAGATGGTTAGAATTACTAAAAGACTATGAATTAGTGATTGATTATCATCCGGGTAAAGCTAATGTTGTTGCTGATGCTTTAAGTCGAAATTCTTTATTTGCTTTGCAAACATTGAATACTCAAATAGATCTGTGTGATGATGGTTCGATTTTGGATGAGTTGAAAGTAAGCCCAATGTTTATACATCAGATTTGTGATGCTTAGAAAAGTGATGCTGAAATGATGGCAAAACGAGATTAGTGTGGTTTGAATCCTGATTCAAAATTTCGAGTTGATAATGATGATTGTTTGAGATTCAGAGATTGGATCTATATTTTGAGAAATTTAGAGTTAATTCAGTTGATTTTGAATAAAGCTCATAATAGTCATTTATTTGTTCATTTGGGAAGTACAAAAATGTATAATGATCTGAAATAGTTTTATTGGTGGCATGGTATGAAACGTGATATCTCAGAGTTTGTTTCGAGATGTTTAGTATGTCAGCAAGTTAAAGCTAAACATCAGGTTCCATCCGCTTATTACAACCGATTATGATTCCGAATGGAAATAGGAGAGAATCACAATAGACTTTGTGTTGGGATTGCCTTTATCTCCGAGAAAGAAATATGTAATCTGGGTGATAGTTGACAGACTGATGAAATCAGCTCATTTTGTTCTGGTGAGAATAGAATATTCACTTGATAAGTTAGCCGAATTGTATATTTCTGAGATTATGAGACTGCACGGGTACCATTATCCATTGTGTCTGACAGAGATCCGAGATTTACCTCGCGATTTTGGAAGAAATTACAAGAGGCTCTAGGCATAAAGTTGCACTTCAGTACTACATTTCATCCACAAACAGATGGTCAATCAGAGCGGATCATTCAAATTCTCGAGGATATGTTGAGATGTTGCATTCTTGAGTTTAAAAGTACATGGGAAAAGCATTTGCCGTTGATTGAATTTGCATACAATAACAGTTTTCACTCTAGCATCAAAATGGCACCATATGAGGCTCTCTACGGTCGTAAATGCAGAACTCCATTATATTGGACTGATGTAACACCCCAAACCTGGCCTAGAAGTTAGGCCCGAATCTGGCGTGTCACATTGAGGTGTTTTTTTTTTGAAAACCCCATTTTCATTGAAAACCCCTCTTGATATTTAAAAACTAAAATCCCAGTTTGCGATTGTATTAATAATCGACATTTATTAAGAATTCATTACCTTCAAAACCTTGTTCGTTGCGGAAGCTTAATTTAAAACAACTGACTTATAAAACATGATATTTACAACTTGGTTGTGAAAACGTAGTGTTTTGAAAACAAATATTATTTTGGAAAACCGTGATTCAATGTTAAGCAGATTTAAAACATAATAAACTAAAAATCCCAAACTATACCAGAATTTAAGAGAGGCCTTATTGCAACCCAATACAAAAATTATTTAATAAAGTAGAATACTAAAATCCAAAACTGCTCATAGTGTGGCCACCTCTGAGTCCTCCAATACGTCGAACCGCCTACTGAGGGTTACCTAGAAAAATTAAAAAGAAGGGTGAGTTTGTGAAAACTCAGTGTGTACAACCCTCATCAGTAAAAACATGCATCACAACAATCCGGGCCGAAACCCATTACAATAACGGTGGCCATTGGGCTTTAGCCCAAAATAGCCTCGGTTGGGCCTTAACCCATATCGTATGTCACATATCATAAATATCTTGGCCTAGGCCCATCTTAATAATATAATCCATATATGTAATGTATTAATGCCCACACCAACCCTGCACTCTGTCTCTTGTCCAACCGTGCACTCCTGTGGCGATTTAATCGACCTACCCATCCGTACACTCCTTTTGTAGCACCGGTTATGCACTAACTTATCAAGACAAAGATGGTCGCTCGGTGGCTAAAAAGCCTTGGTGGATCCACGATCGTCAAGCGACCATGCGATCCTATTAGCACTTCCTCCATATTAATAATCCCATTCCCATGCAACATAATAACACATGAATGCATCATACAATAATAAACATACCATAATAATCATAAATCGCATACAAGAATAACCATATAACATATAGGGGCGTTTTCGTCATCTTACCCTTCAGGGGCATATCGATCATTTTACCCATTGAGGGTATTTCAATAATTTTTGCAAACCAAAGGTATTTCCATAATTTTGCAAACCAGGGGTATTTCGATAATTTTGCAAATTAGGGGTATTTTGGTAATTTATAAACTAAGGGTATTTTGGTAATTTACCCATCGAGGGTACTTTGGTAATTTTGCATTTCACAGCCTTTCCAAATGCCTGTTGCCACCCCGAGCGACTCAGATAACCTAAATGGTCATAACGGTGTAAATGGGCTCGAGGCCCCTTATTCGGCCCACGTGGGCCACACGAGCCCACTTAGCCCAAATCTAGCCACAGATACAAGATTCCCATAGTCTAGTTCACTATCTACTACACAATCATACAATTTATTCATATGGCCCCACTTAGCCCAAATAGCCTAAACGCACAAGAACACTCAAGCTGGCCTCAACTATCGCGTCAAAGCTCGCACACGTGCGCTCACACGCTCGTGTGGCTACCATCGCCATGTGGTCAAAATTTCAACATTTTTCACTCTAAAGCTAGAGTAGAGAGAATACACACTTGATAGGAGTCTGAAGCTAATCTGTGCTCCAAATGCTCCTATGCCCAAACGCCCACCAAGGTATGCTTGCTCTCTTCATAAATAGCTCCATTTATAGCCAACTTCTCACCTTTCCTCTTGCTATCTTTCCAATGTGGGATCCCTCCATCAGCAGAGTTTAAATGCAACTCAAACTCTAGCTGTCCAATCGCAAAATAAATACTCCCCTTCTTGTCATGAGATTCGAAAACCAAGGCTCCCTTGCACCCTTAATGATGCCTTGCCACTAGACCACTCACTTTCTTGTGCCTAACATCATGCGCAACTAAATATAAATCTATGGGCCAAAGTCTAAGTTCACTTAAAAATAAATCAAAATGAAACGCCAGTGCTAAGGCTTGAACCTTAGACCCCTTACTTCCTTGTGGCGTCACTCCCTTGCTCCCTAAGTGGCTCCAGTTAGCCACTGCACCACAAGCTCCTATTGTGTCATTTTTCTCCACATTTTATTCTTAAAGCCTACTTACTAACCACAAGCTCCTATTGTGTCATTTTTCTCCACATTTTATTCTTAAAGCCTACTTACTAACTCTCAGGGTTTTATTCACCTAAAACCAAAATTTTTCCTAAAGCCCAGGTTTGATCCCGGGACTTCATAGAAGCACCATAACCTTCTAAAATCACTCACATAATAGGTCCAACTTGAAATAATCTCATTCTCCTAATCCCAAAAATTTTAAAATGCTCCCATGGCCAAGGCCCAATAGGCCCAATCCTACTAGGCCCAAATTCAGGGTTTTACAACTGAGCTTAGTGAGAATAAGATTCATGGGGTGGATTTGATAAAAGAGACTGAACAGAAAGTGAAATTGATTCGTGACAGTTTGAAAGCGGCTTCAGATCGTCAAAAGTCTTATGCAGATTTGAAATGGAAAGATATTGAATTTGAGATCAGTGATTAAGTGTTTTTAAAAGTGTCTCTGTGGAATAAAATACTTCGTTTTGGCAGAAAAGGTAAATTGAGTCCGAGGTTCATTGGGCTATATGAGATTATTAAACGAATTAGGTCGGTTGCTTATAGATTGTTGTTGCCACCTGAATTAGAAAATATTCATATTGTGTTTCACATATTGATGTTTCGACTATACAGATCTAATCCATCGCATGTGATTGCTCCTTCTAAGGTTGAGATTCAGTCAGATTTATCATATAGTGAAGAACCGATTTGAATTTTGGCACATGAGATCAAAGTGTTGAGGAATAAGAAAATTTCTTTAGTGAAAGTGTTGTGGCATAAACACGGAGTTGAAGAGGCCACATGGGAGCCTGAAGATGTTATGAGAGAGCAATATCCAAACCTATTCACTGGTAATATTTTCGGGGATGAAAATCCCTAAGGGGGAGAGTTGTAACATCTCGGTTTAGACCCTAGTCAGAATAGTGGTTTCGAGACCACAAATTTGAGGTCAAAAAAATATTTTAATATTATTTTTGGTGTTTAAAATATGTGATTGATTATGTGTGAAATTCTGTGTGAAAATTTTATCGATTGTGTGCTTAATTTGCAAAAAGGACTTAATCGCATAAAATGCAAAAGCTACGTGCTAAATGTTAATGTAACATCCCAAAAATGGGGTTATTTGGAATTTAATCATTTTTCTTATGTATGAACTGCTGAGATATTATTTATGGAATAATAGAGTTTAATTAAAGGCCTTGAGTTGGCTCGGAATGGTAGAAATAAATATATTATTTGCTTTAAAGGTGGATAGCCTTAGTGGTTAGGGGTTATAAGAATAAATAAGGGAGCATTTGACATAAAATGAGCCTAGAATAAGTGGCAAAGGGAGGGCCACTTGGGAGCTACACTTGACGCCATCAAGAACAAGGGAGAGCCATGGTTCGAGTCATGTAATTCCCTTTTTGCTTTCATGTTTTGGACGGCATAGGGAGGGGAGAGTTCTTTCTCTCTTTGAACTCTCTTTCTTTTTATTTTATTAATAATATTGGATAATAAGTGGAAATCAAGGATATTATTATAGTAGATAAAGGAGATATTAGTTGATTTATTAGTTGATTTATTGGGATTAATTCAAATTATTTTGAATTTAATTAAACAAGTGGTTTGGAGCAATTTAAGGAAGTGGGATGGATTTTGGACTCTTGGTTGAAGAGTTGGACGGCAAGGCTGCTAGGGGGGTGCCGAATGCTTATAAAAGCACTCATGTGGTCACCTTATTTTTCTTTTTTCCCAGTTTGCTTAGCGGAATTTTCAACACCCCTCTTCTTATATTTTTCCTCTTTCCCTCCTCTCCAAAACCTTGGCCGAAATCCCCATCCTTAATTTCCCTTTTTCCTTTTATTTCCTATTTGCCGAAATTCTAACACTCCTTCTCCCATTATTTTTCTTTCCTAGCGAATCTTCCTACTACTCCCTTAAGAGTCTTGGCGAATCTCAAGCATAGAGTTTCCTCTATTTCTTCAATCGGGTTTTAAGGTAAGTAGATCAAATGTTTTCTTTATTGACCCTAGTACTTGTCGACTTCTAGGGGAAGGTAAGGACCTATTAAAAGGTATTAACTCTCTTTGATGAAACCGATTATGTTTAGGTGTTTCGGGATCTTGAGGAAATCGGTTCAAATCTCCATCAACTAGATTTGGTAAGTTAACGGTAAGTCAAGTCTTTCTAAACCTTTCAGTGAATAATTGGAGAAAGGCCGAAACTAATCTTGTTTGGTTGGCCGATTGCTAGGAACCCATAAAAGGATTCGGGTTGTTAGAAACCAAATCAAAGCAAGGTAAGATCTACTTTAGTTAGTCGATTGTTAATCATTTTAGCCGAAGGCTACTAACTTATTGAGTGCCGATTTTAGGGTGGTGAAATAAAAGGCTGATACTCAAGACTTCGGGTAAGGATTCGGGTTCAAAAGGAGAACCCTTTAAATTGTTTGATTTGGCCGAATGCACTAACACATGTCTTGGCGAATATAAGGCGATAGATCTAGGGTGGTCGGCTCTTCTTTTCTGGATTTAGGCGTCGGTGGTGACGGTGTGTACATACACATATAATTTGTTAATATCTTGATTGTTGTGAATGCTATCTTGGTTTTATGTAGCATTGGATAATGTACCACAACGGTATAGTTGGCAATTCGGTAAGTCCACGAAAATGTGTATTTGTTACTTGATGCTTTTGGTAAGCAAAATGTATTGATGCATGAGATTTAAGCATGTGATGGCATGAAACATATATGTATATATGACTGATGTGGGATTAGTGAGTGGAGGGGGCAGTGTTATTGTGCCGACGGGCACCAGTGTTTTGGTAACACACCATGACTACTGGTCACCGAGGTTTGGTACCTCAGAGGTTTGGCACCTCATAGCGACTTGTCCTCGTGGTTAACACCACCGTGGGTTGGCCCCACTTGAGATATGGGATCGTCGCGGTGATTTGGTATCACACGATGGGTTGGCCCCATCAAATGATCTGTGTCCATGGACACCAGTGTTTTGGTAACACATTGTGACTATATGTCACCAGTGGTTTGGCACCACCAGTGGTTTGGTACCACAACGGGGTAGACAGTGGCGTTTGGATGGTTAGGATGGGTATTTAATATTTTGCATATTAATGGTTATGTGTTGTGTATGGAAATATTTTAAAACGGGGAAGGGTTACATACTGAGTCTTGGTGACTCACCTTCTCCATTATTTTTTCGGTGATGCATAGATCGCGGATATGGGAGGAGGGACTTGAGGTGGCCATGCGATGGATTTCGAATTAAATGAACTTTAATTTAGCTATGATAAATTTTATTATTTGGTTGTTTTATTTTGGATGTAATAAGGCCTCCATATACTTTACTTTAGTTATTTTCTTATATGTTGGATATTTTGTTTTTAACTATAAATTTGAATCACACGTTTTTCTAAATTAACACGAAAAATGTTTTATCGTGCCATCGGGCACATCTGAAATTTGTATAATAACTTGACTTGATTAAATTTTCGAATTTGGACTAAGTATGATTTCAGCAAAATAACCAAAAAACGAGAAGTTTTCAACAAAATTTAAATTGGATTTCAAAATGGGTTTCAAAGAAAGTTTTTCCGTAACGACCCATAATCGGTCCTAACGTTTGGGCCGGGTGTGGTGTTACATTACGATTAAAGTGCTTATTTCGCATGGCTTTTTAAATGAGAAGTCCTTATGTTGTAATTAGACCTTTGATAGTGGAGATGGACAAAAATGAGTTTATATTAGTGGAATTTAAATGTTATACAATAAGGGTAAAATGGTAAAATGTCAATTAATGTTTAATAAATAAAACAAATACATTTTGTGGCCATTTTATCATCTTATTCCACCAAAAATAGAAAGAACAAATAAGAGTTTGAAGCTTTTATAATTTTGGCACATGCAAGTCTTGATTGAGGTATGTTTTGAGCTCAATTTTTGATGATTTCTACGTTTTTGGGATCGTTGCTTAGCGTACTATCAAACCCATGCTTTCATTTTAGAATTTGATGATGATTTTGAGAAGTGCCATTGATGAATATGTGAGCTTTGTGTTGTTATTTGGTGGAGTATGAAAGCTTAAAGTTGGGTTAACATATTTTGTCTTTGGATTTTTGGTGAATTTGACTATTTTGGATTAGTAAGTTTGAATTGAAATGTGAATGTGAAATGAGTAGTAATGTTAAGAGGTTGAAAAGGTGTTTAATTGGCATGTTTAGATTGCATTTGGGGAATGATTTGAAATTGGTTTGATGCTTGTAGGTGATTCCAAAGTGTGGATGGCAATTTGGCCTTGCAAATGGCCTATAATTGCCCACACGGTTGAACACACGGGCGTGTGGCTCGACAGTGTCATTTAAGTTTGCAAATTGAAACAAGTCAGGCTCGCAAATGGGCTAGACACATGGGCGTGTGATTGGTCATGTGATGCAAGTCAGTGTTCCAACGGGTGAAGAACACGGCGTGTCTTTGACCATGTGGACAAGTCAGTATGTATGCCTTGTTTTGCCATGGATTGGACACACGGACAGCCTACCCACACGGGCGTGTGACCTCTATAGCTTGGAAAAATGTTAAGTTTTAGAAAAATTTCGTATGTGTTCGGTTTAGTCTCGCCCCCTTTTTAATGCATGTTTAAGGTTTCGTCGACTTATATAAGGGACTCTATGATTGTGGATGATTAAGTTAAGATGTGAAATGATTATAAATGTTTTGAATGTTCAGTAATACCTCTTAACCCCATTTTGACGACGGTAACGGGTTAGGGGTGTTACATATGTAACACCCCAAACTCGATCCATGCGGTATGACCAGATCTGGCATGTCACACGAAGAAAACGAGTAAAGAACTTGTGATTCTTAATAAAGATGTTGTTAATTGGTTATAGTTCAAGAAAACAAGCTTGGTGATAAATATTTGATAAAATACTACTAATTTCAAGAGGTTGATTGATAAATCAAAAATCGAACTAATGAACCATAAAATCGTGACTTTTGAAAATGACGTTGATAATTTCGAAAGAAAATCCAAGTTAAATTATTTGTCCATATTTATTATGAAATCCATTTGTTAATAAACTTTGGAAAACCGTTATTAATGATTTTAGAAAATCCCCATTTAAAACATTTCAAGCAAGATATTAAGTATGTCTAAACATAAAGCAAAATAAAACATATCCCAGAGGCCTTATAACAACTTTAAAACCCAAAATAGTAAAAGCAACGAATTAAAATGGTACAGAAGTTTACTAATGTTCGAAAACATTATTTCCAAAGTATGGCCTCCACCGAGTCATCCATGGCCCCAAGTCCTCATCATTGAGCATCACCTGTAAGGATTAAGAAGGAGGGGTAAGTTACTAGAACTCAGTGTATAATTCCCTTATCGTCATCCACTAGGTCTGAATCTATTTAGCAATAATTTGGGCCTAAGCCCATTTACATAATCTTGGGCCGAAGCCCATTTACATAACAAAATATATATATATATGTGCAATGTATGCAACCCAACCCATCCATCCAATCACACCCCCGTACCAGCCAATCACACCTGTGGGGATCAAGTCAACCCACCCTGTCAATCACACCAATTCGCAGGCAAGTTGCCATTTATAATAGTTTGTAGGCAAGTTGCCATTTATAATATTTGTGGTTGAGCCACCAGAATCATATACGGTAATATAACTGACACCTAGCATTAATCACGATGGCTCAAAGCCATGTTTAATTTGGCACATAGCCATTATCAGAATTTGTGGCAATGCCACCAGGCTACACTTCTCTTCATTCAATTATCCCATCCCATGCAATATGTATAGATGCAACATATATAATAACATAAAATATCCACATATAAAAATAACAACCATTAATCTATTGAATAGTTTTAATGAATCGGCCTATAGGGGCATTTCAGTAAATTTTACAACCCAAAGGTATTTC
This sequence comes from Gossypium rotundifolium, assembly GCA_025506655.1. Lineage (NCBI taxonomy): Eukaryota > Viridiplantae > Streptophyta > Magnoliopsida > Malvales > Malvaceae > Gossypium > Gossypium rotundifolium. The sequence goes on from CP106723.1 coordinate 82,643,289, forward strand.
TGTAATTTTATCCATCGAGGGTATTTTCATAATTTTACAACCCCGGACTTAACTACTAATTTGGGGTATAAAAATTTAAACTGTCCATCTACATCATATTGACTAAATTGACTATAACTCAAGTTAGGAAACTCGAACTTTAGATCTTTAAATTTTCCTTGAATATAGACTCATATATCTTCTTAGTACAATTTTTCTAGAATTTTTGGCTTATCCATTTAGTACAGTTTATTCATTAATGTTTCCCCTATTTCACTGACTAATGGTTCTGACCTCTCTTACCCTAAATTCAAATATCTCCTTGTACAGTTTTTATATGTTGCTCCCAATTGTTTCTATTGAAACTAGACTCACTAAGGAATCTATACATATAAATTATAAATCACAATTCACTTTGTACAATTTTAAATGAGTTTTCCAAGATAGAACAGGGAACCACAAAGTCATTCAGAACCAGTCTCACTAAAATTAAAATATCACAAAATATAAAATTCTTCTTCCTACTCTGTTTCTTTCATATTAAAATAGACACAACAAGCTTTAATTCTATACCTTATTCACCTTCTAATTCCCTTTCTCCTATTTTTCGTGATTTTTCAAATTCACGTCACTGCTGCTAAGCAAAAACCGTTTCATTGCAAAATATGGTTTCCACTACGAACATACACACGCTCGTGTGGTCACAGATGCCAGATTTTGATTTTTCAATCTTTCCACCGAATCACAAAACATTTCATGCAAATATTCAAAGAGGTGTGAGATTACACACCATTTCAAACATGTATTCGGAAGGGTACGAGATTACACACCTAATTTGGATATCCTAAAGAACCACTCTTCGTTGCCCTCACAATTGTGATCCTTCCCTACTAGGTTCTAAAATCCAGCCTTGCACTTTGGCTATTGTAATGAGTTCCAATCAACTTCCAAAACCAAGGCTAAGAGAATGATAAGTAGAAGCAAAGAATGGCTTGAAAGTTTTGGCAAAACAAAGGAGAAAGGTGCACAAATGGACTAGGTGTTTCGGCCAAACAAGGGAAAATGGTGTACAATATTGGCTTTAGAGTTTTTAGCAAAGAGGGAAGAAATTGGAAAAAAAAAAGAAAAGGTCACCAAATTCCAAAATGACCAAAGAGAAAAGAGAAATTCGGCTCTCATTATTCCCTCACCAAAACCGTGCATCACTTTGCCTAAAGGAAGAATGTTGACCATAATTCTTTCCAAAACATCTTCCACACTTTAAGCCAACATGTTCCCTATTCTTTCCTTTTCTTTTTCCTTCTTTCCTTCCACTCATCCTTTCCTTATTTCCATAGCTATCTTTCCTAAAAGAAAAAGTCTTCCTTACCATAATTGAAGCCTTGGCCGACACTATGGATGAATAGCACAAAAAAAAATCAAAATTTGCACCAAGTGGGATTCGAACCTCTTCCCGTAAAGCCCTTCATGTGACGCCACATCCTCTTTGCCATATGCTCATTTATGCTAGAAATTTACTCATTTATTTCCATAAGTATTGATGCCACTTACCTTCTCCCCCTTAAGGGCTTAAACACAAAAATTTTCCTATAGCCTAACTTGAACCCGGAACTTCCTAGAAACTCCGTAACTTTCCAAATTCACCTAATAAGTCCAACTTAAAATAATGTCGTTCTCTTGTTCAAAAAAAAATTAAACACTCCTGCGCCCAAGGCCCATTGGGCCCAATTCTACTAGGCCCAATTTCGGGTCGTTACAACATTCATACTAACTTAAATTGTAGTTTAAATTGGTTTTCGCCAGATACGATTTTAAAAATAATGATTTTAAGATAGTGACGCACCATTCTTAGATCCCCCTTACAGATCATGTTTGGAGTGTTACAATCAAAGACTTTGAGGAAAAACCAAGCTAGACAGTGTGGAGATCGAGGATTGTAGAATGTTGGAGTCATGTACATAAGAAAAGGGTTACATTTGAGGCTTCGCCCCAAGAGCTGTTCATTGTATCTGGATCGAGTTGGATCTGGTGCCCTAAGTGTAGTTTTTTCGTCTAAGTGCAATTGTAATTATTTGAACAGACTGGTTAATAAAACAAATTCATTTATTACATTAATATACTTTGTATAATTTTCCTCACATGGCTTTTGCACGCAAAGAAAAATGGAGGCAAATGTTGCTTGTTGGTTGGTTAAATGTTTAACTAATACTAAGCGGTATTACATGGTCAGATTGTAGTACGAAAAGACAACTTTTATTCGTAGATGAAGCTAAACATGTCCTTAGTGTAATCATAAATGAGAAAACCCATTAAAAACCTAATATGTTGTCTATCAACTCCAATTGGGGAGATGCCTTGTCTTGGTGATCGGAGCGGATGCCTCTTAGAAGATAGACATAAATGTGACTAACTGGACTGACAGCACATCGGATAGGACCCAAGTAGAATAGATCTTCAATCCATTTATGAATTTATTCACTTGTGACATTCATAGTGTGACATACATAAATCTTAAGTGGATGGGGAACTATGTATGCATGACTCGTACACTTTGATGTAAGTAAAACCTGAGTTCAAATAGATAAGGAACCGGAAGCTGATGTGTTTGGTGTACAACTTTTATAGTATGTAGCATCATTCATAGTAGTGAAATTCATATCCCAAACCATAGGTAAATGATATCCTATCATTGGCATTACATGGTTGATGAAAAGTAAACATGGCCACGGGTCGTCTATCCTTGTGATGGATGACTTGATCACTATTTGATAGTGACTGACTTTTCATGAAGGAAGATGTAATGGTTACCATGAGATAAAATAGGATCATATTGGGAGAGTGGATATTATCCCGAAGAGATCAAGGATATCCTATGAGGGTAACCCTCTCATGACAAGGTCATTGGACGAGAACTGAGTAGTTGCTTTCATAATGATATGTCGTTGGGGAGAGCTCAGTCATAATACTATAGTGGAATGGCTTCGTGATTGAATGAGTTTATAATTAATAGGTGAAAAATCAAAACTTATCAATCAGTCCCTCTACTTGCTCGTTGAAACCATAAATGGATTGTGTGTTTGAATAGAAATGAATAGAATGAATAGGAAAAGAGAAATGGGAAAGATTCATGAATGATTATGGTTTCCGCCGAAATGGAGAACTGGAATCATTTGGAAATGAATGTAGGTTTCCAAAAATCAAAATGGAAATGATCCATTTGCAGTCCTATATGGATTATTTAAAAATTGATCAAAAGAATGAGTTTATGCTATTGGATTGTTTTAAAGCCTGAAAATGAAAATAAACCATTTGTTCGTAGTGAACATATTGAACATATTTTCTCCAAAATTTTACAGGGGTACAATTGTCAAACTTTTGTTGGATGTAACATAGGGTTGAGAAAATTATTTTATATATAAATATTAAATTTTATTTTTGGAAATAGAGTATTGGATTAGGTTGGATCACATTACAAAGTATTGGATTAAAAAGGCCCAGGAAGTACTCGTAAATGGACTCGATGTGAGAGAGACCCAAAAATCCCTCATGCACATGAAGAGGTCGGTAAGTCTAGTAGGAATACTAGGGTGTCCCATCCACCCTAGTCCTATTCTAAGTAGGATGTTGTTTTTCTATTTGAAAAAAACAACTACAACTCAACAAGGGTTCTACCTTCTCTTCTTATAAATAGATGGCATCGGTAGAGCTATTAACACAACTTTGAGAGATTGTTATTCTAATGAAAAATAAAGAGAATTTATTCTCACTATTACATATTTTCTCAGAATAACGATTGTACCAGTTTATATTAAGAAGAGAGAATTTTTATTTTCATCGCAAAAGGAGAGAAACTTTTTCCAATTCTATGTTTCGATTCAATTGGTTCAAGCTCACACTCAAAGCAGTTCATGGTATGAGAATAGCAATGAAGATAGTTTGGTTCAAAGGCGAGAACAATGAACGTCCGATAAGTTGAAAACACAGGCACGAATTTGGTTAAGGTTTATTGCTATAAATATCACAAACCGAGTCAGTTTTCAAAAATTTAATTTTCCACTGTGCTAAAACACCATTTTCAAACTAGATTTTTTCCAACAGATAGCACCCTAAGAATTTGGGTAATGGAATAGTTAGCTTGATGAGAGTTGTAATAGGCACATTATAAACAAGCAGTCTGTTTAGCTATAGGAACAATTTGTAGGATTGAACATTTAGTGGCTTATAGACTTAGATGCAAGAATTATTATTTTATTAGATAGTTTTCTTTTTAGATTGTTTTATATCAGTCTAGTTAGAAATTATTAAGTATAAGTTCATTTGTGACGCTCCATACCCAAGCCAATAGATGGGTCGAGCGTGGGATGTTACATGCTTTCATAGATGCCTCTCCTATCGTAATCGAGGCCTTACATAGAACCCCTCATTATACAATATATTTTTACAGGAATTTAGATGAGCACGAGTTGGACTATAATGCCATTATAAATTTCCTAATGGAAGGTTTGGGCACCTATGTTTGAAGGGTGGGAACTAATGACCCAATAAGGTTCCAACAATCAATTATGGTCCTTAAAGCCAAAATATGGATTTATGTTATTTCTGCCAAATTATTCCTTACACAACATGACATAGAAGTTACCCGTGATCGTGTCAATATGCTACATGCCATTTTTCAGGATCAGCGGATCAACATAGGAGGCCAGATCTTCCACAATAGGAAAAAATATGAAGAAGGGTATACATGAGTACTTTTGTACTCACATCTGATTATGGAGTTGTGTAGGAGAACCGGAGTTGAATTTGATGCGGACAGGCCAAGCTGCCAATAGGAAGGCATCTTAAAAGATGTCATTTTTTAACAATTTGTAAAGCAACATACGAATTGAGTAGAGCAAAGAAATGAGCCAATGGTGACACATAAATAGTTTAGTCGAGATCACGGCCTACCTACAGGCGATGGAGGAGCCACAACATGTACCACCAAGGGTACATAGGAAGAAAGCAACTTAAATGACTCCACTAAATGTAGACCCAACCTTGAAGCCCATCTCGCATACATAGCTTTGGGCTTGGCATATGCCAAACCAATATGTGATCACTATGTTGCCATACAACATCCCATTGCCACCATGGACCTCATCATTTTCACCACCTTTTGGGATTCAGCTGACAGATACCCCTATGCCACCACATGGTGGTACTACCCCATCATGACTTAGAGAAACAGGGATCATGATCCATGAGCAGAAAAACTCGACTCCACATGCAGACCTGGTAGGACCACTCACCGATAGGGCAATAAGCCAATGGTCATCTCATATGAGGGTAGCATCGAGGAACTCGATGATGACAATTTGATAACGATTGGAGGAGGATAAAATAAATAGTATTTTTTATTGTGTGTTTAGTTTTTATTTGTAGAAACCTCATATTTTTAAGGCACTACAATTTCAAGCTAAAACCGAAAGGAAGAGTAACTTCCACCATTTGCAATGGACTTATCAAGCTATTCGGGTAATCTCTTTCCTTTATATTTTATTACACATTAGGGACAATGTGTCGAATGAAGTGTGGGGGTGGCTTAGGAATTTTTTTAATTTTTTTTTATTTTGTTTGGTTTTCTAGGGTTTTAGTAGTTTTTATAATTTTATTTTTGCATGTTTTTAATATACTTGAGCTTGTTGAAATACAATAGATTGATTAGAATCATGTTGATAGGATTTTTTAATAAACTACAAATTTAGTTTTATAATAATTGATTCTATATTATCTAATTTTAGACTAATTAGTTCAATTTATTACATTGTGAATAAATTTAAGATGTTAAGTATAACAAATGATAAATGAATTCATAAATAAAATGCATGTTTACTTGAATTTTAGGTGATAGAAGTTGATAGACTTGGCTAATTTAATCTATGTATGGAATTACCTAGGGATGACCAATGTAACACCCCTAACCGGTATCTATTGCTGGAATAGGGTTATGGAGCATTACCAGAGTTTACATTTCAAAACTATCAAAATTTTAAAGCATTTGATTCATACCATCAATCATAGCAAAAGCAATAAAAAAAATGCATATTTTTCCTTATACAAGCCCTCGATGCCTTGAAAACACATTAGAAACAACTTGGGACCAAATAAAAAATATATAGCATTTTTCATAAAAAGATGAAAATTTACAAGCTCAGAGGTCACACACTGTGTGGCTGAGTGTAACTTACACGGCCGAGAGAGACACCCGTGTCATAGGCGGTGTGGACATTCGAAGTAGGGACACACGCCTGTGTCCCAACCCGTGTCCGTGCAGTGTAACTCATCGATTGGGTCACACGGCCAAGCCATGCGCCAAGCCATATACCTCTTGAAATGGCCTCACACTCCTATGTGCTACTCTTTGTGCTAGGTGTGTAACATCCTAACTTGCAACCCTTTGAAAGCTACAGGGGAGACATGACCGTGTCACTGGTCAGTGTGTCACACACATTTGAGACACACACCGTGTGTCTCGCCTCGTGGAACAAAAATAGGCCATTTTCAAGCTATTTTTCTCACCGAACCTAGCATGTACCTACTAGCACTTTTGTACATATTACAAACCTTAAAAATGCACCAAAACCATGCATAATTAGACCATTCAAATAAGGTATAGTCCTATTCTAAGTAGGATGTTGTTTTTCTATTTGAAAAAACAACTACAACTCAACAAGGGTTCTACCTTCTCTTCTTATAAGTAGATGGCATCGGAGAGCTATTAACACAACTTTGAGAGATTGTTATTCTAATGAAAAATAAAAGAATTTATTCTCAACTATTACATATTTTCTCGAATAACGATTGTACCATTTATATTAAGAAGAGAGAATTTTTATTTTCATCGCAAAAGGAGAGAAACTTTTTCCAATTCTATGTTTCGATTCAATTGGTTCAAGCTCACACTCAAAGCAGTTCATGGTATGAGAATAGCAATGAAGATGGTTTGGTTGAAAGACGAGAACAATGAACGTCCGATAAGTTGAAAACACAGGCACGAATTTGGTTAAGGTTTATTGCTATAAATATCACAAACCGAGTCATTTTTCAAAAATTTAATTTTCCACTGTGCTAGAAAACCGTTTTCAAACTAGATTTTTTCCAATAGATAGCACCATAAGAATTTGGGTAATGGAATAGTTAGCTTGATGAGAGTTGTAATAGGCACATTATAAACAAGCAGTCTGTTTAGCTATAGGAACAATTTGTAGGATTGAACATTTAGTGGCTTATAGACTTAGATGTGAGAATTATTATTTTATTAGATAGTTTTATTTTTAGATTGTTTTATATCAGTCTAGTTAGAAATTATTAAGTATAAGTTCATTTGTGACGGTCCATACCCAAGCCAATAGATGTGTCGAGCGTGGGATGTTACATGCTTTCATAGATGCCTCTCCTATCGTAATCGAGGCCTTACATAGAACCCCTCATTATACAATAAATTTTTACAGGAATTTAGATGAGCACGAGTTGGACTATAATGCCATTATAAATTTCCTAATGGAAGGTTTCGGCACCTATGTTTGAAGGGTGGGAACTAATGACCCAATAAGGTTCCAACAATCAATTATGGTCCTTAAAGCCAAAATATGGATTTATGTTATTTCTGCCAAATTATTCCTTACACAACATGACATAGAAGTTACCCGTGATCGTGTCAATATGCTACATGCCATTTTTCAGGATCAGTGGATCAACATAGGAGGCCAGATCTTCCACAATAGGAAAAAATATGAAGAAGGGTATACATGAGTACTTTTGTACTCGCATCTGATTATGGAGTTGTGTAGGAGAACCGGAGTTGAATTTGATGCGGATAGGCCGAGCTGCCAATAGGAAGGCATCTTAAAAGATGTCATTTTTGAACAATTTGTAAAGCAACATACGGATTGAGTAGAGCAAAGAAATGAACAAATGGTGACACATAAATAGTTTAGTCGAGATCACGGCCTACCAGAACTGATGGAGGAGCCACAACATGTACCACCAAGGGTACATAGGAAGAAAGCAACTTAAACAGCTCCACTAAATGTAGACCCAACCTTCGAAGCCCATCTCGCATACATAGCTTTGGGCTTGGCATATGCCAAACCAATATGTGATCACTATGTTGCCATACACAGCATCCCATTGCCACCATGGACCTCATCATTTTCACCACCTTTTGGGATTCAGCTGACAGATACCCCTATGCCACCACATGGTGGTACTACCCCATCATGACTTAGAGAAACAGGGATCATGATCCATGAGCAGAAAAACTCGACTCCACATGCAGACCTGGTAGGACCACTCACTGATAGGGGCAATAAGCCAATGGTCATCTCATATGAGGGTAGCATCGAGGAACTCGATGATGACAATTTTGATAACGATTGGAAGGAGGATAAAATAAATAGTATTTTTTATTGTGTGTTTAGTTTTTATTTGTAGAAACCTCATATTTTTTAAGGCACTACAATTTCAAGCTAAAACCGAAAGGAAGAGTCACTCCCACCATTTGCAATGGACTTATCAAGCTATTCGGGTAATCTCTTTCCTTTATATTTTATTACACATTAGGGACAATGTGTCAAATGAAGTGTGGGGTGGCTTAGGAATTTTTAAATTTTTTTATTTTGTTTGGTTTTCTAGGGTTTTAGTAGTTTTTATAATTTTATTTTTGCATGTTTTTAATATACTTGAGCTTGTTGAAATACAATAGATTGATTAGAATCATGTTGATAGGATTTTTTAATAAACTACAAATTTAGTTTTATAATAATTGATTCTATATTATCTAATTTTAGACTAATTAGTTCAATTTATTACATTGTGAATAAATTTAAGATGTTAAGTATAACAAATGATAAATGAATTCATAAATAAAATGCATGTTTACTTGAATTTTAGGTGATAGAAGTTGATAGACTTGGCTAATTTAATCTATGTATGGAATTACCTAGGGATGACCAATGTAACACCCCTAACCTAAGATCTATTCTTTGGAATAGGGTTATGGAGCATTACCAGAGTTTACATTTCAAAACTATCAAAATTTTAAAGCATTTGATTCATACCATCAATCATAGCAAAACCAATAAAAAAATACATATTTTTCCTTATACAAGCCCTCGATGCCTTGAAAACACATTAGAAACAAGTTGGGACCAAATAAAAAATATATAGCATTTTTCATAAAAAAGATGAAAATTTACAAACTGTAGAGGTCACACGGCTGTGTGGCCAGAGTGTAACTTACACGGCCGAGAGAGACACCCGTGTCATAGGCTGTGTGGACATTCGAAGTAGGGACACACGCCTGTGTCCCAACCCGTGTCCGTGCCCGTGTAACTCACTGATTTGGGTCACACGGCCAAGCCATGCGCCAAGCCATATACCTCTTGAAATGGCCTCACACTCCTATGTGCTACTCTTTGTGCTAGGCTGTGTAACATCCTAACTTGCAACCCTTTGAAAGCTACAGGGGAGACATGACCGTGTCACCTGGCTGTGTGTCACACACGGCTGAGACACACACCCGTGTCTCTGCCTCTGTGGAACAAAAATAGGCCATTTTCAAGCTATTTTTCTCACCGAACCTAGCATGTACCTACTAGCACTTTTGTACATATTACAAACCTTAAAAAATGCACCAAAACCATGCATAATTAGACCATTCAAATAAGGTATAACAACATACAACCAATATGACCAATGGCATCTCAACTCATCATCTAAACATGTACAATTACATATTCAAATTAGTCAAAATGCTCAACTAACTTTTGATTAAGCTAGCATCAACAACAAACCATTTACTTTACCTAAGAAACATACCAAATATACCATTAAACAATTTGCACCAAATGTCACATATGTCATTTATAGCAAATGTACCAAATTACCACATTCATACCAACCACAAGACATTTATAATATTCATACTTAACCAATCATACCAACTTAAACATGTTTAGCATAATAAGTTATGATATCAACCAATTTAAGGCCATTTATATACATGCCAAAAACCAATCCTTATTCAACATTCAAAATACCATAATCACAACCAAGATACCATAACACAAGTCAAACCATATGCCTATTTCAACAACCAAAACACATATGCCAAACATTAGCCAAAAATGCCTATACATGCCATTATATCCAAAATCAAAACATTCAAAAATACTGATAGAGCCAGTGGATAGTGTGATACAACTCCGACAAGCTTTCAACCTGATCAAACTTTCGATAATCTAAAAAGTAAAGGAAAAACAACTACATAAGCAATGAATGCTTACTAAGCTCGTATAAACTTTAGTCATATCAATCCATTTCAAATATGAAATTTATACATATCAAGAATAATCCTATACTGATACCGCAAGATTCATGTAACCATATTCAACAACTCACAAAGTGAATAAATCCACAGCATCACAAATATATATCATCCTTAGCATCGTAGGATTTTATAAAACTTTAAACCCTTTCCAAATTTTCTTACATTCATTTGCATTTCCTTACTTTCTATTGCATTTACTTTCTTTAACTTAAACAACAACATCAATTCAACTTATCACTTCCTTTTTTCATCATTTTACACTTCAGGGAAGAGCTTACTATTTCATTACCTTTCCATACATACATGTTTCATATGCATAACACAAAACATAAGCATGTCATTCAACCATAGCCACAAGTTAGTGCATTTAAACATAGATCTTTTCGAATTAATCACACAATAAACCATTTCATAAGAAATTGCATAATTTAAATCTTACCACTCTTTCTTGAACACAAGCATAATTCAGTTTGAGCACTTACCATTTCAATGCAACTTATAAGTAAACATAATACCATTTAACCAATAGCTTGGCACATGCCTAAGCATCAAACAACAACACAAGTTAGCCATGTAAATACATATATAAACCAATAATCATGGATGAGCACAACAATTGATTACTTTTCATATACATGTATCATCCAATTCAATTTTCCACATACCATGTAACAACATATCCATGTAACTCATATGTGTCCTTGTAATAGTCCATATTAAACTCTTACCATTTTGTATCAGAATATTGCCTATTGAACCATTTAGAATATGTATGCTCATATGAGCTACGAATCGGTATGCTCTCACGAGCTATAAATTGGTAAGCTTATACAAGCTGAGAATTGTTAAGCTCTCACGATCCAAATCGGTAAGCTCATATGAGCTGAGATCGGTAAGCTCTCATAAGCTGCAATCGATAATCCCTAATGACATGTCATTTGTATCCTACGAATTCCTAAGGTTCAAATAGGGCTCGATAATCGTCTTACGTCATTGGATTTATGTTGTTTCATAATATGGTAAATTGCATAATAATATATATATATTGATTTAATCATAATATAATAACATATTAACATTCAATTTATTCAAAATTATATAGAATATAGTTCATACGAACTTACATGGCTAAATTATAGAAATACTAAAATTCAAGTGCATAGGGAGGATACTAGAGATCCCATCACTTCCAAAAGAGAAAATTCACATGAATGAAGGACGCAAAGACTTAACATCGAACAAAAAAGTTTTCGTCAATTGAAGAATCTTCATTCAAGGGTCGGTAGGAAAGTAGGATTGAAAGTGCATAGTTGAGGAGCCTCGGGGAGTGATCGAAAAGAGCCAGGCACTATAAAAGAAGAAAAAGGGATAAGAAAAAGGGTACACCTCCATTGACTAGGACCTAAATCTATCGTAAACCTAAAGGAGATGGGAACTTCGACTATGAAGAGTTGCCGACTTAATCGATGCCTTGTCTTATCTCCACTAAAGATTTTTGAAAAGAAATAGGGCACACAAGGGAGACAAATTACTATCTTTTGGTACATCAATCATTTCATATTTTTGTAATCAAGTTATAACAATTCACTCTAGATGGACGCTGAGTACACGTTCACCTATGTCGGTCTGACCGACCGATAATCTAGTTTCACTTTAATGATAGGAATCATCCATTCGCACCTGAGAAATTTTTCACGTTCCTCATTCGAGCTTTCTTGACCAATTATCCATTTTCGTGGGTTGGCGGGAACAAGCTCTCTTTTTAATTCCACTAGTAGGCGGGTCCTATGAACTTTGACTCAGGAAGAGGCGTAACTCGCGCTCGTCTCGTATTTCATCCAATTTTAGGTTTTTTATGTAAAGCAGCGATAATGTTTAAAGAGATTCCAGACTAGAAGTTGCTCGACCTGGATGGAGAGAACGGCCTGGCTGACATTGATAGAGGTTGTTTAGGAAGATCGCAGCCATAAAGAAAGGGGAAGATCTTATCTTGACGGAATTAGATTAAATAAGAAGAATAGCTAGAAGGGAGGAATGAGGGTTCAAGCTTGACTTTCTTCTTTCTATAGGGCAGAATAAGACGAATGTTCATGGTATCCATAACAGCCCATTGATGCAACAATTTTACATTAAATCCTTGTACTTTTATTAATTTAACAATTTAGTCCCTAATTGATAAATTCATTAAAAATCACTTAACATAATACTTTTAATTATCAATCAACATTCCAAATTCATCATTTAACATAAAAATCACAAGATTAATCAATGGCAACATTCAAAATCTTTAATAGTTTCAAAATCGAAGGTACGAGTTAGCTAGACCTAGTTACATTGATCTCAAAAACATAAAAATTATTAGAAACGGGTTAAAATGGCTTACCATGCATGAATTGAAGCATGGCCAAACCTTGGTTCTTCTTGCCATGGTGTTTCAGTGATGAAAATATGAAATGAAGAAGAAAACCCTTTTGTTTTCTTATTTTATTAACTTTTATTTCTTTATTTTATCTTTTATCTTTTAATAATATTATTATAACATATAAAACACATATAAAATTAAGAGAAAATAAGCTTTAACCGCCCACCAACTTAAGAATGGATAATTTACCCATTAAGGCCATCCAATAATAATTTTTTTAATCAATTTAACACCTTTAAACTAATAACGATTAACTTTTTCAACTTTTACAATTTAGTCCTTTTTACTTAATTAATTATTGAAACGTTAAAATTTCTTAACGAAACTTTAGTAACACCTTAATGACACTCTGTAAATATTTATAAAATATTTATGACTCAGTTTATAGTAACGAGGTCCCGATACCTCATTTTCTAAAATGACTTGACCCTAAGGTCAAACTACTTGAAATTAATAATTCGCTTATATAACATAAATTATCAATTCAAAAACCTTTTTTAGAACTATATTTGACTCATAAATATTAAATACTAATATATACAAACTTACTCGTTGGATTTGGTGGCCCAAAATGTAACATCCCAAAGTTGGGCCTAGTAGGATTGGGCCCACTGGGCCTTGGGCGTAGTAGTGTTTAAAATTTTTGGGAATAAGAGAACGGATTTAATGCAAGTTGGATCTAATAGGTGAGTGATTTTGGAAGGTTAGGGGGCTTCTATGAAGTCCCGAGATCAAACTTTAGGAAAAATTTTGGTTTTAGGTGAATAAAACCCTGGGAGTTAGTAGGTAGGCTTTAAGAATAAAATGTGGAGAGAATGACACAAAAAGAGCTTGTGGTGTAATGGCAAATGGTGCCACATAAGAGACAAGGGGGTAACGCCAAAAGGAAGGAAGGGGGTCCAAGGTTCAAGTCTTGGCTCTTGCATTTTGGTTTTCTTTTTCTATGGACTTTAGAATTTGGCCATAGATTTATATTTAGTTGCGCATGATTTTAGACACAAGAGGAGCTTGTGGCCAAATGGTTAGCGGCGTGGATTATGCTACAAGGGAGCATGGGTTCGAATCTCATGGAAAGTAAGGGAGTATTTATTTTGTGAATTGGACGGGAAGAGTTTGAGTTTGATTTAAACTTTACTGAGAGAGGATCCCACATCAAAAAGATGCAAAGAAGGAAGGTGAGAAGCTAGATATATATAGAGCCTTCTAGGAGGAGAAGGAGCATACCTGGTTGGCTTTGGGCATAGGAGTGCTCGGAGCGCGGTTTAGCAGCTTCAGATTCCTATCAGGTGTGTACTTCTCTCTACTCTAGCCGTAGATCGGCAAATGCCAAAATACCGGTCACACTGCGATGGTAGCCTGAAACACCCCAAACCCGGCCCACAAGCCCTGACTAGATCTGGCATGCTTCTCAAGTAAAAACATAGTTAAGTTTCGAATAACATTTTGAAAATCGTGGTGGTTTGTAGAAAAGTTGATTCGAGTTGTGTTTAATTTTGTGCTAAATCGATAAGTTTTTAAAAAAACCATAAGTTGAAAAGAATACCAAATTTTAGAATTTCATGTAAAAACCGTAGGTAATTGAGTTTCAAAACATTTGATGTTGTTTGTATCATATCGGAAAATTAAAATGCATAAAACAATTAAGTATAATGACCTTATTACATCAACTTATAACCCAAAATAAATCCAAAATACTTAAATATAAAAAAATTCAAAATAAAATAAATGCCGAGCTGAACATGGCCACCATTAAGCTCCTGCCGACCCGGTCCATTTACTGTGTGTCACCTGAAAAGATATCCCACAACGGGGTGAGTCAACATACTCAATGTGTAACAACCAACACAAATTCCCAATCGATTTAGGCATACAAATCATATATACAAAACATATATATAAACAATGATGCAATCCCAAACCCAAACCTAGATAGCCATCCTCTACACATCACCCGTACCTGCCATCACACCGTGGGGATTACTAAATCGACCCTCCATCCGCTACACACCATCGAAGGCAGTCGCTGCAGACGGCTTGCACATCGCCCTTATAAATTGTGGCATAGCCACCAGATAATTGTGACAAAGTCACCAGATAGTATTTCATGACATTAGTCACCACATTCAGATTATGTGACATGAGTCACCAGATATTGTGGTAAAAACCACCAGATCACTTCCCCTTTCCATAATCACCCATATGCCCATGCACAATACAATACATGCAAAATCATGCCATATATCTTATTCCATGTTCATAACGAATTCACATATAGGTCATATTCAATATTCATAACACTATTAACATAGTATTAAAGGTGAACGTACCTGAGTACTCTGTACCATCGTATGGTACCTTTAGCCACATCTTTCATACTTTCATTAACATATAAATATTAAATCAATACCATAAATCTATCAAGAATTAGTGTGGGGCTACACACCTGGTTACTATCGTGTTCACGAAATCCCGAAAGTCTACCGAGACCGATTGCACTCCTTCCTAAAAACCAATGTCAGAATCGGCTAGTCTCTAATACTCAATCTAGCCTTGGCCGATTATTCATATTCACTAACCTTGTGGATCTAAATCCCAAAATTATCCTTTGTCTTTGAAGATGTGAAGATGAAATACCTACAAGGTGTATGTTAGATCCGATTCTAATGCTTGATGAACATCATAAATGCCCTTGACCTAAGATTACTCGGCTTACCTTAGATCTTGAAATCTCGAATGATCTTCTCCTTGTAGTCGACTATAAACAAATCTCGAAAGACCACTCTTCAAATGTTAGCTACATACGAGATAATGGCCCTATGAACATTTACCACCCTTAGAAATCAAGGCCAACCATTCGGTTTTGGCCACCAAAAGAGAAAGAAAGGAAAACCGATTGCTAAGGAAAGAAAATACTTACCACTATTAAAGCACCCTCAAAGAATCGGCTTCTGGATCCCAAAGAGAAAGGTTTTGGCTAATGCACAAGAAGTGTTTCGGCTTGATGAACACTAGGGAGACTCGAAACTTTAATGGTGAAAAGAAAAAGAGAAGGGAATGGAAGCTATAAGGTTCGGCTATGGCTCTCAAATGGTGAGGGAATATTCGGCCATATAAGAAAAAGGTGTAGAATTAATGTTGAAAGAAAGAAAAGAAGGAGAGGAGAAAGTTAGAAGAATTTCGGCACACCCTACTACTATACTTCAAAACCGAAAATGCCACCCCTAGAGTCCTATATTCGGCCACTTACTCCCCTCTCTCCCTTATCCCTTGACCCCTCCACCTTAGCCGAATCCTCAAACTCTCCAACGCCATCTATACCTCCTCCTTCTAGAGTCCTCATGCCGTCCAACTCTGCCTCTCCTTGCTGCAAAATAAAACTCCAAAAGTGCTTTCCTTGCTGCTCGAACCTAGGCCCCCTTGTATTGCTTGTGGCATCACATTCTAAGGCTTTAAGTGGCGCTTTCCTGCCACTTTACCAAGCTGATTTTTATGTCCTACTTCCCCTACAATTCCTCTTAAGGCCTATCAACTTGGCTCCCCTTTAATACTTAAAATCTGATATTTTCTAAGGCATTTACCTACACTCTGAAGTTCTCAAAAATTCATTCAACACATTCAAACACACATAAGCATGCTACTTCATACAATTAAGCAATAATGCACAAGCCCTAAATCCCGGATATTACATAGCCACACTAGCGTGTGAGCACACGTGTGGAAGCTTCGACGTGATATAGTCGAGGCTACCATGAGTATTCTTGTGGGTGTGGGCTATTGGGCCACGATGGCCAAAAAGGCCAAATGGGCCCGGGGCCCATATGAGTAAATTGTATGATTGAGTAGTAGATAGTGAACTAGACTATGTGAATCTCATATTTGTGGCTAGATTTGGGCTAAATGGGCCATACGAGCGTGTGGGCCCATTTGGGCCATGATGGGCCCTAGGCCCAATTGCACCGTTTCGATAAGAAAAGGTATCTGTGTCGCTCAAAGCGACAGTAGGCCATCGAAAAGGCTATTAAATGCAAAATTACTGAAACACCCCTGGTTTACAAAATTACCGAAATACCCCTGATTTGTAAAATTACCGAAATACCCATGGTTTGTAAAATTACCAAAATACCTTAGTTTGTAAAATTACTAAAATACCCTCAGTTTATAAATTACCAAAATACCCCTAGTTTACAAAATTACCAAAATATCCCCGGATTACAAAATTACTGAATTACCTGGTTTACAAAATTACCGAAATACCCTAATTTGTGAAATTACCAAAAATACCTCTGGGTTGTAAAATTACCAAAATACCTCTAGTTTGGAAATTACCAAAATACCCCTAGTTTGTAAAATTACCAAAATACCCCTGGTTTGTAAAATTACTAAAATACCCTTGGTTTGTAAAATTACTAAAATATCCTTAGGTTGCAAAATTATCGAATTACCCTTGGTAGGTAAATTACTAGAATACCCTCGATGGGTAAAATTACCATTATACCCTTAGGGGTTGATTAGCGTGATTGTGTGTAATATTCACACCTTTTTACTGTTACTTTTAAATATGTTTATGCTCTGTTTAATGCCAAAACTTCGACATTAGCTATTCTTTTACACTTGGTGAGTAAAAGCAGGACATTAGGTTAGTAACCTTTATCTGTGCTAAATATGTAATTTTACTGACATGATTATTAGCACACTTTAATCATCTGATACATGTTGATATCTGTTGCATGCATACATCATGATTTTATATTGCACAAGGGGATATGCCATGATTAAGAGGGGAAGTGTATCTGGTGGCTTTTGCCATTTCAGCCTGGTGACTTTGTCACAACTATGATGATCTGGTGGCTTTTGCCATTTCAGCCTGGTGACTTTGTCACAACTATGTTGATCTGGTGGCTCTGCCACACTCTGTTCTGGTGGCTTTTGCCATTTCAGCCTGGTGACTTTGTCACAACTTTGACGATGAGAAGCTAACTGCAGCATGACTGCCATCGATGGTGTGTAGCGGAGATGGTCGATTGTAGAAATCCCCATTGGTGTGATTGGAAGGTACGGGTGGTGTGTAACGGATGGAAATTTAAGCTGCATTTGGGTTTTACATCATTTTGCATATGCTATCTGACATACTGTGTTATAGGGCAAAGGCCAAGTTTGCTTCAGTATGGGCTTCGCCCAAAGTGATTTGTAAGGGCTAAGGCCCAGATGGTATTTGAATGGGCTCAGGCCTAGTTATGGTTCATGTGGGGTAACTGCACACTGAGTTTTCATAAACTCGCCCCTCTTTTTATTAAATGTCTCAGGTAATTCCCACTGATAGAGGATTGGGAGCCATGGAGGACTTGGGGTGGCTATACATCGGAGATACTACTCGTTAACTTTAGTAATTTTGATTTTTACCTTAATGTAAGATCATTTATTTTGGGCTAATATTTTGTAATAAGGCCATTGGTTTATTTTTCTAAGTTTTCATTTATAACTGTTAAACTTATAAATACGGGGTTTTCTTAAAACATTAGCAATCATTTTCTAAAATATCATGTTTACACAAAGATGCAAGTTCAACTTTCATAACAAAATAGTTTTTCAAAATAATAACAACTTTTAAATGGTCATTTAGCAAATCGCGTGTTTTTGAAACAAACAATGAACTCGGAGTTTGAAAATCCGATAAAGCTTTTCTAAATAATTGCTTAGCTTTTCAACTTCCTTCAATGTGACATGCCATATTCGGGCCTAACTTTTAGGCCGAGTTTGGGGTGTTACACAAAACCACTATTTCTGACACCACTAAAAAATAGGTTGTTACAACCTTAAGCATTGTTTGGTAGACAATTTTTCGAGCTAGACAACTATCCTGAAAATATTTTCCCTAGTACATATTTTGAAGTCTAAATCCATTTTCTTGATGAACCATAAATGAAACCTTAAGCCTAAAGAATATTTTATGTGATCCTTTATTTTGTTTTTTCTTGCATGGATTTAGATGTCCGGCCATTGATATTCAGGGATTTGGTAGATACATCACGGTGGTTTCAAAAGAAAAAAATGAGTGAATTAAGGAATTGTATAGTATAGTGAATATATGATTTTTGAGCTTGTAAATATATATATAGAGAAAAAGGCAAAATGACAATTGAAAAAAGCTCAAAGAAAAAAAAAAGAGCAAAGAGAGTTGGAAAAAAAGTATTGTTACATTTGTTCAAAAAAAAAGTCAATGATGGTACTAATGAATAGTATACTAGGCCTTAGTAATGGAGAAATAAGGAAGGTAAGAGAAGTGGATATAAGGTGGTGGGCTACATACACATTTTGGGGGAGCATAGGGGATAATATAATGTGCCAAATTACTTTTGTGCTTAGTCGTTTTGTCAAGCCTATTTTTTTTTTTTAATTTTGAACCAACCTAAATCGCAGAACATTACAAGCTGAAAAGTCCTATGTGACCTAGGTAGTATTTTATATAGATGATAGGTGTGCCAAATTTTGATATTTTTAGCACATATATTCATTTGAACTTAATTTTATATTTATATATTTAGTTTTATGGGTACCTATGCTTAATATTCTTTTATTTATTTGCTTTGTAATTTAGGGAACTAATCTATTTAATTTTAGAAATTATGAGTTAACTGTATATCATTCTAGAGTTATATGTTTACTTACATTATCTTGTTAATATATTTCTATTCAATTCCATGTATCATACTAGTTAGAGTACATTTTATCTTCTTGCATGTTTATTTATTCTTTCACTTATTTTGTTTTCTAGTTTATTTTCTTTTGTTTTTGTTTTACTTTGCTTGAAGGCAAGCAAAGACTTAAGTGTAGGGATATTTGACCTGATCTCAAATGTAGTAGTTATTTTAGTATATTTCTGCACTTAAAGAGCTTGTTTTCTAGCCATTTTAATATTAATTATTGCATTTTCAGAAGTTAGTAGCTCAATAGTGAAATGTTTTGACACATTTTTTAGTGTTAGTGACCTATTAGGCTGATACGAGCCTTAGGTGGGTTTAATTTGTGTATTTAAGTGTGCAGGATGCTTAATTCTAGGCCCAATTAATGTAGGAACTTGGGACGAGTGTTGCATAAGCTTCCCAAGCCACGAAAGCACGACAAGAACTTCCAAGCCCACAAAATGGCTTTCGTGTTGTGACATACAAAGTCTATGGTGCGACATGCCCCCTATGTTGCAACATAGTAGCCCTGTGTTAAGACGTTGTAGCTCCTGTATTGAGACATAGCTTGAATCGAGTCACAAGCAATGATGACATCAACGGTCGTGTTTGACAAGATTTTAAGATATCGTTGGACATCTCACATTTATTAGTATTGGGGGATATATCAAGCATAAAGTGCACATATTTTAGCTTATAAATAAGAGGCTCTTGTATACAAGTTAAGGCATCAATCCAATCAAACACATAGACTTCTACAGAAAATTTTCTTTTTTCAATTCTTTAGTTTTAGTTTTAATTTTAGTTTTCTTTTATTCTTCCATGGTCGGAAGATCCTATTCTGATGTGAAGACGTTTGAGAGCAGAGATTGTTCAGAACCCGCACTTCAATATATTTGTTCATGAGCATTTTCTTATCTCTTCTCTTATATTATTTTATTTATCTTTCGTTAATCTGGCCAATTAATGTTTGTATCAATATTAGGATAGATTAGTGTGTTTTATTTATATATTGCATGATTCGTTTATTTATTTGAAATTGATTTTTTATTCAAGTGTACTTAGTATATTAGGGAGTGATGCCTCTAATAGAATATCTAGACAGGAGAGACCGAAAGGGTATCCTATCTTGTATAACTTGTGCCAAGAGGTAAGGTCGAGAGGGCATCCATATGCCTAGGAAGAGGCCGGAAGGATGACTTAGATGGTAATCCTTAATAAAGATGAGATTGGAAAGGTATTCTTAGCTAAGGTGATAAATAACTCAATCAAGAATAATTAATTATTTAATTTGATAATTAGGGATTTAATCGATCATAGGCTAGAGGCTCACATCGTTGACACTAGGAATAGGAAATTCCATTAGGTTAGTTAGGTTAATTAATATTTTAATTTAGATTAACACTACTAATTCATGATTCGATTAGATTAGTAATTATTTTCTGAAATTAATTTAATAATAATTTCTCTAAGTTGCAATCCATTGGGTATGATCCTCAAAATACTTCCTGATGTTTTGTTGTAACACTTCTACATTACAATTTGACCTATACGCTTGCAGATACCACAATTAAATATTCAAATTTTTATTTGCACGATTTTTACTCTAAACGTTCGCACATTTGGAGGTGGTCAGTAACTTATGTAATTTGATATAAGTGGAGGCTTATGCTCTAAAGATAATTGAGTTGATAGTCGGTATGTTAGGTACATGACTCGTTAATGGCATGGCTTTACTAGAAACAATGAAATTCATAGCTCAATTAAAGAGTTAAAAATTTCCTCTCATTGGCATTCTATGGATTGATAAATATGGAACGTGGTCACGGGTTGTTTGTTCTTAGACGAGCAACTTGTCACAGTCATTAGTTGACAGTGATCAGATTAATCATTAAGAAGACACAAAGGTGACAATGAGGAAAAATAGGATTGTATTGAACGAACTGATTTAACTCAAATGAATCAAAGATATCATATAAGGGTAACACACACATAGTGATGTCGTTGGACAAAGTAGTTGGATGAATTACTTTAGTAAAGAGTATACAATAAAGAGCTTTAACAATCGAAACATTAAAATTTCTTAACGAAACTTTAATACCACCTTAATGACACTTCATAAATATTTATAAAAATATTTACGGTTCAGTTTATAGAAACGAGGTCCCGATACCTCATTTTCTAAAACCACTTTACCTTAGGGTCATACCACTTAAACTTAATAAATCGCTTATACAACAGAAATCACTATATCAAAAACCTTTTTAAAACCATGTTTGACTCATAAATATTAAATAATAATATTTACAAAATTACTCGTCGGATTTGATGGCCCCGAAACCATTGTTTTCAACACCACTAAAAAATGGGTTGTTACAATAGTTTTAAGTGTCCAACATTAGGATTCGATTAAGTTACTTTCCAAGAGTGTTTGTGACGCCTTATTCTGACGTAATCTAGAGGAGAAAAACATATGGCAAAGTTAAGTACAACGATTCAAAGAATAATGGTATTAGTGTATAAGTTTTTGAATTAGGCATATAGTTATATAGAAAAACGACATGCGAAGAAGTGTTTGCCCAAAGAGGTCTATCTTGGTGTATAGAATAGGTGAAACAAGAATGTCTTATTTATAAGGCCCTTTATAATAGGAACGGTTAAGGAATCATAAGGAATAATATTTGACCAAGTAGTAGTAGCCGCCCAAATGCTTTTTTGGTGTATAGAATAGGCGGACTCTAATGTGGAAATAAGTAGAAAATGATTCCTAGTCAGATTAGGATGATAAGTGAAATGAAAATGATGGTTATGAAAGGGATGGTTATGACGTATGAGGCCACGCCTAAAAGGCATAATACCTTTAGTGACCAATGTGGTCCCGTACCAGTTGATTGGTTAGGAAAGTTGGTTGGGAACTAACCAAATGTGAATCAGAAGAGTTAAAGGATAAAGGAGTACCAGGTAAGTTTCTTGGGAGTGACAGATTTTGGATAAGACAATTCAGTCTTGACATGAAATTTATCAAGTCCCCAAGAAAACTTCAGTTAGGTTAAAAGGACACTTAGCATAGGATAAGGAGGGTTGTCTTCCTTCTTAAGGACGAAGGGGCTAAGTGTAACGCGCAGGTTTGTGCAAGTGTACACAATTGTTATCAAGTAATAAGTAAGTATCGAGTTATCGTCTCCACAAGGATTGTATTTGTGTTAAATCACTTAGTTGTAAAATTATATTAACAACTTGGTAAATAAAAACACAATATGATTGAGAAGTGATGATTAAAATTAAATATATTAAACTAAATGCAATGATCCCCAATGCAAATTATCCTAAATATGCAACTATATGAATGAAATAGATTTTAGCAAAATTAAACACAATTTGCAACAATTATAACATAAATAAACTAGGACAATTACTTTAATTAAACTCAATTTATTATCAACATGCTTAATAACATTCGGAAAAACATTCCATGGCAACTCAATCTTTCATGAGTTTGGAAACCAAATTTGGTCCTTTCAGAATCCTTTACTTAGTAAATATGCATTTTACTGATCCTTATTTACTAAGGGTTTCTTAGCATTCGTGCGAGGTAACAGGGACGTGTTAGGTTTGAAACAATTTAATCACACAAATCTAACAACTATGCAGATAACAGAGATTGGTTAGAGTTGTTATGCAACCTGCAATTTAATCGGGTTAGGATCTAAATTGAGCATGCACATTTTGATTATGTGTCCACTAGCTATCATCTGGTTAGGATCACTCAGCTAATTCAGGTGCGTTTCAATTACGTATGAATGAAATACAGACTTGATTTTAATTGGAAACATAATCGATTGAGGCACAAATAAATATTATTTAATTAAAGTAATCATCCTAACTTAAATAAAATTAAGCTAACATTGTTGTAAATAAGAACAAAGAACACATAGCAAACATTTTTAGTTTAAATCAAAGAAAAAAAGATTAAACCCAAATCAAAGTGGCTATCACCCAAGACTCTAATCGACGAGGCCCTTCACTCCTTCCCTTTGCTCCTTTTCTGATGGCTCTCCAAGGTGGCCAACCAAGGGCTCTTTAAGAGGCTTAAGTGCTAAAATCTCTATGAAAAGATGATGCTAGGCATGGGGAATGGAAAATGCTAAAGAGAATTGAGAGAAAAGAGAAAATGATGAGGGATGAGGGATGAGGGATGAGGGATGATTAGGAATGGTGGAATGAAGTCTTATTTCTAGTTGAAGAGAGGAGAGTAGTTTTCTAAAAATAGAGAGATTTTAGTCTCTTCAAGCTTCTTCAATGAGTGGCCGACCATGATTAGTGGATTTTGAGTTGAATTTTACTTTATTTTTAAGCAATTTATGTAACACCCCAAACCCGACCTAGAAGTTAGGCCCGAATCTGGCATGTCACATCAAAAGGTTGTATAAAACCATACGATCTTTGAAGACCTTTCCTCAATTTAAAAACTTTTTATCAATGAAAAACCACGAGTTTCATCGTGCTTAAAGTTGTTTCCCTTGCGAACACACTATTATTTTCAAAACATAGGTTATTAAAGCTATTCTCTTGTAAAACATTATTATCTTTAAAACCTTGTTTAATGCAGAATCTTAATTTAAAACAGTTGCGGAAACGTGATATTTTGAAAAATAATAGTTACTTTTTAAAAACCCGTGTTTAACAGATCAACAGTTTGTAATTTAAAGAAACACCAAATAAAAGTTAAAAAGAAACCCAATGGCCTTATTACATAAAATAATAACCCAAAAAAAATAAAAAATAAATCCAAAACTACTAAGTTTCATTAAGAAGCAAATCCGACATATAGCCACCTCCGAGTCCACCACAGCTCCAAATCCTCTAACGTTGGGGATTACCTGCAGGATTAAAAGAAAGGGGTGAGTTACGAGAACTCGTGTGTAATCCCCTATAACGGTCACTATCTGGGCCTGAGCCCATAAGGTATCGGTCTGGGCCTAAGCCCTATTCGGTAACAAGCTGGGCCTAAGCCTTGTTCGGTAACAAGCTGGGCCTGAGCCCTATTTGGTAACAAGCTGGGCCTGAGCACTATTCGGTAACAAGCTAGGGTAAGCCCCAAAATCATGATAATGCAACAAAAATGCAGCCCAACCCAATCCAACCATCACACCACCCGTACCAACCAATCGCACCATGTGGGGATCAAGTCAACCTACCCTGCCAAACGCACCAATACTGTAGTCAAGCTGCTAATGACGGTATATGTGGCTGAGCCACTAAAAATGATATGTGGCATAGCCACTAAAACAATATGTGGTAGAGCCACTTAAAACAGCACTTCCTCCAATCTTCAAGCCCAACCCATGGAACATGTCGTGTATGTCATGCTCAATCATTACACGTGTATGTAAAATGACCATGCTTAGTAACAGTCATTTCAACACATATTAACAGCAAATCAGACACACGCCCACAGTCTAGTCGGTTAAAACACCGTCAAATCATAGCACAAGTCAATCATTAAGGGCAAATTAGTCATTTTACCCTATAAGGGTATTTCGGTAATCCTACCCTACAAGGTAATTCGGTAATTCTACTCATAACTAATCCATGTATGCAGTGCATCTCAAACATAATCAATCATAAAATTAACACATACAACACTAGTACTACTGCGAGGTACAACGGCCATTTAATCGGTTAGGGGTAAAATGATCATTTCGCCCCGTAAGGGCATCTCGATAATTTTACCCGTACAGGGTATTACGGTAACTTTACCCGTAGAGGGTACTTCGGTAACTTCGTAAACCAGGGGTATTTCAATAATTTCATAAACCAGGGGTATTTTGGTAATTTTCCAAACTAGGGGGTATTTTGATAATTTTGTAAACTAGGGGTATTTCAGTAATTTTACAAACTAGGGGTATTTTGGTAATTTTACCCATCGAGGGCATTTCGATAATTCACCCACTAAGGGCCTTTCGGTAATTTACCCTCTAAGGGTATTTTAGTAATTTAGCCATCTAACGGTCTTTCCGTCACCTCGAGCGACTCGGGACCCTTTTTGGTCAAAAAACGTAGTGGGGCCTAAAGCCCAATTTTGGTCCAAATGGGCCCACACGCTCGTGTGGCCCATTTAGAACGTACTCGGTCTCGATTCTGTGAACTTCGCAGTTGCATCAATTATTCGGTCACTTTTCCATCGATTTTGGCCGTGTGGGCCGATTAGCTCATTGGGCCCACTTAGCCTATTTCGGCTCGATAAGGTCCATTACGACCTCAGATTCAAGAGAGTGTTCGTGACACTCTCAGCGATCTACCGCCATCACTAGTGGCTTAGTTTGTCACTATGAGCATTCGCACGCTCGAGTGCCTCAGTTGTCGATACTTCGGCTTTTCAGCATTTCGACTTATGCCTAAATTACAGCACATCACATTATCACAAACAATGGTGTGAGATTACACACCTGATCACGTAGAGTACTATACACTCATGATCAACACCTATACCAAACATAACACACAATTAACTATATTAATAAAAGAATTAGGAGATCTTTAATCTGAACACCCTACTATGAGTTTTACTAACACTTGCCTTCATCAGAGCGATCAACTGCGATTTGCCTCACTAAACCAGATGCCGACGCCCTTCTGCATCCAGGCAGAAAGTCCCAAACTACTGACACCCTACATCGCTTAAACTTGGGAGTAGGTGCTACGAGTCTATTTCCACTAGGCCCTTTTCCTGATTTCCACTACTCAGATTGGCTATCACTTGCCTCCATGAAGAACTCTTGATTAGCGATAATAGGATTACTACAAACCACTTACTCTCCTTCGCCTTGTTGCAATCCCTACGCCAACGATGGCCAAAGCACATAAGAGAACATACTTTTAGCCACCAAGTGCAAAAAAGAACTTACGGTTGTCAAGGAAGAAACCGAATAAAAGTAGCATTATGACAAAGAGAGAACTACCACTAACCGATCTACAACTCCTTGTGAAGCTGTACTAGAAAAGAACAGAGCTGCGATTTTGCTACGGACTAATTCGCAAGATGTCGTGAATGCGCCCACAAGAAGTGATGGAGGATATTCGGTCGCACCACAATCAACTCCAAGGACCAAAAACGAGCATTGAGAGAACAAGAAGAACAGATTTGACTATGAGAGTTAAACCGAAATGAAAATCTAATGATGAGGAAAGAAAAGAAGTAAAGCCAGCTGGAGAATAAAAGAAAAGGGGTAGAGGTTTTGGTTATGGAGAAAAACAAGAGAAAGAGATGAGAGTAGAAAAGAACGGATGGAGAGAGATGGAAAGAAGAGATTCGACCAATTGATGTTTAGGTAACAAGCAAAGAAAACAATGTATGAAAAACAATGCCAAAAAGAGGAAGAAAGAAGTTGAGAATTCGACAAAGAAGATTGAGGAGAAAAAGGACCCAAATGCTATAGTCAAAAGAAAACAAAAAATCCAACACTTCTACCAGAAGAAACTAGAGAACATTCGGCACCCTCTCCCTTTTTTCCTACCGATTATGCTCCCCAAACACTCTTACTCAGCCGAAATTCCCTCTTGCTAGACCCCCACTTTCGGCCAACACCTCCCACACCCATCACTTCCACGATTTTCTCCCCTTTTTCCTCCTACAATCCCTCTCCTTCATCCATTTGAAATGTTTGACCCATTCTCCAACTCCCATAGCAGAGGTTGATCCCAACTTTGCTTCCTCCTCTCCCAAAGCATAAAATAATTACCTTGATTTGCTTGCCATGGGAATCGAACTCTCACTACCCCTTGTCCCCTAGTGACGCTACCACCACTCCACCATGTGCTCAACTTGTGTTAATAAAACAAACTTTAATTTACATAAGTCCTGCTTCCAACAGTCCTCTCCACTAAAGGGCCAAAAACCAAAATTTTTCCTATGGTCTAACTTGAACCCGAGACTTCATAGAAGCCCCCTAACCTTCCAAAATCACCCACCTAATAGGTCCAATTTGCATTAGTGCCATTATCTTATTCTTAAGATTTTTAAACACTCCTACACCCAAGGCCCAATTGGCCCAATTCTACTAGGCCCAAATTCAGTCGTTACAATTTAAATGCCATAACAACTCAGGACTTAGACTCGGTCAAATGTAAATCTTCGGGAAAGTCTCTAATTTTTTCAACATTGCAAGGATCTTGTGTAATTAAACCAAAAAGTGGTTTATGTGGACAGCCCTATGCAACTGAAATTGGGTTGACTTGGTCTTCAAATTGGGCTGTTTTTGTAATCCAACAAAGCTATCAAACTTGTTCAAAATAAATCAATAAATTAAAGGACCAAAGAATAAAATAAATAATTAATTAAAACCCAAATTATTAATGAAATATTAAATATAATTTTATATTTTTTATTTAATTTAATCATGCATGGCCCATTTTATGTCTTAAAAATATAATATGGTCAAATAAATATAAAATAAGCCATTTTATGCATGAAAACTATATAATAAAGCATAAAATCACATTTTAATAATTTCATCCTAATTTCATATGTTCACATATTTCATTAATTTATTAAGCAATTACTTAGTTTTGACAATGAATTTAAGTAAAAGGTGATAAATTGCATAAGAAAAATCATATATATTTTTCAGTTTACACACCCCCAAACTTAAATCATTGCTCGTACCTAGTAACGTTTATGCACAGCGAAAGGTCTTGCTAAGGCAAAATTGCTACCTGTGTAAGCAGCATCAATCTTTGTCCCATAATCATGCATTAAAAACTTCATGTTCATAGATCTCCTTTATTAACAAGTAATCCATATGCAAACATTTTTAGAATTTTATACTAAGCTTCAAAATATGCTAACATGAATCATAGTTTGTATGAATGTCATAGCCACAGATAACATTCTTTATTCAACATAATTTCTTATCAATCAAGCAAGCAATCATAAGGCTTATTTATGATCTTCATATGTTGAACTTAGTACTTCCTCTCAACTAATGTAGGTGACATAATCATCAAATCAGTAGGTCTTTTCTAAGGTTGTAATGGGACTCGGTTAAAGGTAGGGATTAAAGAGATGAGACATTTCAGTTTTAAAATCATAACCTTTAACTTTGTCTTGCATTTCTTGAAATACAACCTTTTTCTTTAAATGAACCTTTGGAACACCCCCAAACTTATTTTGAACTCATGCTCATACATTTCTGTTTGGAGACTAAGCTTGTAACACCCCAAACCCGATCAACATGCTACGACTGAATCCGGCATGTCACAGGGAAAAAACATTTTGAAGACGCAAGTTGTAGGTTTAAATTTTGAAAAAAAGAAACGTTGTATGGAACACTTCGTTATTTTAAGTCTGAAAGAAAAACTCTTCTGAGAGAAATCATTTGTCATTCCTTGTTTTGGGAAAACCGTTTGATTTTATGAAAACCCGAGTGAGATTAGCATAATAAAGTTGTAAACCCTTTTGTATCTGAACATAAAGAAAACTTAGTTTGGAGAAAGTCAGAGTTACCTTGTTGACTTCATTTGTTTAGTATTACCCGATGGTAAAGTTAGAAAAACCCGATAAGTTGTACAATTTTTGGAAACATTGATTTTATAGCTTATTCGAACATGCTATGTTATTTAACTTAAGCACAATATGATAAAACTTAAAGCAGATAATCAAAAACCCGAAATAATAAAAAATTTAGCGGCCTTATTACAAATCCAAAACCAAATTTAAAAGAAAATTAGCCCAAAATAGTAATTGAAATAAAATCGAAAACATAGCACATGGCCACCTCGAGTCCACCTCGGCTCCACATCCGCGATCTATGCCTCATCTGCAAAAATGTAAGGGAAGGGGTGAGTCACCGAGACTCAGTGTATAAATCCCTATCCCGATAATAACAAGGCACTTACACATTTCATAAGTCACTATGCAAACCCAACCTAACCAACCGAACTCATGTGTCTACCCCGTGTGGTCAAAACTACTGGTGACCGTAGTCACAAATCATATAAGTGTGGTCAAAACCACTAGTGACCGTAGTCACAAATCATATGGTGGGGCCAACCCACCGTGTGGTCAAAACCATGATGACAATCCCGTAATCAACATGTGGGGCCAACCCACTGTGGTACCAAACCATTAGGACGAGTCACAATACTCCATGTGTAGTCAAAACCACTGGTGACCGTAGTCACAAATAATATCCGTAAGGTCAAAACCACTGGTGGTCAAAACCACTGAGACTAGTTACAAATAATAAGGAAAGTGGGGCCAACCCATTGTGTGGTCAAAACCACTGGTGACAATCTAAATCATCCTTCCCCCTCCTCTCAACATACCCATCATCATGAACACATTTTCCATGGCATATTAACATGTTTGCAATGCTAATATCACATAGCATAGCATAAAATAATATAACAGCATACATCGATAGCCAATCCATAGAGAACTTACCCGAGTCCACGCTCATACCCACAAGGGTAACACGCCGTTGTCAATAGCTATTTTGACTTTTAATAGTAAACATAACTAGCAAATTAACTAATGAAGTGTGTAAGAGTTACACACCTGATTACTCATAAAACGACGTTTTCTACATCGGTACTGTCGTTATTCGATACCACCACTATTTGACTACTGCGTTGCTTAGGTGTTCGCCCACACCCAGGTGGCCAATCACGAACCGTGGACACGGCCCTCTTCTTGAATTTGAAATTTGGGGTCTCGTGTCCGACCCTCCTACTGTTTGGTTAGCCTTAGGGTCCATAAAACCTTTGGTCACTAAATCAGGTTAACACAGAGAATAACTATGAATCAAGAATTAACCCAAAAGAGTAGATCCCTTACCTAGATTGATCAATTCCCGAAGACCAATGACTTAGATCAAAGCACCACTTGAATACTCAGTCGACTAGTGCCAAGCCTCCTTAGCACCCTCCATTCAGCCAAGGTCTACAGGATTAGCTACTACCTTCGACACTTAAACACAATAGAAATTATTGAATAGTAGAAATGCTTACCATTGACTTAACAAATCCGATTGGAAATAATGGCAATCCCACATTAAAGATCCACTGCAACAACAGTCCAACAAGAAAGTTTGAGTGCCAGAGATTTCGGCTTTTCCCTACCCCAGCAATCGAAATTGGGGAAAGAAATAGGGATGTAAGAGTACTAAAAAGATTTGGCCATAAGAGCAAAGAAAAGAAAAAGAAAACAATGGAATCTTACCGGACTATGGGTTGTAGTTCGTCCTTGAGAACCAAAGAAGAGATGAATTTCGGCACCAGAGAAGGTTAAAAAAAAAATGCCTAAAGAGAAAGGAGAATATAGGTAGGAGATATTTGGCTCTTTGTGCAAAAGTTGAAGATGATAAAGGGTTAGGGGAATTTTGGTTTTGAGATAAAGAAAAGAAGAAGAAGAGATGACCGGTTATGAGATTTTGGCACCTACTAAACCTAGTGAAAGAAAGAAAAAGAACCACAAAAGTGCTAGATGGATTCGGCTAACACAAAAACACAAAAATAAGAGGGAATAGAAAGATGGAAAAGAAGGATGGTAATTGAGGTTTTAGTTCTTAAAGAGTATGGCAAGAAAGTGAACCGCAAGATGAGTGAAGAGCAATGTGGGTTCGGCAACCACAAGAGAAGTAGGGAGAAAAGAAATGGAAAGAAGTTTAGGAGAGCACTTGGCCAAGGGTGTTTTGAAAGAAAAGGGAAAAGAACAAAATGCAAAAAAAATGTGCAATTGAGGAATATGGTTTCGGCACACAAGAGAATGAAAGAAGAAAACTCAAACACCAAGAGAGACACACACCAAAAGCCGAAAAAATCATCCCAAGCAACCCAAATTCGGCACGCCCCCTTTCCACTCACCAAAATCGAATGCACCAACACCCTTTAGCCACTACCAAATTCGGCTACACACTCCCACTCCCTTCAACCTCTAAGTCGTCCCCCTCCTTTCTCCCCAAATTCCTCCCTTCCACTCATTCAAATTGTTTGAATGAGTCAAGCTCCTACATTCACTGCTCTCCATCCAATTCAAATGTGTTGACTCCTTCAACACCCATCCAAAAGAGTCCTTCCTGAGCACATCTCCTCCTTGCACCTAGCATCAAAAATAAATACACAAGGAGAGATTCCTGCAGCTCAAACCAAGGCCCTCTCAACTCCTTGTGGCGTCACCTCACTAGGCCTTAAGTAGCGCCTCCCTTGCCACTTTTTCAAGGCACTTCTTGTGTCAAAACACTCCAATAACATCCTTTAACACCTAACTCCCTTGGCTCCCCCTTCCAAGTACCCAAAACAAAAATTTTGCTATGGCTTAGGCCTACCCCAAGCTCATGCCAAGACTCCAAAACACTCTAAACTAGCTTAGCAATCATACTAACACATACAAACATGCAAAAATACAGAGACCTCGATTTAAGGATGTTACAGTTCTACCCCTCTTAAAAATAATTTCATCCTCAAAATTACCTGGTCAGAAGAGTTGAGGGTATTGATGCCGCATCATATCCTCTGGTTCCCATGTGGCCTCCTCCGTACCATGGTTCCACCATAAAACTTTCACCAAAGGAACTGACTTCTTACGCAGAACTTTGACATCTCGATCCAAAATTCGCACTGGTTCTTATTCGAAGGATAAATCCGGACTCACCCCAACTTCCTCCACTTGCACAATATGCGACGGATTTGATCGATAGCGCTTAAGCATGGAGACATAGAATACATCATGAATCTGACTCAATTCTGATGGCAACTCGAGCTCGTAAGCTACCGGTCCCACTCGCTTCAATATCGTATACGGCCCAATGAACCTAGGGCTTAGCTTGCCATTCCGACCAAATCTCAGCACTTTCTTCCATGGTGATACCTTCAGAAAGACCTTGTCACCTACTGCATACTCCATATCCCTACGTTTGAGGTCGGCATAAGACTTCTGCCTGTCCGAAGCTTCTTTCAGACGAGCCCAAATCACCTTAACCTTATTCTCTATTTTAGCAACCAACTCTAGACCCAACATCTGACGTTCACCCAATTCTGTCCAACACGTAGGGGTACGACACTTCCGTCCATACAGTGCCTCATACGGTGCCATCTGGATACTCGCTTAATAACTGTTGTTATATGCGAACTCTGCCAATGGTAGATATTCCTCCCAACTACCGCTGAAATCCAAAACACAGCCCCTTAACATATCTTTTAATATTTGAATTACCCTCTTTGACTGTCCGCCTGACTGCGGATAGAAAGCCGTGCTGAAATCCAACATCGTACCCAATGCCTGATGCAAAGCTTTCTAGAACCTTGACGTGAATCTGGGATCCCTATCTGAAATAATCGACACCGGTACCCCATGTAACCGTACTATCTCCGCTACATACAACTTAGCCAACCTTTGGAGTGAATAATCAATCGAACTGGTATGAAATGGGCCGACTTTGTCAAACGATCAACAATCACCCAGACTGAATCCTTTTTGCTAGGCGTAAGGGGTAGCCCAGTGACGAAGTCCATCGTAATCCTTTCCCACTTCCACTGCAAAATCTTCTGGTACCGCAACAGACCGTGAGAATCGATGCTTAGCTTTGACTTGTTGGCATGTCAGACACTTACTCACAAATTCAGTTACTTCTCGCTTAAGACCCGGCCACCAAAACTATTCCCGCAAATCCCGATACATC
Organism: Gossypium rotundifolium; assembly: GCA_025506655.1. NCBI lineage: Eukaryota > Viridiplantae > Streptophyta > Magnoliopsida > Malvales > Malvaceae > Gossypium > Gossypium rotundifolium. The sequence continues at coordinate 82,676,418 of CP106723.1, forward strand.
TTGCTACCTCTAGGATGCATAGAGTATGGGCTGCTATGAGCTTCCTGGAGAATTCGCAATCTCAACTCCACGTCCTTCGGCATACACACTTTCCTTGAAAACACAGCACACCCTCACTACTCAAGCTATAACCCTCCAAACCACCATTCTGCACTTGCAACCTCCGAGCACTAAAAACCTTATCCACTAGCTGTCTCTCCTTAACCTGATCCACCCACGTTGACTTTACTTGCAATTCTACCAATAGACTCCCGTCGTCATATAGACTGAGACGAGCAAACATTGCTCTCAGATTCGTTACCACCTTACGACTCAATGCGTCAGCCACTACATTAGCCTTACCCGGATGGTATTCAATCGAGCAGTCGTAGTCTTTTAACAACTCGATCCACCTATGTTGCCTCAAATTCAATTCTTTCTGTGTCAACAGATACTTCAGACTCTTGTGATCCGTGTAGACGATAGACTTCTCCCCATACAAGTAATTCCTCTAAATCTTTAGGGCGAAGACCACTGCAGCCAATTCTAGATCATGTGTCGGGTAGTTACCTTCATAAGGTCTCAACTGCTGAGACTCATACGCCACCACTTTCCCCTCTTGCATCAGCACACACCCCAAACCAGTATGCGATGCATCATAATAAATTGTAAATTCCTTCCCTGCTTCAGGCTGAATCAAAACTGGAGCTTCTGTCAGAATCTTTTTTAACCTGTCGAAACTTTCCTGCTGCTTATCTGCCCACACAAATGGAACCCCTTTACTCAACAATTTAGTTAACGGTGCTGCAATCAAAGAAAACCCTTCCACGAATCTTCTATTATATCCGCCAAACCCAAAAAACTCGAATCTCTGCTACCGACTTAGGTGGCTTCCAATCCAACACCGCCTCAATCTTCCGAGGATCCACTCTAATTCCCTAAGTTGACACCACGTGACCCAAGAAAGTTACCTCCTTCAACCAGAACTCGCATTTGCTAAACTTTGCGAATAATTGCTTCTCCCTCAGAATCTATAGAACCACCCATAGATGCACGACATGTTCCTCCTCAAATTTCGAGTATACCAAAATGTTGTCTATAAACACCACGACGAACCGGTCCAAGCACGGCTAGAACACCCGATTCATCATGTCCATGAGCGCAGTCGGTGCATTAGTTAACCCGAACGGCATTACCAAAAACTCATAGTGCCCATAACAAGTATGAAACGCCATTTTATGGATATCCTCCTCCTTCACTTTGAGTTGATGATACCCCAACCTAAGATCTATCTTAGAGAAAACCGATGCACCCTTAAGCTGATCAAACAAGTCATCTATCCTGGGCAACGGATACTTGTTCTTGATCGTCAACTTATTCAACTGGCGGTAGTCTATACACATCCGCATTGTATCGTATTTCTTCTTAACAAAGAGCACAGGCACTCCTCAAGGTGATACACTCAGCCGGATGAAAACCCGATCCAACAATTCTTGAATCTGTGCCTTCAGTTCCACCAATTCCTTTGGCGCCATCCTATATGGGGCAATAGACACTGGTGCGGTTCCGGGTAACAAGTCTATACCAAACTCAACTTCATGGTCCGGAGGCAGACCCGAAAGTTCCTCTAAGAATACATCGGTAAATTCCTTCACCGTTCGGACATTCCCCATAACTGATTCCTTGGCCTTCAAGGCACAAACATGCACCATAAATGCCTCACAACCCTTCCTCACCATTTTCTCTGCCTTCAGAGCAGACACAACATTAGATAGATAATCTCTTCTATTACCTATCATTACTACCTCTTCACCTTCAACTGTCCTCAAAACCATGCGCTTAGCTATGCAGTCCAAACTGGCCTGGCACTTCACTAGCCAATCCCTCTCGAGAATCAGATCGAACTCCCCGAATGACAGTTCCATCAGATCAACCAAAAACACTACCCCTTGAAGTTCTAGGGGTAAATCTCTATACAGTTTATTTACTTCTACAGAGTGACCTAGAGGGCTTATTACTATCATCTCCCTAAAAGTAATCTCAAAGTCTAAGTTCATAGTTTTGACTATACTACTAGCAACATACTAGTGCGTCGAACCAACATCTATCAAAGCAGTATAAGGTAGTCCAAAAATTAAGAACGTACTGGTTATGATGTCCGGTACGTCGCCCTCCTCTCGACGTATCGCTACATAGACCAACCTAGGCTGTCTCACCTCTGTGCTCCCAACACCTCTACCCGGTGCTCCGCTGCCTCGTCTCGGACCATTACCTCCCCTGGCCGAATCGCGACCCCTCGTGGTTGCTGACCATCCCTCCTAAAATGTGTATGACCCTGATTCCCAGACTGAAGCCTAGCTGACCTCTGTAGACAATCCTTCACTCGGTGTCCCATTGACCCACACTCAAAACACCCTCTGTTTCCAGTCCAACATTCCCCCGTGTGAGACTTCCCACACCGAGCACACCGTGGCAGCCACTGAGTAGTAGCAGTAGCAGGCTTCGCAGCTTGATTTGGCACACCATATCTAGCCCTTTTTTACTGATTCCTCGCAGACCCGGATGACCCAAAATTCCTCTTATTCCAACCCTTATCATGATTCTGTCTCACTGACAGTTTCACTTCTTCAACAACTTTAGCCTTCTCTATTAAGACTGTAAATTCTCTATCCTGTTGTGGAGCAATCAACATCTGCAGCTCATCTCTCAACCCATCTTCAAATCGACACAGCGCTCATGTTTCGTGCCCACAATACCCCGTGTATACTGACTTAACTGAAGAAATTCTACCTCATATTTCGACATCGACTTATTTCTCGAACCAAATTTAGAATGCCTTACGTCACAGATCGATGTAACTAGCCCCAACGTATTTCCTCCGATAGGTCGCCTAAAGAAATCCCAAGTGATGTCGCCGACCACCGCTCCATCCCTAACCGTGAGCCACCATCGATATGACTCATCTCAGAGAAGAGATACTATACCCTTCACTTCTCTTCAGCCATAAAATCTAGGTCGTCCATGATACGTTCTGTTGCCTCCAACTAATATTCTGCCGTACTAGGAGCCACACCAGATACAGCTCTGAATACCTCTGCGCCATTAGCCCGAGTCATTGAGACATAGATTTGAGCTCTCGTTCGATGCTCGCACCGCGACTCTTTTAGAACCCGAAGATCACCGTGACATCGTGTCATCACCACCGTCGATCCTAAAATTTACATGCCACCCTGGCGGCGGTGGTACCTCATTCTCGACCTATGACCAGACCCTACCGATTCTGACACTGTCGTCCTACCCCTACCTCGTTCACGTATATTATGCCCACGTCCTCATGCGCTCATAACCGCCGATATGAATTGATCTGATTTAATAATTTTATGCGTTAGACTTATTCCACTGTTATTAAAGCACAGTCTTATGGATAGTTTAATACGGGGATTGTTTTCGTAAGTTCACACAATCCTACTATTTAAGTCTCTAAAGTAATTCCCTATTACTACTAGTCATAACATCATCATTACAAACACAAATAGGGGTACTTACCAGGGCGGATCGGTGCCGGAGACTCGGTGCCATGCTTTTCCAATCGTACCTTTCCCACAAAAACCTTTCATAACCTATTTTTAAAATATTTTTGGGCCTCGGGGCCATAGCCGAGCTTTTGAACCTGGCTCTGATACTAAAATTATAACACCCCAAACCCGGTCAACACGCTACGACCGAATCCGGCATGTCACATGGAAAAAACATTTTAAAGACGCAAGTTGTAGGTTTAAATTTTGAATAAAAGAAACGTTGTATGGAACACTTCGTTATTTTAAGTTTGAAAGAAAAACTCTTCTGAGAGAAATCGTTTGTCGTTCCTTGTTTTGGGAAAACTGTTTGATTTTATGAAAACCCGAGTGAGATTAGCATAATAAAGTTGTAAACCATTTTGTATCTGAACATAAAGAAAACTTAGTTTGGAGAAAGTCAGAGTTAGCTTGTTGACTTTATTTGTTTAGTATTACCCGATGGTAAAGTTTTAAAAAACTCGATAAGTTGTACAATTTTTGAAAACGTTTATTTCACAGGTTATTCAAACAATCTATGTTATTTAACTTAAGCATAGTATGATTAAACTTAAAGCAGATAATCAAAAACCTGAAATAATAAAAATTTAGCGGCCTTATTACAAATCCAAAACCAAATTTAAAAGCAAATTAGCCCAAAATAGTAATTGAAATAAAATCAAAAAACATAGTGCATGAGCCACCTCGAGTCCACGAACATAGCGCATGGCCACCTTACATCCATGATCTATGCCTCATCTGCAAAAATGTAAGGGAAGGGGTGAGTCACCGAGACTCAATGTATAAATCCCCATCCCGATAATAACAAGGCACTTATACATTTCATAAGTCACTATGCAAATCATGCAAACCCAACCTAACTAACCAAACTCCTGTGTCTACCCCGTGTGGTCAAAACCACTGGTGACCGTAGTCACAAATTGTATAAGTATGGTCAAAACCACTGGTGACCGTAGTCACAAATCATATGGTGGGGCCAACCCACCGTGTGGTCAAAACCACTTATGACAATCCCGTAATCAACATGTGGGGCCAACCCACTGTGGTACCAAACCACTGGGATGAGTCACAATACTCCATGTGTGGTCAAAACCACTCGTGACCATAGTCACAAATAATATCCGTGTGGTCAAAACCACTGGTGGTCAAAACCACTAAGACTAGTCACAAATAATAAGGAAAGCGAGGCCAACCCACTGTGTGGTCAAAACCACTGGTGACAGTCTAAATCATCCTTCCCCCTCCTCTCAACATACCTATCATCATGAACACATTTTCCATGGCATATTAACATGTTTGTAATACAAATATCACATAGCATAGCATAAAATAATATAACAGCATACATCGATAGCCAATCCACAGGGGACTTACTCGGAGTCCACGCTCATACCCACAAGGGTAACACACCGTTGTCAATAGCTATTTTGGCTTTTAACAGTAAACATAACTAGCAAATTAACTAATGAAGTGTGTAAGAGTTACACACATGATTACTCATAAAACGACGCTCTCTACGTCGGTACTGTCATTATTCGACACCACCACTATTTGACTACTGCATTGCTTAGGTGTTCGCCCACACCCAGGTGGCCAATCACGAACTGCAGACACGGCCCTCTTTTTGAATTTGGGGGCTGGGGTCTCAGGTCTGACCCCTCCTACTATTTGGTTAGCCTTAGGGTCCATAAAACCTTTGGTCACTGAATCAGGTTAACACAGAGAATAACTATGAATCAAGAATTAACCCAAAAGAGTAGATCCCTTACCTAGATTGATCAATTCCCGAAGACCAATGGCTTAGATCAAAGCACCACTTGAATATTCAGTCGACTAATGCCAAGCCTCCTTAGCACCCTCCATTCGGCCAAGGTCTATAGGATTAGCTACTGCCTTCGGCACTTAAACACAATAGAAATTATTGAATAGTAGAAACACTTACCACTGCCCTAACAAATCCAATTGGCAATAATGGCAATCCCACGTTAAAGATCCACTGCAACAACAGTCCAACAAGAAAGTTTGAGTGCCAGAGATTTCAGCTTTTCCCTACCCCAACAATCGAAATTGGGGAAAGAAATAGGGATGTAAGAGTACTAAGAAGATTCGACCATAAGAGCAAAGAAAAGAAAAAGAAAACAATGGAATCTTACCGGACTATGGGTTGTAGTTTGTCCTTGAGAATCGAAGAATAGATAAATTTCGGCACCAGAGAAGGTTTAAAAAACACCTAAAAAGAAAGGAGAATATAGGCAGGAGATATTCGACTCTTTGTGCAAAAGTTGAAGATGATAAGGGGTTAGGGGATTTTCAGTTTTGAGATAAAGAAAAGAAGAAGAAGAGATGACTAGTTATGAGATTTCGCCACCTACTAAACCTAGTGAAAGAAAGAAAAAGAACCACAATGGTGCTAGATGGATTCGGCTAACACAAAAACACAAAAATAAGAGGGAATAGAAAGATGGAAAAGAAGGATGGTAATTGAGGTTTCAGATCTTAAAGAGTATGGCAAGAAAGTGAACCGCAAGATGAGTGAAGAGCAATGTGGGTTCGGCAACCACAAGAGAAGTAGGGAGAAAAGAAATGGAAAGAAGTTTAGGAGAGCATTAGGCCAAGGGTGTTTTGAGAGAAAAGGGAAAAGAACAAAATACAAAAAAATGTGCAATTGAGGAATATGGTTTCGACACACAAGAGAATGAAAGAAGAAAACTCAAACACCAAGTGAGACACACACCAAAAGCCGAAAATATCATCCCAAGCAACCCAAATTCAGCACACTCCCTTTCCACTCACCAAAACCGAATGCACCAACACCCCTTAGCCACTACCAAATTCGGCTACACACTCCCACTCCTTTCAACCTCTAAGCCGTACCCCTCCTTTCTCCCCAAATTCCTCCCTTCCACTCATTCAAATTGTTTGAATGAGTCAAGCTCCTACATTCACTCCTCTCCATCCAATTCAAATGTGTTGACTCCTTCAACACCCATCCAAAAGAGTCCTTCCTGAGCACATATCCTCTTTACACCTAGCGTCAAAAATAAATGCACAAGGAGAGATTCCTGCAGCTCGAACCAAGGCCCTCTCAACTCCTTGTGGCGTCACCTCACCAGGCCTTCAATAGCGCCTCTCTTGCCACTTTTCCAAGGCACTTCTTGTGTCAAAACACTCTAATAACATACCTTAACACCTAACTCCCTTGGCTCCCCCTTCCAAGTACCCAAAACAAAAATTTTGCTATGGCTCAGGCCTACCCAAGCTCATGCCAGGACCTCAAAACACTCTAAACTAGCTTAGCAATCATACTAACACAAGCAAACATGCAAAAATGCAGAGACCCGGATTTAAGGATGTTACAAAGCAAACTTTTCTTCGCACTTCCTTCATCTCTATTTTTTTTAGCATGATCACATACATCGTTTTGAAATTTTCCTCAAATGTCTATTACCAAGACAAATTCAGTTAAAATGGGTGCATAAAATTAGGATAACTTAAAAAGATGGTAATGTGGCTTATAATGTAGGTTCATTGCAATAAACATGCCTTTAAGCTCAAAATTATAGTTTCAAGGGTCTAATATCATAAGGTTGGCTTGAAAAGGCTCAGACGATCCAAAGAAATGGTGCCTATATCATTTTAGATTTTTATGTCTCCTAGATTTCGCCTCAAGAAAGTTACTAAGTCAATTCTAAATATACAAATCTTCATGCATGTCTAATCTCAAGAGAAACTAAGTTTTCATAGAAAACATTACTAAGACTAAAATCATACAAGCATTCCATTCTTCATGATAACATACTTACACTCAGATAGAATCATCAATCATATTTGGATACAGACTATCTCATTAAAAAAAATGTCTCTAAACATTCAATTAAAACATACTTATGAAAGAAATGATTGAAGCATACTTGAAAATTTTAAAAATTTGAGCAATTTATTTGCCTTACCCCCCTTAAAAAGAAACAATGTCCTCATTGCAAGAACAAAGTAATGAATAAAAACTGAACATCAGGTAGGGTTGTAAAGAAAGAAAGGTGAGTCTTTAAGACTTCTTAAATACCAAGTCTTTCCGAATAACCCAATCCTAGACATGTTCATTCCTATTACCACATCACTTAGCTTTTTCTTTCTAAAGAAGTGTTAAATTTATTCATGCTTGTTATGTTTTATTCAGTAGAAATTAAATCCTAATTACGAAAGAAATAAATTCTAAAGACCTAACCGTAATTAAATAAATAACAAGACAAGAATCCCCCCTTTTATTTTTCTGATTGATTCCTCTTGTCTTCTTCAGGTCCATCTCCACTTGCTTAGTCAATATCTTCCGTCCATGTCTCAAAGATAGCATCTGGGAACTCAGGAACAAAAGTATTAGAGATAATCTTAAAAGTATTTTGAATTGAGTCATCTCTAATTTTTGCATATTTCCAGTAAGTTTGTTGTTGATTGTGCATGAACTTGCACATATCCATTATAATTGACAACTCCGATTTCTTTGAAGTACTTGCATAAGTCGGCATAGGAGTTGTAGATTTAGGTTTAACACTTAGCTTGACTATTTCTTCTTCTGACTCAACCTTTGGTTCAGAGTTTGCAAATCCTTCAACTTGTTTAGGATTGTTCAGTTCCTTATCAGATTCTTCTTCTTTAGTGTCTGTGACTGAATTAGCTTCAGTTTCAGTTTCAGTTTCATTTGTTGACTCCTCAGTATCTAGCTCAGTTGGCTCTTCTTGCTCGCCTTGATTCAGCTCATGCACCTTCTCTGCTAACCTTTCAAGATCATGATTTGTAGTGCACCCTTGGATACATTGCCCCTTCAGATTTGCTTGTGTTTTAACATGGGCCCTTAAGCAAAGTGAAGTGATTAATGATGGGAAATAAGCACTTCCTGTCTTCTTTTTAGCACAATCTTGAATCTCCTTAAGAATAATTTTTCCAACATTAATGGACTTTTCTGTCAAAATTGCATATAACAAGAGCATCCGTTCCATCGAGATGGTGTAACTATGTGAGATATGCATAAAACTATAGCGAATGAAATAAAACCATACCTTTACTACTGGTTTTATTTATTCCCTTCGGTAAGAATGGCTCCCAAACTTTCGTATAATCCATTGGGATCCTGGATTTGTCACAACATCAAGCACTTGTTGAAGAAAATCCCAATTGATATTGTTCATCATAGGGTAGTACTTATCTTCTTCAACATCAGGTATGTTAAACAAATCATTGATGGACTTAGAAGTAAGAGGTACCTTTTTCTTTCGAATGATGACCTCAGTAGCATCTTGCATAGTCAAACTAGCATAGAATTCTTGAACTAGGCCATCATCGAGAAGTGAACGAGCATCACAAAATTGTTCCCACTTGAGAGCATTGATTTTATTTCTAATCGGTATAGAAACAACCACCAAATCACGATTCTTCAAGTTAAAACCTTTTTCCGCATCATAAGTTGAGGATTGAAGATTGAATCAAATCTCTCTTTCACTTCTTCTTCGATCAAAATTGAGTTTTCAGGAGTAGTTTTTGAAGATCTGGTTCTTTTCCGAGACATGTTATCTTCTCTTGAGAATTTTGGCAAAGTTTTTGCACAAGCGGAAAAGAGAAATCAGTAAGGTGGGTAAGGACTTGCTACGATGAAAATCTTTCGATGGCAAGGATGATGCGGTGGCAACGACAGCATGTGACAGCAACGGCTGTAACACCCTTAACCTATAACTATCGCCGGACAAGGGTTAAGAGGCATTATTAATCATTTCTAAACATTTCATATCATTTTACGACACAAAGTAAATCATCATTCAAACATATCAAGATGTAAGCATATAGTCCTTTAATGAGGTCTACGAGACCTTAAACATGTGTTAGAAAAGGGTCGGGACTAAACTGAACACGTTAAAAATTTTTGAAAATTTAAAGATTTTTCAAAACTGTAGAGGTCACACACCCGTGTGGGTAGGCCATGTGCCTCACACGGCCTCAGACACGCCCATGCGTCCAAGCCGTGGCAAAATAAGGCATACATACTGACTTGTTCACATGGCCTAAGACATGCCCATGTGCCTCACTTGTGGCCGACACTGACTTGCACCACATGGCCAGTCATGTAACAGCCCAATTTTGAGGCTAATCAAAACAGTGGTCTCGGGACCACTAATTCGAGGTTGAGGAAAATTATTTTAGTATTATTTTATGTGTTATGGAATTAATATATCGCTATATGAAAATTTTGGTACTTTGATTTTAGTAATTGTATATTTAATTGTGAAAAAGGACTAAATCACATAAAGTGCGAAAGTTTCATTATTAGTGGTAAAGGTGTCTAATAGCCAAAGAATATCAAATTGGAGGTCCTTAAAGTGAAATTAGGCCATTAGATGTGTGATGGCCAGCCATATAGCTTAGGGGGGTAAGAGCATTAATTTTAGTCAAAATTTGGTGACATTAGGTGATAAAAAAATGAATAAAAGAGTTTTCATCTTTTACTATTCACAATTCTTCCCCACCGAAAATTTAAGAGAAAATAGGGGTTTTTGAAGTTCAAATTTTTAGCTACAATTCATCCTTACAAATAAGTCATCTTGATGATTATTTTTGATGATTTTTGTACTATTGGAATTCCTAAAGCCTGAGCTAGCTAATAATGGGACTAATTTGTTAAATGGTTAAAAGTTTAGGGACTTGCCATGAGAGAGTTTATGTTGCTAGCTGAGTTTTTATGGAAGAAAATGAATGTTAGGGAGATGAGAAACAACTTTTGTGAAAGGTGTTGTCATGAAAACACCTAAATGGACTAAGTTGTGAATGTTGCAATTTGGTAATAAATGCATGAAATAGTTGAAATTTTGAGGAGTTGTAAGAGTAATAAATGTTCAACTAGGCTTGTTTAATGAGAAAATGTGATGAAAAATGATTTACGAGCCTAGGGAAAAAACGTAATTTTGCCAAAATGTAAGGGCAAAATGGTCATTTTTGCCTAAGTAGAGATTACGACATATTATGATCATAAAATGGTTGATGAGTGAATTTTTGTTACTATAGACCAAGAATAGCGCAGAATCAACCTTGACCGAGGAAAATGCAAGGTTATAGATTAGACCGTTGATCAATACGTTTTGCACCGAGGTAAGTTTATGTGTAAACGTTGTATCTTAAATAAACACATTGTTGCTTATTGGTGCATTGTATAATTGTGAAACTTACTATTTAAATGGATTGAATTTGGTAGAAAATGAATAAATTCCTTATGGATGTTGAGAGAGACATGTAAGTGTGGAATATTATCCTTAGTAAATAATGGTTGGCTGTGTGCGATACCACCTTAATTATTCTTGTTGGTGGGCTATGTGCGATACCACCTTATTACTTAATCACAGTGGGCTTTATCATTTGGTGGGCTATGTGCGATACCACCCTGTTAAAGATAAATGGTAGGCTAAGTGCAAAACCACCGAGTGTTTGGTATTACTAAGAATGACTTATTGTGTAATTGTGATGTGTTGTTTCATGTGACCATGTGGTGATTAAGTGCAGGGATGTATGCTAAATAATAAGAGCATTTGGTATTTGATATGGTTGGAATGTGGTAAGAGATGAATGAGTAAGCATGATCTTGGATTGTGAAATGCTATTTATTGATTAGCACATGTTATGATGTTTATTGTTTACATGTAAACTTACTAAGCTTAAAGCTTACTCCCTTTCTTTTCCCTTGTTTCATAGTGTCAAAAAGCCGGGTCGGGATATGAAAATAATTGGAAGATCACCCATACTATCAGTTCATCTTGGTATATTTAGAACTAGCATTTTGAGTATGGCAATGGCATGTATAGGGGCTAGACTAGGTGAATTGTTTTGTTATTTTTGCCAAATGTGTTGGCTCCTTATAGATGAATTCTTTTGTATATTGCCATAGTAAATGGCTCATTACTATCAATCAATCAAATGAAAGGTTACCTATAAATGCATAGGGTATATGATTAGGTTGGTTGGTTATGAATATGTATGAAAGAATTGATGGCTGAGGATGAATTAAGCTTGAGTGAATTAGGGTGATGGAAGATCTTGGCAAATAGTCTTGCTCTTGTCCACATGGGTAGGCACACGGGCGTGTGTCTGGGCCGTGTGTGACACATGGTCAGTCCCATGGGCGTGTTGAATGGGCGTGTGTCCTATGCATGTTAGTTTTACAAGTCAATAAGCTTTGCAGTAAACACACGGGCAGAAACATAGCCGTGTGTCTCAACCATGTGGAAGGCACGACGGGGACATTGGCGTGTGCCCAGGCCGTGTGAAGTCTGCACCTAAAATAGGAATTTAATTTGCCACACGGTCGAAGGACACGGGCATGTGACTGGCCGTGTGATGCAAGTCAGAGGCGACCACGAGCTAGACACATGGGCGTGTGATAAGCCGTGTGATGCAAGTTAGTGTCGACCACGGGTGTCGAACACTGGCGTGTGATATGTCACACGGGCGTGTCCTTCCCTCCACATAGGCGTGTGTCCCTGTTCCATGTCAAAATTTTTCTAAGTGCTTGAAGGATTTCGATAGGGTTCTGACACATTCCGAGTCTATGTTTAGGGCCTTGTAGGTCCATTATAAGGATGTTAGATATGTGAATGGAAAAGTTTTAAAATGGTATGAAATTTGATAGCCAAAAGTTGTATGTACAAGTGAGATAAGTCCGGTGACGCCTCATACCTGGTTCTGGTGTAGAATACGGGGAAGGGTTGTTACAAGTCACACGCCCGTGTGTCTAGCCCGTGGTCGAGTCTGACTTGTTTTTGAAACACAACCACAAAGGAAACGGTCGAGCCACAGGCCCATGTGCTCAACCATGTGGGCACTTATAGGCCATTTACAAGGCCAAACATGCCTTCCACTATTAGGATCACCTAGAAGCCTTAATTCTCATGTATTTATACTTCAATTGGCAACCAAAACATACCAAAAATAAGTACCAATCTATCAACAACTATACCATCTATAGTCATACTCAATTTCTTCTCACATTAGTTCATCCAAGATACCATAATTCACATCCCAAATCACACAAGACAAGTATCATACAACTGATATCATAATTCCTCATTTAATCCATCATTCTCATCAACCAATTCAAGCATGAAATATACAATTTCCATTCTCACTATTTCATACCACATTCATCATTTTCATAGCATACACATAAGAACTAACATCACTCAACTTCCAAGCCATATCACATGGCAAGGTCCTAACATTTCAAAACATACCATAACTTCTAGCCTATACATGCCATATACCAAATATGTACATCTTTCAAAAGTACCGAAATAGATAGCCTATAGTGTGATTGAGTCGCTGACGATCCCCATATCCCTTACTTTAAAGACACTGTAAAATAGAGAAACACTTCACACAATAAGCTTTAAAGCTTATTAAGTTTATAATCCAATACATTTAACTCAATAATTCAAATCAATATACAAAACAAATCATAACGTAGATCAATTTCCATGAATACACAATTTCAACTATCGCCATATGCTCATATCACAATTCATTCATCATCTACAAGTTCACAACCACATAGGTTTTCATGCATACCTTTGCCAACACCTAGTTTACAACCAATTTGGTACCCAATGCTTGATTCCACATTTTGATCAATCTTCATTATTTCTTCGATACTATTGCACACTTAGTGCAAATGTAACACCCTAAAATTTTAGCCTAGTAGAATTGGGCCTATTAGGCCTTGGGAATGGGGCGTTTAAAACTTTTGAGAACAAGAGAATGTCACTAATGCAAGTTGGATCTATTAGGTGAGTGATTTTGGAAGGTTAGGGGGCTTCTATGAAGTCTTGGGTTCAAGCCATGTCATTTGGAAAATTTTTATTTTTAGCATCAGGGGACCCTGGCTCTTGGTATTAAGCCTTATTAAGTATTTGTGATTAAAAAGGAGGCACAAGAGAGCCTGTGGTGGAGTCGTTGTGGTGTCCGTTCAAGTCTCACTGCATGCAAAAGGGGATTATTTATTTTACTCTTGTGTGGGTAAGAGTTTGTGTTAGATTTGAACTCTGCATTGGAGAGTTTGAATTGGTCAAGTGAGTGTTTTAGGGGAGTGTTTCAAGGAATGAAGATTGGATAAAGGAGTTTGATTGTAAATCAAACTCCGTTGGTGGTTGAATTCAAGGAGAAAATTGGGGAATTTGAAATGGGTAGGTGTTGGATGAATATTGGGGTCCTTGCTCTTGGAATTTTGCCTAGTGTATGAAGGGATGCTGTTTTTATTTTAGCCATTTCGGCTTTTAACTCATTTGTTTTATTTCTTTTTTTTTCCTTTTTCAAAATGGAGCAATACCCCTTTTCTCTGTTATTTTCTTTGCATCAATTTCTGCTTGTGCCGAATTGACATTATTCTTCTCCTCTTTTTCTAAATTGAAGTAAGGTTCCTTTGTTTCATTTTTCTTTCAGTGATAGCCGAATACCCCTTTTTCCTTTTCTCTCATTTCCTTCGATTCTTTTCGAGTGTCCCTCATTATATTGCTAAAGCCGAATACTTTCACTTTGCTTATTTAGAATCTTTATCTACACTTTCCTTTTTCTATTTTCTTTGTTTTGTCATCCATCTCCAATCATCTTAGTTTCAAATCTTCCACAGTTTAGCTAGTGAGCTCGAGTTAGGGATTTCTCCTCTTGGCTGAATGAGATAGTAAGTGGTGGTTAATGTTTTTAACTAATTTCGGTATCGATGGTATTCCTCTTTATCTGCCGAATCTCCCTTTCATATCTTGACTGATGATTGGTTTGTTTAAGGTCCCTCGACGAGCGATTAAAGGGCAAGTGATTAATAGTAGCTGACTTCCTACTCTAAGGTTTCGATCAAGGTAAGTACTTGGTCAAGGAATTTTGGGTAAGGTGAATGTTAGTCCTTGCTTGGGCATGCATTTTCGTTGTAGTAGCATATGCTTAACTCGAGTTAGTAAATAATGTTAACTGATAGATTACGTTTGCGGTTCAAATAAGCCACAATGAGGGGAATCGATTCTTAACCAAGCGATCTAAGGAAAGGATAGGTTATTGCTATTCAATAAAGGTAGGTAGTGGTTAATCGGCTTGGGAAAGTGTTTTGATCTTTAAAGATGGAAAGGCTAACTATACCCCTTGACTGAATATAGGTTCGTTGCTAAAGGCTTGGAAGTACGCTTCATAAATCAGGTGTGTAGCAATACCCCGTGACTGATAATTAGTAAAAGAGCCAAAAAGCGTGTGTACTCACACGCACCACTCCAAGTAGATCGACAAATGCCGGAAAGTCGAAAATCGAAAAATGATGCCACACGAGCGTGCGATCGCACGTGTGGTGGACCGAGCCTACAAATATGGCGTAAGATGGTTGAGGCCACCATGAGCGTCCTTATGGGCTTAGGCTGTTTTTAGGGCCAAATGGATCGGATTGGGCCAAGTGGGCCCAATAGGTCGTGGGCCCTACTCGAGTAAATTTTGTGGATGGATAGGAAATAATAAGCCAGCCATGACAATCACATGGCCAAAGGCGGTTTGGGCTAAATGGACCACATGAGCGTGTGGGCCCACTTGGGCCGTGTATTGGGCTTTGGGCCCAATTACACCGTTTTGATCATATATGCTATTTGTGTCGCTTGAGGTGATTGTAGACCTTCGTGAAGGTCGTAAAATGATCGAAATACCCTTGGAGGGTAAAATGACCAAAAAACCCCTGAAGGGTAAAATGATCGAAATACCCTTGGAGGGTAAAATGACCGTTATGCCCCTAAAGGGTAAACTGACCAAAATACCCCTAGAGGGTAAATAACCGTTATGCCGCTGAAGGGTAAAAGGACTAAAATGCCCTTACATGTTATATGACTGTTATTGTATGCCATTTATGTTATGTCTGCATTCATGTGATATGATGCCGCATGGTGGATGGGATTATTGATCTGGAGGAAGTATATGACTTGTTAGGGTCACATGGTCGCTTGACGACTGTGGATCCACCGATGGCTTTAAGCCGATTATGTGATTCGCAGCTCTGTTGCAATATTGGTTTGTGCTGCAACCAGTGCTACATAAGGCGTGTAGGGATGGGTGGGTCGATTAAATCCCCACAAGAGTGCAGGGTTAGTATGGGCATTAATGCATTGCATACACTTGTTCTGTTATTGAGATGGGCTTAGGCCCAAATAGATGTGATCTGTGACTTTTTATATGGGCTAAGGCCCAGCTGAGGCTATTATGGGCTAAGGCCCAAATGCCACCATTACTATATTGGGTTAAAATCAACTGAGGCTAATATGGGCTAAGGCCCAATTGCTACCGTAACTGTGTTGGGCTTAGGCCCACATTGATTATTGTAATGGGCTTAGGCCCAGATTGTTATGATGCATGTTTTTACCGATGAGGGTTGTACACACTGAGTTTTCGTTAACTCACCCCCTCTTTTTAATTTTTCAGGTAATCCTCAGTAAGCGGTTTGACGTACGGGAGGACTCGGAGGTGGCCAGACTACGAGCAACTTTAAATTTTAGTTTTATTTTACCTTACTAAACCGCTTTCTTATTGGGTTGTAATAAGGCTACTTTTAATTTCTAGTTTTTATTTGGGATATTTATCTATGATGTTTTATAACTGTTAAAAGTAAATCGTGATTTTCCTAAACAAAACTGTTTTCAAAACATCACGTTTTCATAACTCAATTATTCTTAAACTAAGCTTCCGCAACAAACAAGGTTTTGATGGTAATAAATTTTTTATAAACCTTAGAAAAAATAATAAACTGACGTAACTGGGATTTTCTCAAGCTTTTATTTAAGAAGGGTTTTCAATTAAAACATGGTTTTTCGAGAAACACTTCGGTCTGGCATACCGGATTCGGGCCTAACTTATAGGCTGGGTTCGAGGTGTTATAGCAAATTTCATAGCTGAAGCTTAAATGACATCGCACACTTAGTGCCTTTACATAAAACCAAATGTATATCGGTATCGCACACACAGTGCCAATCAATAAAGCCAAAGCTTTCATTACTTCGCACACACAGTGCAATTCATCTCTTTCTCGATTCCAATTACGCACACTTAGTGCCACATTTCTCAAGTTAATATATAACATTTCTACTTCAATAACTATACATTCATTCATTTCATATCACATAGATATAAATTTAACAACTTGTATTATATCCGAACTTACCTCGGAGGTAGAAATACTGGGACTAGTTGATCAATTGAGCACTTTGTCTTTGCCTCGATCTCGATCCAAATCTCTCCTTTCTTGGTCTATACATATTCAAAATTAACTGATTCAATCACCAATTCATTCAATTTAGGGCATTTTACAAAATAGCCCTCACATTTTCATATTTCGACACTTTAGTCCCTATTTCACAAATCACAAAATACACAAAATCTCCATTCACATATGCCTAGCCAAATTTTTCCTACGCTCATACAAGCCCATATATTTCATTTATTTTACATTTTAGTCCTCCAATTTCTCATTTTCACAATTAAGCCCAAATTACTCAATTTCACCAAAAATTCAAATACAAAACATATTAATCTAACATCAAACTTACATATTTCACCATTTAAAAAACAAAGATTACAATATCATCAATGGCTTAGCTTGAAATCTTCATCAATTTCAGAAATTAGAACATGGTCTTAAGAGAATATGAAGCAATGATCACAAAAACATAAAAATCACTAAAAACCAAGCTTAAAACATACCTTGATTGAGCTAAGTAGTAGCCGAATATGAGAAAGCTTCTAAACCCCTTTTTCTTTCTTCAATTTTGGTGAAATAAGGATGATAATGGCCATCCAATTTTGTTTTTATTATAATTATAATAACATTAATAATTAATTTCCAATTCTACCTTTAATGAATTATCCATTAAAACATATAATGGTTGTCCATATTAGTCCACTATCAATTATAATGGTAAAATTACCATTTAAGGCCATTACATTCAAAAGCCAACCCATTTAAGTACATTAACAATTAGCACACAACTTTTGCATTTTACGCGATTAAGTCCTTTTTCTTAATTAAGTACACAATTGATAAAATTTTCACACATAACTTTCACATATGCTCAATCACTTATTGTAAACACCAAAAATAATATTACAATATTTTTCTGACCTCGAATTTGTGGTCTCGAAACCACTATTCTGACTAGGGTCTAAAATGGGCTGTTACAATGGCGGTGTGCAGCAGCGACAACATTGATGTGCGGCAGTAACATTGGTGCTTCGGTAATCTTCTTGCTGCAGCAACAGGTGATTTCAGCAAAAAAGGAAGAGAACTAGAGTTTCTTCGGGATTTGAGGCTAGCGGCACAAGAGAGAGATTTAGGGATTTTTAGGGTTAAGCAAATTGCTTTGAGGGATATGAAAAATAGTAAAATAAAGAGGAGTTTATATAGGGAAGAATTAGGGCAACATGTTTCAAAAATTTAGCTATATTAGGGTTACTTGGGCGGCAAGTAATGGGAGTGGTGGCAAAGTATGGATTTTTCCCTCCTTTTTGTTGTTTTGGGCCCCAAACTTAGACTGTATTTACAAACTTACTCAAGAAAAAAAACTGATTAGTACTTGGGCTAAAATTGACCCCCTTTATTAACATAAAAATTTAAAATTTAAACAAAATAAATGAAACTTAAAAATTTTAAATCTTAATTAGAAAATTTCTTCTTAACAAATTACATTAAATTAATTCCCAGGAAAGGTTGGAGGGGTCATTGCGGTCCCGCTTAATTTTCAATCTCCTTAGACAGAATTAATTAAATGTAATAAGTTAAGAAAATAAGTTCTAATTATTTATTTATTTACAAAATGAGTTCATGAAAAATCAAGGGTCTATTAATTTCGCTCAACTTTATCATCCCAGTAGTGTTTGAGACGGTGACCATTAACTTTAGACGTACCTCCATAATTGTCATATAATTCAATAGCTCCATAATGATAAACTCAATAGATGGTTTAGGGTCCTTTCAATCAGGTTTTAAGCTTCTCAGTAAATAACTTCAACCTTGTATTAAGCAAAAAAACCTTCTGACCTTCTTTAAACTCGCGAGGTTGTATATGACTATCATGCCATCTCTTTGATCTTTCTTTACACATTTTGGAATTCTCATAGGAAAACAACCTCAGCTCTTTAAACTCATCAAGTTGTAACATCCTTCTCTCATCGGCTTGCTTAAGATCAAAGTTCAACTACTTCAAAGCCCAGTGAGCTCTATTCTCCAACTCTAATGGCAAATGACATGCCTTTCCAAAGACTAACCGATAAGGAGTTATTCCTAACGGTGTCTTAAATGTTTTCAATAGGCCCATAATGCATCATCGAGCCTTCGAGACCAATCTTTTCTGCTAGGGTGTACTACCCTTTCAAGGATACCTTTGATTTCACGGTTCACTCTTTCAACTTGCCCATTAGATTGAGGGTGATAGGCAGTAGAAATCTTGTGCTTCACATCATATTTGTCAAGCAACCACTTAAGCCATTTGTTCACAAAGTGAGAACCTTCATCACTAATTATAGCTCTTGGTGTTCCAAATCATGTAAACACATGCTTATGTAGGAATCGCATGACTACCTTAGCATCATTTGTAGGGTATGCTTCAGCTTCAACCCACTAGATACATAGTCCACAACAACTAAGATGTATTTGTTCCCATACGAAGAAGAAACGGGCCTAAGAAGTTAATGCCCCATACATTGAATAATTCAATCTCAAAAATGTTTGTCAAGGGCATCTCATTCATCCTTGATATATTTCTGATCCTTTGGCATTTATCATAGTTCTTCACATAGGCATAAGCATCTTTAAATAATGTAGGCCAAAAGAAACCTACTTGTAAAATCTTTGCTACAATACATGAACCACCCCACTTGGAGATGAATGGAAATGATACAAGATCTCAGCAATCTCACTTTTAGCTACACACTTTCGGATTATATTATCTGCACACTGCTTAAACAAAAATGGATCTTCCCAAAAATAATACCGACTATCATGAAGGAATTTTTTCCTTTGTTGGTATGTCATTTCTCGAGGAATTATTCCACATGCAAGATAATTGGAAAAATTAGCAAACCAAGGTGTTTCATGAATTCGACTTACCTCAATTTAGTGTTCATCTGAAAATTCTCGTTGATGGGCACACATGATTGAGTTACCTTATCTTGCTCCAACCTCGATAGATGATCAGCTATTTGATTTTTGACACATTTTCTATCTTGGATCTCAAGGTCAAATTCTTGGAGTAAAAGTATCCAATGAATTTGCCCCAATTTCGCATTTTTCTTCTTGAACAAGCATTTAATGATCGCATGGTCAGCAAATATAGTAACTTTGGTACCTATAAGACATGAGCGAATTTGTCAAAAGAAAAAACTATAGCAAAGAGTTTCTTTTTTAGTTACCGTATAATTGAGTTGGGCTCCCGTAAAAGTTCTACTTGCATAGTAAATAGGGTGAAACATTTTGTTTCTTTTTGACCCATCACAACTCCAACGACATAATCTCTTGCATCGCATATCAACTCAAAAGGTGAGCTCCAATCAGGTGTAGCGATTATTGGGGCTAATATTAACCCCTTTTTTAGATCTTCAAAAGCTTCCAAACATGCTTTGTTGAAATCAAACACTGTATCTTTCTCTAACAACAAACACAATGGTTTAGAAATTTTTGAGAAATCTTTTATAAACCTTCAGTAAAAACTGGCATGGCCTAAGAAACTTCTGACTCCTTTCACATTAATTAGGGCCAATAGTCTTTCAATTACGTCCACCTTTTCTTTATCGACTTCAATTCCTCTCTTTGAGATTTTATGCCCTAAGACAACCTCTTTCTTAACCATAAAATGGCATTTTTCCCAGTTAAGGACAAGATTCGTCTCTTTCATCTCTTCAGTACCTTAGCCAATTTACTCAAACAAATATCATAAGTGTTACCAAAAATAGAAAAATCATCCATGAAAACCTCAACCAAATTTTCAACCATATTAGTGAATATTGCCATCATGCATCGTTGAAATGTTGCAGGTGCATTGCATAAACCAAAAGGCATTCACCTAAAAGCAAATGTACCATATGGACACGTAAAGGTTGCTTTATGTTGGTCCCCCGGAGCTACAACTATTTGGTTATATCTCGAATAGCCATCTAAAAAACAATAAAATTCATTACCTGCTAGTCGATCTAACATCTGATCCATAAAAGGCCACGGAAAATGGTCATTCCGAGTGGCTTTATTCAACTTTCTGTAATCAATACAAATTCTCCAACCAGTAAAAGTTCTCGTTGGAATCAACTCGTTACGTTCATTTTCAACAATCGTGATTCTACCTTTCTTCGGCACACACTGTATCGAAATTACCCATGAACTATCTGAAATAGGATAGATGATTCCTGCATCTAACCATTTGATCACTTCCTTTCTCACAACTTATTTCATAATAGGATTGAGCCTCCTTTGCCCATCAATTTGAGCTCTTTCACATTCTTCTAGAATAATTTTATGCATGCAAAAAGAAGGTCTTATACCTCGAATATCGGCTATAGTCCAACCAATTGCTTTCTTAAATTTCTTTAGAATAGCAATTAGCTGCTCCTCTTGATCTTTCGTCAGTTCTATGAATTAATCATAGGCAAAGTGGAACTAGTAACCTAAATAAATGTATTTCAAATGGGAAGGAAGTTCCTTTAGTTCGAGTTTAGGTTGTAACACCCTAAACCCGGCCTAGACGTTATGGTCGAATCTAGCGTGCCACATCAAAGCGTCGTTCCAAAATTGAATTTGTCGTTAAAAGTTCATTTCTATGTTTAAATCCTTTTGCTTGAGTTTAGAAAATCATCTCGTCAAAAACGTTTACTTAATGTCTGGCATTGATACTTTAGGTTATTCCAATCGCGGAAGCTACTAAAGTTTGAAATATAAAAATGTCTATTTTTAAGTGTTTTTGAAAATAGTTATTAATTTTGAAAGTTTGTGTTTAGCAGTTTTAAATAAGGAAATCTAAAGCCCATTTAAAAATTTAATCCCTCAAAGGCCTTATCACAGAATTAAAACTCAAAATATAAAATTCAAATAAAAAGTCTACAGTAGAGCATCAGCGGTCGTGTGGCCACCTCCTAGTCTCTCGCAACTCCAAATCGCCTAAGGCTGGGGATTACATGTATAGTTAGACAGAAGGGTGAGTTTGTGAAAACTCAATGTGTAATCCCTTATAATATAAACAGTCAGATATACAGTATGCAGAAAGAGACTGGGCCTGAGCCCATCACAGACATAGTATCAGGTGGGCCTTAGCCAATTAACAGAACTAGGTGGACCTAAGCCCATTACAGAATCAGTATCAAATGCAGATATGCAGATAGAAATCCAACCCAATCCAACCAATACACCACCCGTACCAACCAACACACCATGTGGGGATAAAATTGACCCACCCAGCCAACATACCAAGCTTAACACCGGTTGCAACACTAAGTTAATATAACGGCTCGGCGCCATAGATTGAACGACTAAAAGCCATAAATATCGCAGAAAGGCTGAAAGCCTTGTATAGAACGACAACGGGCAGTACACTTCTTCCATAACAATGTCCCAACCCCATGCAAAATGTAGTGTATGTCATGCTCAATCATCATAGGTGTATCCAGAATGCCCATGCATAGTAACAATCATTTAAACATTTATTAAAAGCATATCAGTCACACGACCATAGTCAAGTCAGTTAAAACATAGCCATACGATCACAGTCAAATCAACTAAATTCATAGTCTAAGTCATTCATTTACCCACAAGGGCAAAATAGTCATTTTCCCTATAGGTGTATTTCAGTTATTTATAATTATTGGGGTCTCGGTACTTATTATAACCTCCTAGAAGGTCTATCGTCGCTTCGAGTGACTCAGATAACCTACACGGCCAGAACAGTGTATATGGGCCCAAGTGGGCCCACACGCGTGTGGCCCATTTAGTCCAGATTCACATACGGCATCGCGAGCCTCGTAAACTAACCTATCAATGATCACTTACTGAGGACTTTACCTGTGTGGGCCCACAAGCCCATTAGACCCACACGGCCCATTTTGACCGGTCGAGGCCCATAACGGCCTCAGTCCATGAAAACGCACGTGGTGGCCTTTGCAGTCTACTACCCACATTTTAGGGCTCGGTTCGCCCCACGTACGTTCGCACGCTCGTGAGGCCTCAAATGCCAAGGTTTCGGCATTTCAGCTTATCGGCTTTTGCCGATTCACAGATAGACAGGGGTGTGAATACAAACCTTTATCCCACGTTTGACAGTCACAAAATTAGGCGTACGGTTACACACCTGATTGTAAAACGTACGAATCATCTACGTGCTCCAAAGTCTATTTTCCATCAAATCATATTGTTAGTCTTCCAACATTAGGATTCCTAAACATACAATCCCAAACCAACCCTTTACCCTTACCCTGAATGAGCAAAAATGTTTTATTGCTCTTAACGTTGACTAAGGATCGATCTCGATGATTATCTGCTCAAGCAACGAACCTTATTAGGCAAAACTATTTTCAAGAATATGGCTTAAAGTCCCAATATTAATTCATAGAGTATACGACCAACACCACTTACCCCTAAAATGATTGAATGCCAAAAGAAGGATTTGAGCACACCAAATCAACTGATAGGAATAGTAGAACAATGAAGCAGTTGGCCACTTGTCAAAGTGACTACTAGAGAAGAACCACTAAATCGAAACTAAGTGAAGGGGTAAGAAGGGAGAATTGATCACAAAGGAGCGAGTGGAAAAAAGAGTAGTGTGATTCGACAAAAAGTAGAAGAAAGAAAGTTGAGAATAGGGATTTTGGCACTAAAACTTACACTAATCAAATCCCGAAAGAGCACGAAAGGTAACTTGCAGGATCGGTACCAGGAGAAAAAAAGCCAGAATTTCCAAAAAAAACAAAACCGTAAATGATAGAGAGGAAATTCGGCACCTATTCACTCACAAATTGTCAAAAATGCATACCCAAAGACCCCCTTACCCAAATTGCACAAACATGTCTCCCAATCAGCTACAACGCTTCCTAATTTTAATTCCTTAACTTTCTCCTAAAATCTTTTCCCTTATCCCTCCTTGATATCCTCCATAACACCCTCCAAGACGCATTCAAAATCTTACCCAACAGAGTTCGAAACCACCTCAAACTGGTGCCTACTCATGCTAGCAAAATAAATATCCTTTTTACTTGAAATGGGATTCGAACCCAAGCCTCCCTCAATAGCTCAACATGCCACTTGCATCCTTGCCACAAGCTCTTTTGTGTCACATTTTATCTTCAATTAATTAAAAGGTCTAAAGCCTAAAGTCCAAGTTCATTTAAAATAAAAAACAAAATAAATTGCAAGAGCCAAGACTTGAATCCAGGCTCCCTTGCAACCTTAATGACGCCACAACCACTAGACCACATGCTTCCTTGTGTCATTTTTTTAACACAATAATTTAAAAGGCCTACATCCAAGCATTCAAGGTTTTATCCAATTAAAACCAAAATTTTTGCTGAGGCCCAAGTTTGAACCCAAGACTTTTCCAACTCCTCTCAGGACCCTTAACCACTTGAGTAGACATTTAATTGTGTCATTTCATAGCTCACATAAACTTTTATGCACAGTTTCCTAACCATTCCCTTGCTCAAGGCCTAATACTTCTAGGCCCAAATTCTAGGGCATTACATAGGTGATTCTTCAATTGATAACTTGGGTTGCAAAAATTCTCTGACTTCTAACTCCAACGACTCAAACCATGTAGATTGAATAAAATTTCTTAGATTGGCTTCCATCAAAGCCATGTTTTCTTCACCTTCTTCTTCCTCCAAAGGATCAAGATCTAAGGCTTTCTCCAATGGATCTTCTCCAAAATTGCTTTCCATAGAAACCAAGGTTTCTATCTCTTCCATAACTAAACACTATTCTATCAAATCAAAAATTTCATCACTTTAAGAATGTTAAAGGTTACCTGATCGTCTTGAACTCGCATGATGAGTTCACCTTTCTGCACATCAATTAACGTTCTTCATGTGGCTAAGAAAGCTCTCCAAAAGATGATCGACACTTCTTTATCTGCTTAAAAATCAAAGACAATGAAATTAGCAGGAAAAATAAATTTATCTACTCTGACCAAAACATCTTTGATCTTTCCCTCGGGATATGCTAAAGATTGATCTGCTAGCTGAAGCGTCATAGTTGTAGGTCTTACTTTACCTATCCCTATCATCTTGAAAATAGTCATAGGCATGAAGTTGATACTTGCTCCTAAATCACACAAAGCTTTACCATAGTAAGATTCACCAATGTTACAGTGTATAGTAAAGGTTCTGGGTCCTTCAATTTCAATGGCAATTTGTTTTGCAAGAATGCACAACACTCTTTTGCAAGGCAGTAGTCTCATACTCACTCAGTCATTTCTTCTTGGACAGTATATCCTTCATAAACTTCACATAATTTGGCATTTGTTCTAAAGCCTCCACCAATAGAATGTTGATGTGTAACTACTTCTGAACATCCAAAAACTTATTGAATTGCACCTCATGTTTCTGCTTGTGTTGCTGCCATATTTGCTAATATGGAGGTGATGGAACTTTCGATTGAATTGGATAACTCTTCTGAATAGGTAAATCTGCATCCAAATAAGATGTTAAAGTATCTAAATTCACTAAGTTAGGATTTACCTTGTCAGTCTTTGCATATTCCGACTCTTTTGGTGTAGGAATTTCAACAGCTGGTTGATTCTTTTCAACGGGCTTATCTTCGACATCAATAAATTAGGGTTATAGAATTTAACCACTTCACAATGCCACTGCTTTGATATGTTCTTTACCCAAATTTCTTGGGTTCTCAATATTGCTCGGCAAGGTTCCTTGCGGTCTATTACGAAGCTTCCGTAGCTAACTAACCCATTTGGTTTTCCAAATTTTTCAATGTTGCTACTTGGCTTTGGATCAAACCGTCATTCTTTGCCATTTACGCTTTCAACAAGTTCTCCAAACTATTTGATGCCTCAACTTGAGGTGGTTTTGAAGCTTGCTGATTAAACCCTTGAGATTGGTTGGGTCTATGCTGTAATAAGTTGTTGTTCGGTCCATTTTCTTGGTTGCTTCAAGAAAAATAAGGATGATTACGCCATGAAGGATTGTAGAAGTTAGACTAGGGTCCTTGTACACACCTATTTTGATGTTGATTCCCCATAGAGTACAATGACTCAAGATTTGAATGACAATTCTTAAAAGAATGGACTTCCTCATGGTACACACAAGAAACTACTTCAAACGGACTTGGTGGCTAAGCTACAAAATTATTAGCACTATTAGCGGTAAACTATTTTAACATAGAGGAAATAGATGATACCTAAGCTGATAAGAAATGAGGGCGTCAACTTCATGAACTCCGGCTACACGTCTTCCTGAAGCTGTTCAATTTGTTGGCCATTGATAGTTATTGCTTGTGATCCTCTCGATGATCTCATAAGCCTCATTATAAGACTTAGACAAAATTGCACCATTCGCAGAAGCATCTACCATCAATCTTGTATGTGCATTGAGACCATTATAGAAAGTCTTAAATTGGATACAATGAGGAATCCCATGATGGGAACACTTACAAAGTAACTCCTTGAATTGCTTCCAAGCCTCATACAAACACTCGTTATCCAATTGTTGGAAGTTGTGATTTCGTTCCTCAATTTAGCGTTTTTGCTAGGCGAGAAATACTTAACTAAAAATCTCTCTGCTAATTCTTGCCATGTAGATATAGAACTTGGTGGCAATGAATTGAGCCATGCTCGTGCTCGATCTTGCAACGAGTACAGAAACAACTTCAACCTCAGTGCATCTTCAGTCACACCGGCTATCTTGAATGAATCACTCACCTCCATAAACAATCGAAGGTGGAGATGTGGATCTTCCGTGGGTAGACCACTAAATTGGCCCACCATTTGGAGCATTTGAAACATCACTGGTTTCAATTCAAATTGGGTTGCCTCAATATTTGGCCTTCTAATTCCTAGATTTAACTCACTGAAAAGTGGCACAGGATATTGTCTGATGCATCGATCCCTATCATCGACAATGAGGATGGGATTTCATACACGACCGGCTTCATTACCATGGTCTTGATTCTGATTTCCAAGGTCCATCTCGACTTGTCTTTGAGCTATTCGTTCACATATTCTTTATTTGAAAGTTCACTCAATTTCAGGGTCTACAGGGAGTAAATTGATAATACAATCTATGCTCATAAACACTTGAAAAGAAAATCACAAAATTAAAAATAATAGGTTAGTAATGTTAGAAATAAACCAAATTGGAAGTAATAATTTCATAAAAAATGACTATGGCAATAGTTAACAATCCCCGGCAATGGCTCCAAAAACTTGTAACGCGTAGGTTTGTTTAAGTGTACACAGTCGTTATCAAGTAATAAGTAAGTATCGGGTTATCGTCTCCACAGGGATTGTATTTGTGTTAAATCACTTAGTTTTAAAATTATATTAACAACTTGGTAAATAAAAACACAATATGATTGAGAAGTAATGATGAAAATTACATATATTAAGCTAAATGCAATGATCCCCAATGCAAATTATCCTAAATATGCAACTATATGAATGAAATAGATTTTAGCAAAATTAAACACAATTTGCAACAATTATAACATAAATAAACTAGGACAATTACTTTAATTAAACTCAATTTATTATCAACATGCTTAATAACATTCAAAAACATTCCATAGCCAAATCAAATGGCCAATATCATCACCAAAACATAGCCAAAATGACTCAAAATCCCTATACGTGACATATACTTAAATTACCAAAGTTCAAAGGTACCAAGTGATAGGTGATAGTGTGAAATGATCTCCGACAATCCCTAAATTCGAGCTATCTTCGATATCACTATAAAACATGGGAAAATGCACAAAGTAAACTATAAAGCTTAGTAAGCTCGTATGAAATAACTTAATGCAATCATATAAATATAAATCCTTAATTTGAATACACCAACATGTATCTTACATTAACTAACAAACTTTTCAAATGCTCATTCACAAACTATATACTTTAATAACCATTTCGTCGATTCAATGGTAGAATAATTTATACACATACCTGTATCATCTCGACAAATCTCATTCACTTTCTCGTCTTCCATTTACCCGTTGAACCATTCAGAATAGAAGTCAGATTCTGAAGGATCTCACACGATAAGTACCTATACCATGGCCCGTGGCCAAATCAAGAAAACTTATTTGAAATATTGATATCATGGCCCGAAGCCAAATCAGTCGATATGTATGGCCCAAAGCCAAATCAGTTTATCTTGCACCCGAAGTGCTAATATCATGGCCCGAAGCCAACTTACTATATCCTCTAGTGACATGTCACTAGTATCATAACTATGGTCTTACACATACATTGCCATGGCCCTGCCTTGGTCTTACGTTCACATGCCATAACCCGATTATGGTCTTATTTTCGGATTGCCATAGCCTAGCTACGGTTTTATTTAACAACTCGTCTTATTTAAACCGTACATTTAATTTAAGATCTCCAAATTTAACTAATAAGATAAATACAATCTCAATTCCATCCATCAATTAAATAAATGCACATTTAAGGTCAATTATACGAACTTACCTCGTGTACGGAAATGACAAAACGGACCGACTATTCAATTACTTTGCTTTTTCCCTGACCTAAGTTCGAATTCCTCTTTTCTTAATCTATAAGTAATCAAAATCAGCTTCTTTATTCAACTATTTATTCAATTCAATCCAAAATATGCATTTGAGCTATTTTACACATTAGCCCCTAAACTTTCACATTTTTACAATTTAGTCCTTATTCCACAAAATCACAAATCCATGAAATCCAAGACTAACACATGCTAGCCGAATTACCATTATACCCCTAGCAGTCCATTTTTTCATTTATTTCACATTTCTACCACACAATTTATAGATTTCTCAATTTAATCCCTATTTTGCATTTTTCTCAAAAGTCACTTAACAAAACTTATATATCTATCAAAAAGCACTCATAATCTATCAAGAAACTTCAAAATACACATGTATTCATCAATGGAATCATTTATAATCTTTAATAGTTTTGCAAAATAGTCCCTGGGCTAGCAAGACCTAGCTACAACGATCTCAAAAGAGCAGAAATCATTAAAAACGGGACAAAAACAAACTTACAATTGCACTAAGAAGCT
Organism: Gossypium rotundifolium; assembly: GCA_025506655.1. Taxonomy (NCBI): domain Eukaryota; kingdom Viridiplantae; phylum Streptophyta; class Magnoliopsida; order Malvales; family Malvaceae; genus Gossypium; species Gossypium rotundifolium. The sequence continues at coordinate 82,705,259 of CP106723.1, forward strand.
TGGCTGAATGTAAAGGAGAAAAATGGCTTCCTTTTCCCTAGCAAACGGTTCGATAAGATTATAATAGGTGATAAAATGATATTATTTTATTTTAATTAACCTTAATTGCCAAATTACAAAATTAACCTTATTATTAATTTAAGATTTCAACTATGCCGAGCCATTATCATCCACTATCTAATTAATGGACTAATTACTACTTAAGGACCTTTATTTTATGGTTCTATAGCTATTAGACACCTTTAGCTAATAGAACACAACTTTTACGCTTTACTTAATTTAGTCCTTTTTATCAAATTGTCCAATCAAACGATAAAATTTCTTAACGAAATTTTCACACAATCACTCAATCATGTTGTAAACATTAAAATAATAATAAAATAAATATTTTGACCTCAAATTTGTGGTTCCAAAACCACTATTCGATTTGACCAAAATCTTAAATTGGATACAATGAGGAATCCCATGATGGGGACACTTACGAAGTAACTCCTTGAATCGCTTCCAAGCCTCATACAAACACTCGTTATCCAATTGTTGGAAAGTTGTGATTTCGCTCCTCAATTTAGCGTTTTTGCTAGGAGAGAAATACTTAACTAAAAATCTCTCTGCTAATTCTTGCCATGTAGATGTAGAACTTGGTGGCAATGAATTGAGCCATGCTCGTGCTCGATCTTGCAACGAGTACAGAAACAACTTCAACCTCAGTGCATCTTCAGTCACACCGGCTATCTTGAATGAATCACTCACCTCCATAAACAATCGAAGGTGGAGATGTGGATCTTCCGTGGGTAGACCACTAAATTGGCCCACCATTTGGAGCATTTGAAACATCATTGGTTTCAATTCAAATTGGGTTGCCTCAATATTTGGCCTTCTAATCCCTAGATTTAACTCACTGAAAAGTGGCACAGCATATTGTCTGATGCATCGATCCCTATCATCGACAATGAGGATGGGATTTCATACACGATTGGCTTCATTACCGTGGTCTTGATTCTGATTTCCAAGGTCCATCTCGACTTGTCTTTGAGCTATTCGTTCACATATTCTTTGTTTGAAAATTCACCCAATTTCGTGGTCTATGGGAGTAAATCGATAATACAATCTATGCTCATAAACACTTGAAAAGAAAATCACAAAATTAAAAAGAATAGGTTAGTAATGTTAGAAATAAACCAAATTGGAAGTAATAATTTCACAAAAAATGACTAAGGCAACAGTTAACAATCCCCGGCAATGGCTCCAAAAACTTGTAACGCGTAGGTTTTTTTAAGTGTACACAGTCATTATCAAGTAATAAGTAAGTATCAAGTTATCGTCTCCACAGGGATTGTACTTGTGTTAAATCACTTAGTTTTAAAATTATATTAACAACTTGGTAAATAAAACACAATATGATTGAGAAGTAATGATGAAAATTACATATATTAAGCTAAATGCAATGATCCCCAATGCAAATTATCCTAAATATGCAACTATATGAATGAAATAGATTTTAGCAAAATTAAACACAATTTGCAACAAGTATAACATAAATAAAATAGGACAATTACTTTAATTAAACTCAATTTATTATCAACATGCTTAATAACATTCAAAAACATTCCATAGCCAAATCAAATGGCCAATATCATCACCTAAACATAGCCAAAATGACTCAAAATCCCTATACATGACATATACTTAAATTACAAAGTTCAAAGGTACCAAGTGATAGGTGATAGTGTGAAACGATCTCCGACAATCCCTAAATTCGAGCTATCTTCGATATCACTATAAAACATGGGAAAATGCACAAAGTAAACTATAAAGCTTAGTAAGCTCGTATGAAATAACTTAATGCAATCACATAAATATAAATCCTTAATTTGAATACACCAACATGTATCTTACATTAACTAACAAACCTTTCAAATACTCATTCACAAACTATATAATTTAATAACCATTTCGTCGATTCAATGGTAGAGTAATTTATACACATACCTGTACCATCTCGACAAATCTCATACACTTTCTCGTCTTCCATTTGCCCGTTGAACCATTCAGAATAGAAGTCAGATACTGAAGGATCTCACACGATAAGTACCTATACCATGGCCCGTGGCCAAATCAAGGAAACTTATTTGAAATATTGATATCATGGCCCGAAGCCAAATCAGTCGATATGTATGGCCAAAAGCCAAATCAGTTTATCTTGCACCCGAAGTGCTAATATCATGGCCCGAAGCCAACTTACTATATCCTCTAGTGACATGTCACTAGTATCATAAACTATTCCAAGGTTTAACAGGGATTCCAACTATCGAATCATCGTCGAATCATTTCCAAACTTGTCCGTAGTCACATAATCACAATTTATACTATATCAAAGCATATAGAATTCATTTGAAATGAAATTATAACATATGAACTTACCTCAGGCTCGAAAAGGATGAAATTGTTCGATTAATTGAGTACTTTAGTTTTTCCCGATCTAGATCTAAATTTTGCTTTTCTTCATCAAAATATATTCAAAATTAACTTATTTAATAACCTCCCTATTCAATTTAATCCAAATCAGACATTTAAGCACAATTACACTTTTACCCATAGGATTTCATAACTTTTACAATTTAGTCCTTATTTCATAAAATCACAAATTAACGAAATTCCAAATAAGCCCATGCTAGCCGAATTACTATTTTTCCCCTAGAAGCCCACACTTTTCATTTATTTCACATTTAACCACTAACTTTACACATTTCTCAATTTAATCCCTATTTTGCATTTTCACTAAAGAATCACTTAACAAAACTTGTATATCTATCAACAAGCATTCATAATCTATCAAGAAACTTCAAAATACACATGTATTTATCAATGGAATCATTCAAAATCTTTAACAATTTTGCAAATTAGTCCTTAGGCTAGCTAGACCTAGCTGCAATGATATAAAAAAAGTAAAAATAATTAAAAATGGGACAAAAATCATACCTAATTGAAGAAAAATATCATGTCCGAATGAACCCTAAAGAAATGGCTTTCTTCCTCCTTCAAAATCGGCATAAGAAGATGAGTGCCTTAATTTTTATGTTTTGTTTTAATTAGATTAACCTTTAATAACCAAATACCAAAATTAACCTTAAAATTAATTTAAAATTTCATTTGGCCCATGCCATTATCATCCACTATCATAATAATGGTCTAATTACTACATAAAGACCTCAACTTTAAGGTTCTATAGCTATTAAACACCTTTAGCTAATAGAACAACACTTTTGCACTTTACGCGATTTAGTTCTTTTGCTCAAATAGACTAACGAAACAAAAAAATTACTTCACGAAACCTTCACACATAAATGCTATCATGCTTTAAACATTTAAAATAATATTAAAATAAATTTTTGACCTCATATTTTTTGGTTTCAAAACCACTATTTTGATTTGACTAAAAACGTGTAACACCCCTCACCCATATTCAACGCCAGAATAGGGTTATGGAGCATTACCAGACTTACAATACATTTAAACAATACTTTTCTCATATAATCAATTAATACATACAATCATCATTCATTCTCAATCAATTTGTCCCTTATACGAGCCTACGAGGCCCTAAACATGCTTTGGGAATGGTTTGGGACTAAACCGATAACTCAAAAATCTTTCACGAAACTTTGAAAATTTTTCTCAAAATAGGGGACACACGCCCATGTGGCCACGCCGTGTGTCTCACACGGCCACCAGACACACCCGTGTCACAGGCCGTGTGAACATTCGAAATGGGAGTACATGGTCGTGTCCTCGCCCGTGTCAAACCTCGTATAACTCTCTGACTTGGGTCACATGGCCAACACACACGTGCGTGTGACTAGCCCGTGTGCCCTAAAAATGGGCATACACGCCTGTGTGCCAGGCCGTGTACTAGGCCATGTCAAACCTGTAGGGTATACTGACTTATGCCACACGGCCAAGTCACACGCCCGTGTGTAAAGTCGTGTGGAGCATACTAACTTGGTTTCAAATTCAACACCAGGGGACCCATGGCCGTGTAACATGACCGCGTGTCGCACATGGCTGAGACACACACCTGTGTCTCTACCCGTGTGGACAAAAAATAAGCTATTTAACAAGCTAATTTGCAACCCAAACTGCACAAACCTATACAAGCTCAATTGGGACCATTTCAAAACATTAATATGCAACCAAATATCATCAACCAATATATAAATACCATATCTATGTCAAACCATTTCCATACTCAAATCAATGCCATTTACCTATTCAAAAACCTATCAACTCAACTTGCTTTACTAGTCATAACACACACACACACACACACATATATATATCATGTACCATAATTCATTTAATTCATCATCCAAAACCAATCCACAACAAACATATCTCAACCAAATAAATACCTCATACCATAACAAACACTTGGATATCATAATTCAACATCAACCATATTACATGGCAATCTTTACAACAAAACACATAACATTTATAAACTACCTCTAATGGCCAAAATACATTTCCATCAAACATACCAAAATGACCAAAGACTATACATGCCATATACCATATATACACGACTTCAAAAGTACCAAAATAGATGGTCGATAGTGCGATGAAGTCTCTGACGATCCCCAGATCTGAACTAGCTTCGAAATACTATAAAACGTAGAAAGTAAACAAAGTAAGCTATAAAGCTTAGTAAGTTCGCATGTAAAATGAAATAATCTCATCATTCATTAACATTTTTAAATAGATAACATAGATTGCATTTATGCATCAATCACTTAGTTAACATAAAGTTCTCAACTTCCATTAGCTCGTTATTCGAATAGTTTTTCATACATACCTATATCAATACGTATTTGTTTCTCACCAATTCATTTATCAAAATCATCCGAGTTTATAAATGCTTACGGTATGAGTATATTGATTTTTGATGCCATAGTCCAACTATGGTCTTACACATACATTGCCATGGCCCTACCTTGGTCTTACGTTCACATGTCATAACCCGATTATGGTCTTATTTTCAGATTGCCATAGCCTAGCTACGATTTTATTTAACAACTCGTCTTATTTAAACCGTACATTTAATTTAAGATCTCCAAATTTAACTAATAAGATAAATACAATCTCAATTCCATCCATCAATTAAATAAATGCACATTTAAGGTCAATTATACGAACTTACCTCGTGTACGAAAATGACGAAACGGACCGACTATTCAATTACTTTGCTTTTTCCCTAATCTAAGTCCAATTCCTCTTTTCTTAATCTATAAGTAATCAAAATCAGCTTCTTTATTCCACTATTTATTCAATTCAATCCAAAATATGCATTTGAGCTATTTTACACATTAGCCCCTAAACTTTCACATTTTTACAATTTAGTCCTTATTCCACAAAATCACAAATTCATGAAATTCAAGACTAACACATGCTAGCCGAATTACCATTATACCCCTAGCAGTCCATTTTTTATTTATTTCACATTTCTACCACACAATTTATAGATTTCTCAATTTAATCCTTATTTTGCATTTTTCTCAAAAGTCACTTAACAAAACTTATATATCTATCAACAAGCACTCATAATCTATCAAGAAACTTCAAAATACACATGTATTCATCAATGGAATCATTTAAAATCTTTAATAGTTTTGCAAAATAGTCCACAGGCTAGCTAGACCTAGCTACAACGATCTCAAAAAAGCAGAAATCATTAAAAACGGGACAAAAACAAACTTACAATTGCACTAAGAAGCTTGGCTGAATGTAAAGGAGAAAAATGGCTTCCTTTTCCCTAGCAAATCGGTTCGATAAGATTATAATAGGTGATAAAATGATATTATTTTATTTTAATTAACCTTAATTACCAAATTACAAAATTAACCTTATTATTAATTCAGTATTTCAACTATGCCGAGCCATTATCATCCACTATCTAATTAATGGTCTAATTACTACTTAAGGACCTTTATTTTATGGTTCTATAGCTATTAGACACCTTTAGCTAATAGAACACAACTTTTATGCTTTACGCAATTTAGTCCTTTTTATCAAATTGTCCAATCAAACGATAAAATTTCTTAACGAAATTTTCACACAATCACTCAATCATGTTGTAAACATTAAAATAATAATAAAATAAATATTTTGACCTCAAATTTGTGGTTCCAAAACCACTATTCTGATTTGACCAAAAAAGGCTATTACAACTCTCCCCTTAGGGATTTTCGTCCCTGAAAATCTTACCAGTAAATAGATTAGGGTATTATTTTCGCCTAGCTTCCACGTAGCCTCTTCAACTCCATGACGTAGCCACAAGACTTTCACTAAAGCTATGCATTTATTTCTCAATTCTTTGATCTCTCGAGCCAAAATTTTGATCAGTTCTTTGATGTACATCATATCAGGCTGAATCTCAATCTCTGACAGAGAAATCACATGTGAGGGATCTGATCGATATCGACGCAACATCGACACATGAAAAACATTGTGGATTTTCTCTAACTCAATTGGTAAAGCTAGTCGATATGCCACTAGACCTATTCTTTCAATGATCTCATATGGCTCGATGAATCTCGGACTCAATTTGCTTTTCAACCGAAACGAAGTATTTTCTTCTACAGATATATTTTAAAAAAATACTTTTTCACCGATTTGAAATTCTATATCTTTTCATTTCAAATCCGCATACGATTTCTGACAATCTGAAGCTATTTTCAAATAGTCACGAATTACCTTCACTTTCTCTTCTGTTACTCTAATCAAATCAACCACGTGAATCTGTTTCTTGCTAAGCTCGGTCCAGTACAATGGAGTTTGACATTTGCGACCATACAAAGCTTCATACGGTGCCATCTTTATGCTCGATTGAAAGCTGTTATTATAAGCAAATTCAACTAGTGGCAAATATTTCTCCTAATTTCCTTCGAACTCTAAAACAAAACATCTGAGAATATCTTTGAGATTCTGAATTACTCTCTTAGACTGACCGTCGGTTTGCGAATGAAAAGATGTACTGAAATTCAACTTTGTACCCAAAGCTTCTTGCAATTTCTTTCAAAATCGCGACGTAAACCTCAGATCTCTAACCGAAATAATCAAAATTGGCACCCCGTGTAATCTAATGATCTCATAAATGTACAACTCAGCCAATTTATTAAGCGAAAAGTTAGTACGTACTGGGATGGATGTGCTGATTTTGTCAGTCGATCAACAAAAACCCAAATTACATCTTTCTTTTTCGGAGACAGAGGAAATCTTGATACGAAATCCATCGTCACTCTATCCCATTTCCACTCTGGTATCATTATAGGCTGAAGCAAACTTGAAGGCACTTGATGCTTGGCTTTCACTTGTTGACGAACTAAACATCTCGATACAAACTCTAAAATGTCTCGTTTCATACCCGACCACCAATATAATTGTTTCAAATCATTGTACATTTTGGTACTCCCCAGGTGAACAGATAAACAACCGTTATGTGCTTCGTGCAAAATATTCTGAATAAGCTCAGAATTTTTCAGTACACAGATTTTGTTCTGGAACATTAAACAATCACCGGCTCCGATTTGGTACTCTGAATCACTAGTTGACTCACTTTGCACTCTTTTAGCTTGCAATTCACCATCACATTTTTGAGCTTCACAAATTTGCTAAAGAAATAACAGTCTCGCTTTCAACTTAGCTACAATCTAATTGTCATCAGACAAAGGTAACTATGTGCTAATCACACGTAAAGCAAATAATGACTTTCTGCTCAGAGCATCAGCAACTACATTTGCTTTCCCTAGGTGATAATCAATTACTAGTTCATAGTCTTTCAATAATTCAAGCCATCTTCGTTGTTGCAAGTTCAAGTCTTTCTGAGTCATTAAATATTTCAAGCTCTTATGATCTGTATAGATGTGGCATTTCTCACCAAACAAGTGATGTCGCCAAATCTTTAATGTGAACACAATCGTGGCCAACTCTAAAACATGCATTGGATAATTCTTTTCATGCGGCTTCAACTGTCTAAAATCATAAGCTATTACTTTGCCTTCCTACATCAATACACAACCCAGACCATTCAACGATGCATCACTGAAAATTATGAATTCTTTACCCGACTCAGGCTATACTAAAATTGGTGCCTCTCTCAATAATGCTTTCAACTGTTCAAAACTCTACTAACACTTCTCAGACCATTCAAACTTTACATCTTTCTGAAGTAATTGAGTCAACGGTGTTGCAATCATAGAGAATCCTTTCACAAAACATCGATAATAGCCAGCTAGTCCTAAAAAACTTTAGATTTCAGATACATTTCTCAGAGGTTTCCAATCTATAATTGCAGAAATCTTGCTCATGTCAACTCTAATACCTTCAGTTGAAACAAAATGCCCCAGAAATCCAACCTCTCGGAGCCAAAACTCACATTTGTTGAACTTTGCAAACATTTGCTTGTCTCTCAAAGTCTGTAATACTATTTTCAAATTCTCGGCATGCTCGGATTCATCTCGAGAATAAATCAGAATATCATCAATAAATACAACAACAAATCTGTCTAAATACAGTCTGAAAATTTAATTCATCAAATCCATGAAAACTGTAGGAGCATTAGTCAATCCAAAAGGCATAACAAGGATTTCATAATGTTCGTATCTTGTTCTAAACGTTGTCTTCGGTACATCAGCATCTTTAACTCGCAATTGATAATAGAAAAATCTCAAATAAATATTAGAAAACATTTTAGCCCCTTTTAACTGATCAAACAAAAACCAATTTTTCGTAGAGGATATTTATTCTTTATTGTAACCTTGTTGAGCTGACTATAGTCAATACACATTCTCATTAACCCATCTTTCTTCTTTACGAATAATATTGGTGCACCCCAGGGTGAAAAACTCTGTCGTGTAAAACCTCTATTTGTTAGCTCTTGCAACTAAGCTTTCAACTCTTTCAACTCTATCAAAGCCATTCTAAACGGAGCTATAGATATTGGTGAAGTTCCCGGTACTAAATCAATAGCAAACTCAACCTCTCTGATTGGTGGCAAACCCGATAACTCTTCTGAAAACACATCTAGATACTCACAAACAACTGGTACTGACTCAATCTTTGATTCTGACACTTTTGTATCAAGCATATATGCAAGATATGCGTCGCATCCCTTTTTCACATATTTTTGAGCTAACATCGATGAAATTACAACTGGTCAACCACTCAGATCATTTGATTTGATTCAGAGATTCTTATTATTCTAACATTTCAACTCAATTGTCTTTCATCTACAATTTACTACTGCATCATGCAATGTCAACCAGTCCATACCCAAAATTACATCAAACTCATCAAACGGCAATAACTTCAAATAGGCCAGAAAACAGTAACCCCGAGTCATTAACGGACAATTCTTGCAAACTTTGTCAACCAGGACATATTTGCCTAAGGGGTTCGACACTTTCATAACAAACTCAGTAGAATCAATAAGTAAATTCTTACTAGACACTAAATTCACACATATATATGAATGAGTTGATCTGGGGTCTATCAATGCAACTACATCAGTGTCATAAAGAGAGAATGTACCGGTAATAACATTTGGAGATGACGCTTCTTCACGAGTGCGAATAGCATAGGTTCTGGCAAGTGCTCTAGCCTCAGATCTCACTGCAGTATCTAGTGTTGTACCCTACTACCACTTACATTTCCAACATTACGGGGTGGTCTTCCTCTCGCAGTCGTGTTGCTCGATCTTACATTCTGAGATTTATCTTTCTCATCTAACTTAGGAAAATCTCAAATGAAATGCTCGTGCGAGCCACATCTAAAATAGGCTTTCTCATTCATTCTACACTCTCCAAAATGTCATTTTCCATATCGTCCACATTCAAGTTTATTTGGTCTAGCATTACCCATACTTGCCATTGACATAGTTGGAGTTTTTGAACACTTAAATTGCTTCCCACAATCTCTATTAGAGTACTCCATCGATGCATTTGATCGACTATAAACATCTCGTGATTTCTTGGATGAAGAGTGATAGGGTTTATTCATCAATCTTTTTTCTTGAATCTCTAGCTTCAGAATCAACCTTTCTCTTTTCTTTGCCCAGTTCTTCAGATTTACAAGCACAATCGACGAGTACCATGAACTCTTTCAACTCTAGAATTTCGACTAGCAATCTGATATCTTCATTCAATCCGTCTTCAAACCTTTTGCACATAATAGCATCTGTTGAAACACATTTTCGGCATATTTATTGAGACTCACAAATTGTCGTTCATATTTTGTCACAAACATACGGCCCTGTTTTAATTTTAGAAACTCTTTGCATTTCTGATCAATGAACCTCTGGCTGATATATTTCTTTCTAAACTCATATTGAAAGAAATCCCACATAACCCGTTCTTTCGGTATCACTGATGTCAGAGTGTTCCACCATTGATACGCAGGGTCTCTCAATAAGGATACAGCACATTTAATGCATTCTTCGGGTATACACGACAACTCATCAAATACTCTAATTGTATTTTCAAGCCAGAATTCAGCTCTCTCAAGATCATCGTCAACTGTAGCCCTAAACTATTCAGCCCAATGCTTATGAATTTTATCAACTGGTGGCTTGTTTAAGCCTATAGGATAAATAACTTGAGGTACTATAGAGATTGGTTGAGGAATTGGCGGGAGTGGAGGTTGTTGAGCTGCCAGATTCGTTCGAACGAACTCTGTGAACCACTCAATCATCATTTGAAATAAGGCTTGTTTAGCCTCTCCTCCCAGACTAACCGATACAGGTCTAGATTCAGAAGGCGCTGTCCCTTGAGCCAGAGCTGGCACATTACTTTCAACCTCATCAGCTACAACTCGTTCGGATCCATCACTATACAAAAACATAGTTTATAATGTCAGGAATAATCACACTATCACAGGTTATATATGGCATGTATAGCTAGACTCTCACACATGCTATGTTAGTCCTAGAATAGACTAAACCGTAGCTCTGATACCAATAAATGTAACACCCCTCACCCATATTCAACATCAGAATAGGGTTACAGAGCATTACCAAACTTACAATACATTTAAACAATATTTTTCTCATATAATCAATCAATACATACAATCATCATTCATTCTCAATCAATTTGTCCCTTAATCGAACCTACAAGGCCCTAAACATGCTTTGGGAATGGTTCGGGACTAAATTGATAACTTAAGAATCTTTCACGAAACTGTAAAAATTTTTCTCAAAACAAGGGTGTAATATCCCGGATTAGGGCTTATGCACTATTGCTAAATTATATGAAATAGCATGCTTATGTGTGTTATGAATGTGCATTATGGATTTTGTGAACCCTAGTGTGTAATTAAATATTTTAGAAATTATTGGATTTTAAATTTAAAAGGGGAGCTAAGCTTGATAAGGCCTTAAGAAAATAAATAAGGGAAATATGACATATAATTGGGCTCATGTTTGGACTTTAAAACCTGGGTTAAGTGGCTGATAAATAAAGTTAGTAAGTAATTGATGTTGGATTATTAAATTAGTAGCAAGTTGGGCTTATGACCCAAAAATTTAGTAATGCTAAATTGGGCATGAGGTGGCGTTACTTAGGGAATAACTTGGGCCTAGTATGGCCACATGAAGCCCAAAATAATGGGTTAAAATTTGACACTCCTAAGGTAAGGAGATGGACGGCATAGGAAACTGAGGAAGGAGTTTTAGTTGAGGTCAAATTCTTTTGGAATTTTAGCTAAGGTACGAAAATAAGGATATGAGAGTGATGGCTAAGAAGGGGACTCTAGGCTTAGTAATTTCGGCAAAAGGAGGAAAACTAAAGCCATTCAACATTCTTTCTTCTCCTTTTCTCTCTGTCGAATTCTCTCTGCCATTATTCTTCTTTTCTTTTCAATTCTCCACAAAGCCGAAAACACAAGTAGTCATAGCCTAATTTCCCCTCTACCTCTCTCAAAGACTTCTTTTTCTTTTATCTGTTCTAGCCGAATACCCTCCTCTCAAAACCCCCATAGCCGAATCTCTCTAAGCCTCAAAGCCGAATCTACAAGGGTGGTTTAGTTTCCCGAAGGTGCACCATAGGCCGCATGTTCCTTAGTGATTCGGTAAGTTTCGGGATTTCTTTCCTTTGTGATTTCTTCCTTTCTTTTCATCAAAATCTAACCCGAATCAATTGCCTATGCCTATCAATTCCTTCTCCTTATCTCTAGAAGCTGAATCCTATTCTACAATAGCCAGAAGTGTTGATTTTGGAAAAGCCGAAGGTGAGTGGTTGATGGTAGGTGGCCAAATGGCCCTTTTCTGATCTTTTCTTTTTGACCGAATTTAACTATGGACATTTAGGGGCAGTCGACAGGGGTATACAAGGATTTCAGGATTTCAAATCGCAAGGTAGGTCCTAATGTACAATCAGCCAAGGCCTATTTAGGAACTTAAATTTATTTCTTACTTCGGTTAAAAGCTGAAAACTAACCTGTGAAGTGATCTTTGCTTGGCCGATTACAAGAAGGAACATAGCAAAGTTTTGGGATTTGATCTTTAATCCAATTGGCCACAAGGTAAGTTTTGGTTTCAATAGTCCTTTGGGATTTAATCACATAGCCGAATAGACCTTTGCTAAACATCAAGGTGATTGATCAAATGTAGGAATTGAGATCTAAATCAGTAGATCGAGTTTTCGGGATTTGGAGTAAATTTGCTAAGTATATCAGGTGTGTATCCCACACTAAATCTTGATAGATTTATGGCTTTAATTTATTATATGTGCTATTATAAAAGTGTGAGATTATGGTTAAGGTACCATGTAATGGTACAAAGTACTCAGGTACTTTTTCCTACTCTTACTATGAGTATGATAAGTTTTGCTATGGCATATACATGAAATTATAAGAATGTGAATAAGGAATATGATATGGTTAATGCATAATTGTATAACATGGGCATATGGGTGATATGTAAAGGGGAAGTGAATTGGTGGTTTTATACCCCAATATAAGTATGTGGTGACTTATGTCACAATATAAGAATGTGGTGACTTTTGTCACAATATAAGTATGTGGTGACTTATGTCACGAATTTATATATGGTGGCTATGCCACGAAATCATAAGGGCGATGAGCACGTCGACTTAGTAGTCCCCACGGTGTGATGGTTGGTACGGGAGATGTGTAGCGGATGGCATTTAGGATTGGGTTTGGGATTGCATCATTTTTTTAAATGTTATGTGAATATGTATGATTTGTTATGCAATATCTATTGTGACTTAGTGTTGTGGTTACACATTGAGTCTGTTTGATTCACCCGTTGTGGGAATATTTTTAGGTGATGATCAGTGATGGACCGGCCTCAGGAGCTCGAGAGAGGCCATGCAAAGCCAGTAGACTTTTTTTTATTAGTTTTCTTTCTATATTTGAGTTTTGAATTATTTGGGTTTATTTGATGTAATAAGGCCTTGATACTAAATTGTTAAGCATGTTTTAAATTACTTAGTATGATCCGATTATTATCAAATTAAAGTTAAAAATAAATTTTCTTAAGTGATGATATTAAATGTTTTAACACCTAAGGGACATGGGTTTTAAAATTCGAGCCCAACCCAAATCAACTACTGATTTCAAAAACACACAAGTTTTTAATAAAGTTTCAAACAAGATTTGAATGGATTTTCTTTAGAAGCATGCCAGATCCGGTCAGGAGCTTGTGGGCCGAGTTTGGGGTGTTTCAAAGGGACACATGCCCGTGTGGCCAGGCTGTGTGTCTCACACGGCCACCAGACACACCCGTGTCATAGGCCATGTGAACATTCGAAATAAGAGTACATGGTCGTATCCCAGCTTGTGTCTGACCCCGTGTAACTCTTAGACTTGGGTCACACGGCCAACACACATGCCCGTGTGCCCTAAAAATAGCCACACGCCCGTGTGCCAGGCCGTGTACTAGGCCGTGTCAAATTTGTAAGGCATACTCACTTATGCCACACGGCCGAGTCACACGCCTATGTGTGAGGCCAAGTGGAGCATACTAACTTGGTTTCAAATTTAACACCAAGAGCCACACGACCATGTAACATGATCGTATGTCACACACGGCAGAGACACACGTCCGTGTCTCTACCCGTGTGGACAAAATAGGCTATTAACCAAGTCAATTTGCAACCCAAATTGCACATACCTATACAAGCTCAAATGGTACCATTTCAAGAAACTAATATGCAGCCAAATATCATCAACCACTATACAAATCATACCATATCTATTTCAACCATTTCCATACTCAATTAAATGCCATTTACCTATTCAAATACCTATCAACTCAACTTTCTTTACTAGTCATAACTCACACACATATATATATCATGTACCATAATTCATCTAATTCATCATCCAAAACCAATCTACAACAAACATATCTCAACCAACTAAACATCTCATACCATAACAAACACTTGGATATCATAATTCAACATCAACCATATTATATGGCAATCTTTACAACAAAACACATAACATTTATAAGCTACATCTAATGGCCAAAATACATTTATAAGCTTAGTAAGTTCATATGTAAAAGGAAATAATCTCATCATTCATTAACATTTTTAAATAGATAACATAGATTGCATTATCAATCAATCACTAAGTGAACATAAAGTTCTTAACTTCCACTACCTCGTTATTCGAATAGTTTTCTGTACATACCTGTACCGATACATATTTGTTTCTCACCAATTCACTTATGAAAATCATTCGAGTTTATAAATGTTTATGGTACGAGTACATTGATTTTTCGATGCCATAGTCCAACTATGGTCTTTCATATACATTGTCATGGCCCTGCCTTTATCTTATGTTCACATGCCATAACCCGGTTATGGTCTTATTTTCGGATTGCCATAACCCAGCTATGGTCTTATTTAACAGCTCGTCTAATTTAAGTCGTACATCTAATTTAAGATCTCCAAATTTAACTAATAAGATAAATACAATCTCAATTCTATCCATCAATTAAATAAATGCACATTTAAGTTCAATTCTATGAACTTACCTCGTGTACGGAAATGACAAAATGGACCGACTATTCAATTACTTTGCTTTTTCCCGATCTAAGTCCGAATTCCTCTTTTCTTGATCTATAAGTAATCAAAATCACCTTCTTTATTCCTCTATTTATTCAATTCAATCCAAAATATACATTTGACTATTTACACATTAGCCCCTAAACTTTCACATTTTTACCTTTTAGTCCTTATTACACAAAATCACAAATTCATGAAATTCAAGACTAACCTATGCTAGTCGAATTACCATTATACCCATAGCAATCTATTTTTACATTTATTTCACATTTCTACCAAAATTTACATATTTCTCAATTTAATCCCTATTTTGCATTTTTCTCAAAAATCACTTAACAAAACTTGTATATCTCTCAACAGGCACTCACAATCTATCAAGAAAATTCAAAATAAACATGTATTCATCAATGGAATCATTCAAAATCTTTAACATTTTTGCAAAATAGTCAGTACGTACTAGAATGAAATGTGCAGATTTCGTCAGTCGATCAACGACAACCCAAATAGCATCTTTATTGGAGACAAAGGCAATCCCGATACGAAATCCATGTAACTTTGTCCCATTTCCACTCTGGTATCATCATAGGCTAAAGTAAACCCGAAGGCACTTGATGTTTAGCTTTAATCTGCTGACACACTAAACTTTTCGCTACAAATTTAGAAATGTCTCATTTCATACCCGACCACCAATAAAGTTGTTTCAAATCATTGTACATTTTAGTACTTCTAGGATGAATGGATAAACAACCACTATGTGCCTCGTGTAAAATTTTTTGAATCAACTCCAGATTTTTCGGTACATAGATTCTATCTGGGAACATCAAACAATCATCGAATCCGATTTGGTACTCTGAATCACTAGTCAACTCACATTATACTCTTTTCGATTGCAAATCACCATCACATTTCTGAGCTTCACAAATTTGTTGAAGAAATACTAGTTTAGCTTTTAACTCAGCTAAAATCGAACCATCATCAGATAATTTCAATTGGGAATTCATTTCTCTCAAGGAAAATAATAATTTTCTACTCAAAGCGTCTGGAACTACATTCGCTTTTCCCGGATGATAATTAATCACTAGCTCGTAATCTTTCAATAACTCTAGCCATCTTTGTTGCCACAAATTCAGATCTTTTTGAGTCATTAAATACTTTAAGTTTTTATGATCTGTAAAGATGTTACATTTTTTCACCATACAAATGATGACGCCAAATTTTCAATGCGAAAACTATAGCGGCCAACTCTAAATAGTACGTTGGATAGTTCTTTTCATGTGGTTTCAACTATCTAGAGGCATAATCTACAACTTTCCCCTCTTGCATCAACACGCAACCCAAACCGTTCAATGACACGTCGCTGTAAATTCCTAATCCTTTTCCTGACTCAGGTTGAACCAACACTGGTGCCTCAGTTAATTTCAATTGATTGAAGCTCTGTTGACATTTCTCGGACCATTCAAATTTTACATCTTTCTGAAGCAGTCTTTTCATCGGTGTAGTAATCATCAAGAACCCTTTAACAAAACGTCGATAGTAACTAGCTAATCCAAGAAAGCTTCTAACCTCGGATACATTTCTAGGTGGTTTCCAATCAGCCAATACAATATGTCCCAAAAATGAAAATTCCCGGTGCCAAAACTCACACTTATTGAATTTAGCATACAATTGCTCATCACTTAAGGTTTGCAACACAATCCTCAAATGCTCGGCATGCTTAGACTCATCTCGTGAATAGATCAGAATGTCATCAATGAACACAATAATAAATTTGTCTAAATACAGTATAAAGATCAAATTCATCAAATCCATAAAAATGGCAGGAGCATTTGTTAGTCCAAAAGGCATAACAAGGAATTCATAATGTTCATACCTCGTTCTAAATGTAGTTTTTAGCATATATGAGTCTTTAACTCGTGACTGATAATAGCCCAATCTCAAATCAATCTTTGAAAACACTGTTGCACCTTTCAACTGATCAAACAAATTGTATATTCTCAACAACGGATACTTATTCTTTATCCTAACCTTGTTGAGTTGACGATAGTCAATACACATTCTCATAGTTCCATCTTCCTTCTTTACGAGCAACACAGGCGCACCCCAGGACAAAAACTTGATCGTGCAAAACATCTATCTGTTATTTCTTGCAATTAAGCTTTCAACCCTTTCAACTCTGTCGAAGCCATTCTATACGGAGCTATAGATATCGAAGATGTTCCCGATACCAACTCAATAGCAAACTCAACCTCTCTGACCAATGGCAACCCAGGCAATTCTTCTGGAAATACATCTGAATATCCACAGAATACAAGCACTGATTCAATGTTCTTTTCGAACGCTTTGGTATCTAAAACATAAGCGAGATAAGCTTCTCAACCTTTCCTCACATATCTCTGAGTTGACATAGTCGATATCACAACTGGTAGTCCACCCGATTCATCAGATTCAATCCAAAAAAATCATTATTCTTCCATTTCAATCCTGTAATCTTTCTTCTGCAGTTCACAACGGCATTATGCAAAGTCAACCAATCCATACCCAAAATCACATCAAACCCATCAGATGGTAAAAGCATTAAGTTAGCAAGAAAATAGTAACCCTGAGTCATTAAAGGACAGTTCTTGCATACTTTGTTAACTAGAACATGCGTGCCTAATGAGTCCGATACTTTAATTACAAATTTTGTAGGCTCAATAGGCAATTTTTTACTAGACACTAAATTCTCACCAACATACGAATGTGTCGGTCCAGGATTAACTAAAGAAATCACATTAGTTTCAAAAAGACCGGTAATAACATGTGAGGATGACGCTTCTTCGCGAGCGCGAATAGCATAAGCTCTGGCTAGTGCTCTAGCTTTAGATTTCATAGCTGAGTCCTTTGTCGCTCCTTTACCACAAGATAGATTTCCCACATTTCTTGGTGGTCTCCCTCTTGCAGTTGTATTACTCGGTCTTGCATTCTGAAATTTATCTTTCTCAGGTAACTCTAGGCAATCTCGAATAAAATGATCTAGAGAGCCACATTTGTAACAAGCTTTAACACTCTTATTCTAGCACTCTCCAAAATGTCTTCTCCCACGCTGTTGACACTCGGGTTTGTTGTTTCTTATAATGCCAACACTCGAGACAGAAGTTGCTTGAGCTTTAGAACTCACATGTTGATTTCTAGGATCTCTATTCTGATATCCCACAGATGCATTCGATCGACTATACAAATCTTGGGATTTCTTTGATGACAAATGATAAGATTTATTCCTCGGTCTTTTTCTCGAATCTCTAGCCTCTAAATTAGCTTTCCTCTTTTCTCGGCTAAAATCTTTGGCTTTACAAGCTCGATCGACTAACACAACAACTTCTTTCAAATCTAGAATCCCAACTAGAAGTTTAATATCTTCATTCAATCCATAAACAAACCAATTGCACATAATATCTTCATTTGAGACATACTTCCGAGCATACTTTCTCAACCGTACAAAATCTCTTTCATATTCTATTACAGTCATGCAACTTTGTTTTAGTTTTACAAACTCTTTATGCTTTTGATCCAGAAATCGTTGACTGATGTATTTCTTTTGGAACTCAGTCTGAAAGAACTCCCAGTGACTTTCTCTATCGGCACGATTGATACTAATGTATTCCACCACTAGTATGCAGTGTCCCTCAAAAGTGATATAGCACATTTTAAACATTCAGCCGTTGTGCAATAAAGCTCATCAAAAATCGAATCGTATCTTCAAGCCAAAACTAGACTCTCTTAAGATCATCATCAACATTAGCTCTAAACTCTTCAGCCCCATGTTTATGGATCTTATCAACTAGAGGCTTATTCAATCTTAAAAGCACGACACCTTGAGGATCTACGGGAGCTGGTTAGGGATTAGGAGGGGGTGGAGGTTGTTGAGCAGCCGGGTTCGTTCAAATATATTGTGTGAACCACTCGTTCATCATTTGGAAGAAGGCTTCTTTAGCCTCACCTCCTTGGCTACCCGACACGAGTCTAGAATCAAAGGCACTATCCCTTGAGCGGGAGTTGGCGTAATAATTTTAACCTCATCAGCTATAGCTCGATTAGGATCCATTTTCTATATGAAAACACATTTTAAAATTTCAGGAGTCATCATACTATCACAGTTTATATATGGTATGTATAGCTAGACTCTCACACATGCTACATTATGATACAAACTCGATTCGGTGTTGATTCGAGTCGTTTTCATTTGCCCGATTGTGAAATTAAGCAAGTGTTGAATCGTTTCAAAATAAGCTGGTAAAGGTTGATAAAAAGGCTCAAACAAAGGCTAGGAGATAGTTGAAATGGTTGATGGAAGAATTCGGCTAAGGCTAAGAAAGAATGAATAATATTGGAGATTGTTGACCCAAGTCTGAAACATCACTTAGATGGGACATGGGTTGTAAATAGCAATGGAAACCTTGACCCACTATCTAGCAAGGTAGAAACCAAAGGTATGGTTGAACGCCACACTTTGCAAGTGATAAGTTCAGAAACAAGGAAGGAATGACGCCACAAGACAAAGCTTGATAAGTCTGTCCAGTTCTAGAAAGAACAAGGAGAGTTGAATTCTTACAAGAACAAAATAGTTCATCAATTGATCAAAAGTCCTTACAAAATGAAATGAGCTAAGTATTTATAAGCTGAGCTGAATTCTTCAATGATTGATCAGCCAAGGAGTTATGAGCTCCAATTAATCCTCCATTGGGAAACAGAATGTGCAGCAGCCCTCTTGAATGTTTTGTGGCACACGAACAACCCCAATGGTGTGAACATAAGGATTTGTTGAGCCTCAAGGTGTGAATGGACGAAATTGATCAGCCACCAAGGTGTGAAAACACTTGCTAGCTGAATGGATGAATGTGAATTGATCTCCACGAATAGCCACTTAGAGAAGAGAAAACAACAGCTTGGTCTTTTTAATTCAGATCAATACACTTGCCAAATACATGCTCTTTCTTTAATGCTGTTTCTTGAATTTGAGCTAGCTAATTCAGCTTTGTGAACACATATAAACACCAATAAATTTGGTTAAGGACTCAATCAATAGCTCATTTAAATTGTCTAAGCTTATGACACATTAAGTAGCTGTATTAACTAAGTCATATTAAATTAACTTAAGACATAATAAATGGTTGAACTAATTAGAACATATTAATTAACTTAGGACATATTAATTGCTAAATCTAATTAGAGATATTAAATAAACTCAAGACACATTAATTACTTAAAATAAAATAACTAAACTTAATTAAAGTTTATTCCAGCAACTAATCATCTCAAGAATGAAAACTAAAATTTAGCTCGTAATAAGTTGCATGGGATGCTTATTGAGTGGTCCATGTGTGATCAATAAGATCGGCCACTTCCTCTTCCCATGCCCGATCAATGCAACTTGCAAGGGCTTCTTGGAACTTCTTAGAACGTGTCTGAGTAATAGGTCCTTGGGGCAGCTTTATAGGATCGACAACAACTTCCCTAGCTAGGATCGTATCATCCCCTCTTCAAGGCGATTTGTCCCCAAATCGTCACCTACATCAAAAGGTGATAAATCAGCAATGTTAAAGGTAGCACTTATATCGTACTCACCTGATAAGTCCAACTTGTAAGCATTTTCATTGATCCTTTCCAAGACTTGAAAAGGACCGTCACCCCTTGGCAAAAGTTTGGACCTCTTTTGAGTGGGGAACCTTTCTTTGCGCATGTGGATCCAAACCCAGTCACCGGGTTTGAATAGCATTCATTTGCGTCCTTTGTTCATTTTATGAGCATATTACTTAGTTCTCTTGTAATATCCCGGGTTAAGAGCTATTTTATTTTGGCATTGATTGCATGTCTATGGTGTGCCATGTTGTTGTTTGTGTGGTTTCGGGGCTTAGTTGTAGGCTAGGAGTGTGCCTGAGTAGGTGGGAAAGTTTTGTTTTTGGGCTTTAGGGGATAGGAGCTGAAGGAGCTGGGGTTTATAATTAATTTAGGTGAATTTATAACACAAGAGATGAGCTAGCAAAGTGGCAAAGCGTGCGCCACTTAGACCTTGGGTGTGACGTCAAGTGCAAGGGGGGAGGTCTTGTGTTCTAGCTGCGAAAATCCCACACTTTTGCATCCATTTTGACGGCAGGAAGGGAAGAGTTGTGGCAAGTTTAAACTCTACCTTGGACTTTCTCAACTCTTTCAAACGGTGGGTGGAGAGTGAAAATAGGAGGAAGACTTGGTCATAGCTATTTGAATTTGTGGTTTGGGAGTGAATGGGGGGAGGTTGGCCAGTTTTGGTGAGAGTTTGGGGGGAGGGAATGTGTGGCCGGTTGGTAATTGGGGTGTGCCGAATTTGCCTTAGGCATATGTGCATTTTCGGTCACAATTGTATTTGGTAAGCTAATTTTTGTTTAGTCAAAAGCTAGTAAAAGAGCTCTCCACTTGCAAATAGCCTAAGCCGAAACCATTTTGTTTTCTTTTCATGCTTGAAACCGAAACCCCAGGTGCTTCCATCTTTGCCGAATTTGCTTGTTGCTTCCATCATTTTTATTTCTTGTTTTTGTAGAAGCCGAATGCCTCTCTCATCTCCCTTTCTTCCCCTTTTTCTTGTAAACTGAAACTAGCTTTCTTCTCTACTTTCTTGACCGTAGCACACTTCACCAAAAATCTGCATCCTCCATTTTCTTTTTCTTTAAACTCTTCTTATCTTGATCAAGGGTGTGATCGAATATTGTTTTCATTTTTCTTTCACTTGCATCTTGTGCAAAGCCGAACCTAGCATCCCTTTTCAACTCTTTTCTCTTTCGAACTCTTGTTAGCCGAAAGTCTCCCCAAAACTCTCTTCTCCATTTCCTATTCTTTTTTTCAAGAATTCATTGGCCGAATATCCACCCATTTCCTCTCATTTACTCTCTTTTCTTTCACACAAAATCAAAAGCACCCCTCTATTCATCCATTCATCTTTCTTTATTTTCTTTCTTTTCCAAAACTCATTAGTTTAACCTACTCCTCTTGTGGGAGTCTTGTTGCAATCGGTCTACCAAGAGGGTAAGTGTTGGCCGAATGGCCATTTCTTCTTTCTCTGGTACTTTGCCGATTTTTGGTATATTTAAGGGCTGATTTTTGTATCTATCAGAAGGAGTTAACGTTGGTTTGGTAATCATTTTATATAGGGCCTTTGGATTTTGAAGCAGCCGATTGGAGAAGTCAAGTGGTAAGTAGGGGTAAGAGGTTATTTGTGTTAGTCTTTTCTTTTAGAATTCTTTAAGCCAAAGTTTCCGAAGAATTAACCACTTTATTTCTAGGGTGAAGCTGATTTCTGAAAGAACCATTGTTGGGTTCGGATTTGGTAGGAAACCAAATCAAGTCTAAGGTAAGGCTAACGCAACCCTTGGGTTACCTATTTTGGCCGAATGGTATAGTGACTAATCCATTGTTGGCGATTGTAGGATCGGGTTGTCGAGGCGATCAAGGGCTTAGATCGGTTCTTAGGAGTTAATCTTCGCTATTTCGTGTGTAACCCAACACACTATCTTAACTAAGTAATGTGATACTGCTTGTGTGAATGAAACAAAGGTGGTTAACTATTTTGATACCCATTGAGGTATGGATACGGATTCGGTAAGTCCGTTTCATTATGAAATTTGTGATGATCTACGATATCATGATTATGGATGTATATTCATTGAGATGCCATGTTGAGCATGTGAGCATGATAGCATGATTGCACGATTCTGCATCTAGTATGATATGTGATTGGGTGATATGAGAGGAGGGGGAGTATGATATCCGTGTCTTTGGGACACTGTGTCTTTGGGACACCAGAGGTTTGGCACCTCTAGTGGTTTGGTACCACAATGATATTTTGTGACTTTGGGTCACCAGAGGTTTGGCACCTCAGCATCTCGTCCCGTGGCTTAGTACCACAGTGGGTTGGCCCCACAGTTGATTATACGGGATTGACGCCAGTGATATGGTATCACACGATGGGTTGGCCCCATCACCGGATTTGTGACTGTGGTCACCAGTGATTTGGTATCACATTGTGTCTTTGGGACACCAGAGGTTTGGCACCTCATTGCGACTCGTCCTTGTAGTTTGGCACCACCGTGGGTTGGCCCTACTTATGAGATATGGGATCGTCGCTAGTGATTTGGTATCACACGATGGGTTGGCCCCATCATTGGATTATTCGTGACTTCGGTCACCAAGTGGTTTGGTACCACAAGATGGATATCGTGACTTTGGGTCACCGGTGGTTTGGCACCACCGGTGGTTTGGTACCACACGGGTAGAAAGGGTGATATGGTTGGTTAGGATCGGTGCATTACTTGCATTATTCTCGTTATGATATGTGTTGGCATGTTATACCGGAGAGGAATTATACTCGAGTCTCATGACTCACTCTCTCCTTTGACTTTTTCAGTGACACTTAGACGCGACATGGAGCCGGGATGGACTCGAGGTGCTCATGCCATGCTCAAATAAAGATTTGCTCGGATTTTTATGGAATTTTTGGTACTTAAGTTTTATTACTATTTGGTTTTATTTGGGTTTGTAAATGGCCTTTTTAAGTTATGTTTGTTTATGATTAAAGTGGATTTATAATATGTCTTAACAAATTAATTGGGCTAAAATGTGCTAAAATTTGGAAAGATAGCGACTTCAAACTACAAAAGCGACATTTTAAACTATACCATCGGGTATCACACTAAGATTTGGAATAAAGAAGAACTCAAATGTTTTCTAACTTAAACACGATTTTTCACTAAGACAGAGTGTTTTTGTAACAATGATAACCAACTCAAACTTCTTAACAAGATAAACCTGTTTTGCCTACCCATCAGAGTAAGTTTTTTTTAAAATTTCCCGGGTTTTCAAATACATCATCAGATTTCAATCTAACCTACTCAAGTTTTCCTTCAAATACAAAACTTTAGCGAGTGTTTTCTCAAACATTTAAACCCAAACCTAAACCTCTCAAAATCCTTTTTCCCAGAATATACCGATTCGGTCGTGGTGTATTGACCGGGTTTGGGGTGTTACATTTGTGGTATCGAGCCAAGTTCAAAAGTTTTATTTGGGCCCGAGGCCCAAAATGTTTTCAAAAGTCATTTTAAGTGTTTTGTTTTAAAAGTATGGTTTGAAAGGCATGGCACCGAGTCTCCTGCACCACCCGCCTGTAAGTACCCGCACTATTGGTTGTGATATTAATTGATATGATTGGATGGCTAGTAAGACTACCTTAGAGACTGAAACTGATAGGACTCTGTGGACTCGCGAAAACAAAACTTCTTTAATAAGCAATATTCATAAGACTTTGCTTTTAAAACAGTGGAATAATGACTGGTACATAAAATTCTTTAATCAGACGAGATTTAGTCATGAGTACCCGAGGTGGACGTGGTCGCGGTAGGATGACGCTTCGAGCCGTAGAGGTTCGGGTCGTGGTTCGAGAATGAGATACGGCCCGCCACCGGTGAAGGTGGTGAGTTCCAAGAGCGATCGGGATGACGCAGTGTCACAAAGCGATGTCATGGTTTTAGAACGGGTAGCCGGAGTAGGGGAGGTGTAGGAGCTAGGAAATCGTGCTCGAGTGACTTGGGCAAATGGGGCTAAATTCTTTTGGGTGTCTCGGTGTTGCTCCCAAAGATCCGCCGAAAGATCGGCCGAAGCGACGAACGGATCATGGACGATCCGACCTAATCAACAAGAGAAATTAAAGGGATCGTATCATCTCGAGATGAGTCATACCGGTGGTGGCTCATCGTCGGACAGCAGCAGAAATGAAGATCCGACTTGGGACTATTTTCGCCGCTATCGAAAAAAGTACGTGGGGCTAATTACATTAATGAGCAATGAAAGCATTTCGAGGTTAGTTGGGGAGCAAATCTATGTCGTAATATGAGGCGCAATTCTCAGCCGAGTCGGTATGCTAGGGGTATGGTGGCTCTTGAACATGAGAGGTGCGCTCGCTTTGAGGATGGCTCATGGATTTAATTAAGGTTGATAATTACGCCAAAGAGAGCGTGAATTTGTCGCCCTAGTTGAAAAGGCGAAGGTAGCCGAGGGTATTAAGGAATCAGGAGGTGGTATGGATAGGAACCGACACAAGAGGAGTTTTGGATCTTCCGGTCGTCAAGTAATCGACAAAAAGGGCTAGACCGAGTGGGCGAATCGATCGGGTAGGTTTGTTGTTGCTAAGCGAGACCGCCGCAAATGTAACTGCTGTGGAAAGGCTCATTGGGAGGATGTTGGACCGATGGTAGAGGTTGTTTTGAGTGTGGCTCATTTGGACCACTGTGTGAGGGACTGTCTGCGCAAGTTGGCTAGGATTCACCAGAGAATCGGGCCGTAATCAAGACAGAATAACGGACCACCACCGCAGAGGGGCCGAGGTAATGGCAGAGGAGGTAATAGTTCGTCAGGTAGTGGAGCACCGGGTAGAGGTGCAGTATTCGAGGCCGACGGTACCGGCTAGTGTATGTCGCGAGGCGTCGAGAGGAGGCGATGCACCGGACGTCATTACGTGACGTTTTTGATCTTTGGTTCTCCATTTACTGCTTTAATTGATGTGGGTTCAACACATTCATATGTTGCAAGTAGCATAGTGAAGACCATGGATCTAGACTCTAAAATATCTTCTAGGCAGATGACCGTAATAAGCCCTCTAGGTCACTCAGTAGTGGTAGATAAATCAGATAGAGACGCACTCTAGAACTCCAAGGGTATCTTTCGAGGTCGATTTGATGGAACCGCCGTTTTGGGAGTTCGATCCGATTTTGGGATGGACCGCTGGTTAAGTACCGTGCAAAGTTGGATTGCGCCTAAGCGCATGGTTCGAAAAACTAAGGGTGATGAGGTAGTTCGATCGGTAATAGGAGGAATTATCATCGTCAATGTGATATCTCGCCTCAAAGCCGAGAAGATGGTCGAAAGGGTGTGAAGCATATGTGGTGCATGTGTATGCCTTGGAGGCTAAGGAGTCTCATTGTGGAGACTGCTTGGACGCTAGGAATTTGTCGATGTGTTTCTGAGGAGCTTAGGTTTGCCACCGATCGGAGGTAGAGTTAGGAATAGATCATATGCTAACTGCTACCAGATCTGTTGTTCGCATGTGATGGCACCTAAGGAGTTAGTGGAGCTTAAGGCTCGACATCTGGAATTGTTGGACCGAGGCTTTATCAAAGCCAAGTATTTCACCATGGGGAGCGCCAGATTTTGTAAAGAAGAAAGACGGTAGTACGCGGATGTGTATAGACTACCGCTAACTGAATAAGTCGACGATCAAAACAAGTATCCACCGCCTCGGATAGATGACTTGTTTGATCACCAAGGTGCATCGGTTTTCTCGAAGATCGACTTAAGGTCTCGGTATCACCAGTTAAGGGCAAAGGAGGCGGATATCTGTAAGACGGCATTTCGTACTCGGTGTGGGCACTTTGAGTTTTTAGTTATGCCGTTTGATTGACTAACGCTACCGGCAGCTTTCATGGATCGATGAATAGGGTGTTCCAACAAGATTCAGATCGGTCAGTAGTGGTTTTTATCGACAACATCTTGGTATATTCAAGGACCGAGGAGGAACATGATGCGCATTTGCGGGTGGTATTCTGATTCTAAGGAGAAACAAATGGCGAAGTTCAAGAATGCGAGTTCGCTCGTAGAGGTGACGTTCTTGGGTCATGTAGTATCTCACGAGGGATTAGAGTGGACCTCATAAGATAGAGGCCATTTTGATTGGAAGCCGCCTAAGTCAAGAGCGGAGATTCAAGTTTTCGGGCTTGGGTGATACTACCAAGATTTGTAGAGGGTTTCTCATTGATCGCTGCACCGATGACTAAATTATTGAGAAAAGGGTTTCGTTTATTTGACCGAGAAGCAAGAGAGCTTCGATAAGTTAAAGAAGATTTTGATGAAGCTCTGCCTCGATTCAACCCGAGGTCGGTAAGGAATTCACGCAGTATCGCGATGCAACACATACTGGTTTGGGTTGTGTGTTGATGCAAGAAGGAAGGTTGTGGCTTACGATCTCGGCAGCTTGAGGCCACATGAGGTGAATTATCCAACGACGATCCGGAGTTAGCAAATGTAGTATTTGCCTTAAAGATATGGAGGCATTACTTGTACGGAGAAAGATCGATATTCTACACGGATCATAAGAGTCTCAAGTACCTTCCGACTCGTAAAGACTTGAATCGAGGCGCCGCAGATGGATTGAGTCTGCGAAAGACTACGATTGCTCAATTGAGTATCATCCGGCAAGGCTAACGCCAGGCGACGCGCTGAGCCGTAAGGTTGTTTCGGATTTAAGAGTGTTGTTTGCCCACTTGAGTTTGTATGACGACGGAGTATTTCGGCAGAGCCGCGTTGTTAAGCCTACTTGGGTTGAGTGATCGTAGAAAAATAGTTGTTGGATGAGGTTCGAGTGAGCAGAGGACACAAGTGCAGAACGATGGTTTGGAGGGTTACAGTGTGTCGGGTGATGGAGTGCTGTGTTTTCAGGGGAAGGCTTGTATGCCGAGAGATTCTGAGTTAAGGCAAAAGATTCTTCAGATGCACATAGCAGCCCCTACGCTATGCATCCCGGAGGTAGCAAAATGTATAGAGATCTCGAGAACAGATTCCGTGGTGGGTCGAAAAAGGAAGTAACCGAAGTTTGTGGGAAGTGTCGACATGTCAAGAAGTTAAAGCCGAGCATCGACTACCGTGGTCGCTTCACCGGTGAAGATCCTCGATGGAAGTGGAAAGGATAACTATGGATTTCGTCGGTGGATTACCGCTACACCGAGCAAGAAGGATTCAGATTTGGGTAATCGTGGATCGATCGATCGAATCACCACTTTATTCCATGAGGGTGGACTACTCACTTGAGGTTGGCGGTCAGTATGTGTCGAGATTGTGAGATCGCACGGGTGCCAAGATCGATCATCTCGTATAGGGATCCGAGGTTCACGCAAGGTTCGAAGGCGCTGCATCGTGCTCTGGTACACTGTTAGATTTCAAAGACGGCTTTTCATCCACAGATCGACGGGCAATCGGAAGGGTTATACAGATCTTGGAAGACATGTTACGAGGTTGTGTTTTGGACTTCAGGGGTAGTTAGGAGGAGTATCTACCGTTAGATGAGTTCGCCTATAACAACAGTTACCAAGCAAGTATCAAGATGGCACCTTATGAGGCGTTGTACGGTAGGAAGTGTCGCTCATCGACTTGTTGGACAGAGTTAAGTGAATGTCATTTGTTGGGACCAGAGTTGGTTGCTGAGACAGAAGACAAGGTTAAGTTGATTCAGGCTCGGTTGAAAGAAGCTTCGGACCGGCAAAAGTCCTATGCCGATCTTAAGCAAAGAGATATTGAGTTTCTTTGTGGAGATCGAGTTTTTCAAGGTCTCACCGTGGAAGAAAGTATTAAGGTTCGGAGGAAAGGCAAGCTAAGTCCGAGGTTTATTGGGCCATATAAGGTCGAGACGAGTGGGACCAGTTGCATATCAGCCCGAGTTGCCAGCAGAGCTAAGTCAAATTCATGACGTGTTCCACGTTTCGATGCTTCGGCTTTATCGCTCAGATCCATCGCACGTGGTGATAGTGGAAGAAATTGAGGTAAACCCGGATATGACCATGGAGGAAGAGCCTGTTCAGATTTTAGATCGGGATGTGAAGGTTCTGCGCAGGAAGTCTGTGCCTTTGGTTAAGGTACTATGGCGGAATCATGGCGTGGAAGAAGCTACGTGGGAACCCGAGGATACGATGAGACAGCAATACCCGCAACTCTTCTGATCAGGTAATTTCGAGGTCGAAATTATTTTAAGGGGGGTAGAACAATAATATCCCGGGTTAAGGGCTATTTTATTTTGGCATTGATTGCATGTCTATGGTGTGCCATGTTGTTGTTTGTGTGGTTTCGGGGCTTAGTTGTAGGCTAGGAGTGTGCCTGAGTAGGTGGGAAAGTTTTGTTTTTGGGCTTTAGGGGATAGGAGCTGAAGGAGCTGGGGTTTATAATTAATTTAGGAGAATTTATAACACAAGAGATGAGCTAGCAAAGTGGCAAAGCATGCGCCACTTAGACCTTGGGGGTGACGTCAAGTGCAAGGGGGAGGTCTTGTATTCTAGCTGCGAAAATCCCACACTTTTGCATCCATTTTGACGGCAGGAAGGGAAGAGTTGTGGCAAGTTTAAACTCTACCTTGGACTTTCTCAACTCTTTCAAACGGTGGGTGGAGAGTGAAAATAGGAGGAAGACTTGGTCATAGCTATTTGAATTTGTGGTTTGGGAGTGAATGGGGGGAGGTTGGCCGATTTTGGTGAGAGTTTAGGGGGAGGGAATGTGTGGCCGGCTGGTAATTGGGGTGTGCCAAATTTGCCTTAGGCATATGTGTATTTTCGGTCACAATTGTATTTGGTAAGCTAATTTTTGTTTAGTCAAAAGCTAGTAAAAGAGCTTTCCACTTGCAAAATGTTCTAAGCCAAACCATTTTGTTTTCTTTTCATGCTTGAAACCGAAACCCTGTGTGCTTCCATCTTTGCCGAATTTGCTTGTTGCTTCCATCATTTTATTTCTTGTTTTTAGAAGCTTAATGCCTCTCTCATCTCCCTTTCTTCCCTTTTTCTTGTAAACCGAAACTAGCTTTCTTCTCTACTTTCTTGACTGTAGCACACTTCACCAAAAATCTACATCCTCCATTTTCTTTTTCTTTAAACTCTTCTTATCTTGATCAAGGGTGTGACCGAATATTGTTTTCATTTTTCTTTCACTTGCATCTTGTGCAAAGTCGAACCTAGCATCCTTTTCAACTCTTTTCTCTTTCGAACTCTTGTTAGTCAAAGTCTCCCCAAAACTCTCTTCTCCATTTCCGTTTTTTTTCAAGAATTCATTGGTCAATATCCATCCATTTCCTCTCATTTACTCTTTTCTTTCACACAAAACCAAAGCACCCTCTATTCATCCATTCATCTTTCTTTATTTTCTTTCTTTTCCAAAACTCGTTAGCCGAACCTACTCCTCTTGTGGAGTCTTGTTGCAATCGGTCTACCAAGAGGGTAAGTGTTGGCCTAATGGCCATTTCTTCTTTCTCCGGTACTTTGCCGATTTTTGGTATATTTAAGTAATGATTTCAGATTCATCGAAGGAGTTAACGTTGGTTTGGTAATCATTTTATATAGGGCCTTTGGATTTTGAAGCAGCCGATTGGAGAAGTCAAGTGGTAAGTAGGGGTAAGAGGTTATTTGTGTTAGTCTTTTCTTTTAGAATTCTTTAAGCCAAAGTTTCCAAGAATTAACCACTTTCTTTCTAGGGTGAAGCCAATTTTGAAAGAACCATTGTTGGGTCTGATTTGGTAGGAAACCAAATCAAGTCTAAGGTAGGCTAACGCAACCCTTGGGTTACCTATTTTGGCGAATGGTATAGTGACTAATCCATTTGTTGGCGATTGTAGGATCGGGGTTGTCGAGGCGATCAAGGGCTTAGATCGGTTCTTAGGAGTTAATCTTCGCTATTTCGTGTGTAACCCAACACACTATCTTAACTAAGTAATGTGATAACCTGTTTGTGTGAATGAAACAAAGTGTGGTTGACTATTTTGATACCTATTGAGGTATGGATACGGATTCGGTAAGTCCGTTTCATTATGAAATTTGTGATGATCTACGATATCATGATTATGGATGTATATTCATTGAGATGCCATGTTGAGCATGTGAGCATGATAGCATGATTGCAACGATTCGCATCTAGTATGATATGTGATTGGGTGATATGAGAGGAGGGGAGTATGTTATCCGTGTCTTTGGGACACTGTGTCTTTGGGACACCGAGGTTTGGCACCTCCAAAGGGTTTGGTACCACAATGATATTTTGTGACTTTGGGTCACCGAGGTTTGGCACCTCGGCGTCTCGTCCCAGTTGGCTTAGTACCACAAATGGGTTGGCCCCACGCTTGATTATACGGATTGACGCCATGATATGGTATCACACGATGGGTTGGCCCCATCACCGGATTTGTGATCGCGGTCACGGTGATTTGGTATCACATTGTGTCTTTGGGACACCGGAGGTTTGGCACCTCATTGCGACTCGCCCCCGTGGTTTGGCACCACCGTGGGTTGGCCCCACTTATGAGATATGGGATCGTCGCTAGTGATTTGGTATCACACGATGGGTTGGCCCCATCATTGGATTATTCGTGACTTGGTCACCAAGTGGTTTGGTACCACAAGATGGATATCGTGACTTTGGGTCACCAAGTGGTTTGGCATCACCGGTGGTTTGGTACCACACGGGGTAGAAAAGGTGATATGGTTGGTTAGATCGGTGCATTACTTGCATTATTCTGTTATGATATGTGTTGGCATGTTATACCGGAGAGGGAATTATACACCGAGTCTTGCGACTCACTCTCTCCTTTGACTTTTTCAGTGACACTTAGACGCGGACATGGAGTCGGGATGGACTCGAGGTGCTCATGCCATGCTCAAATAAAGATTTGCTCTGATTTTTATGGAATTTTTGGTACTTAAGTTTTATTACTATTTGGTTTTATTTGGGTTTGTAAATGGCCTTTTTAAGTTATGTTTGTTTATGATTAAAGTGGATTTATAATATGTCTTAACAAATTAATTGGGCTAAAATGTGCTAAAATTTGGTCTCTTTTCAATGTTTTCCCTAAATCTTTGATGCAATTGTTTCAAAAATTCTACCTCTTTCTTTCCATCTACATGCACCAATTGATTAGAAGGCAAAGATAATAAATCCAAAGGAGTTAAGGGATTGAAACCATATGCCACTTTAAAAGGTGAATGCTTGGTAAATGAGTGCACCGAACGGTCGTAAGTGAATTTAATGTGTGGTAGACACTCTGTAATATCCGGGATTTAGGGGTCATGCATTTTAATTTATATTTGCGTGCTAGTATGCTCTGTATGTT
The DNA here is from genome assembly GCA_025506655.1 of Gossypium rotundifolium. NCBI lineage: Eukaryota > Viridiplantae > Streptophyta > Magnoliopsida > Malvales > Malvaceae > Gossypium > Gossypium rotundifolium. The sequence goes on from CP106723.1 coordinate 82,737,254, forward strand.
GTTTGAGTATGGTTAGGGGCTTCGGGGAACCTTGGGGTTAGGTAGGAGCTTTAGAAAAAATATTTGATTTTAAGCATTTAGGGGGGAGAGCTAAGGGAGCTAGGATTTAAAGGATTTTATGTGGTGTTTGCTGACACAAGGAATCAAGTGGTAGAATGGCAAGGGAGGCGCCACTTAGAGCACAAGGGAGTGACGCCTCAGGGAAGCTAGAAGGGGGCAAGATTCAAGCAACATAAAGAGCATTTTGGAGCTTGTTTTTGCGTCAAGAGGAGGAGGAGTTGGAGTTGGCGTGGGCACTTGAAGATAGGAGGTTTGAAATGGTCAAACATTTCAAATGTGTGGTGGAGAGCTAAGCATGGAGTTTGAAGCATTCAAACACTTTAAAATGTGTGGATATGAGTAAAATTAGGAGGGAAATAAGGGATGAGGTGGTGTGAGAGTTGGCCAAAATAGGGGTTCTTGGTTGTGGCATTTTCGGTCATGTATAGGGGAAGTGAGTGCCAAATTTGTTTAATAGTAGTAGTGTGCATCTTTTGTTTTTTTTTTCCCTTCTCAAGTTTTGTACCGAAAAGTGGTAGCCAAAATTCTTCAATTGTTTTCCCTTCAGATGTCTAAAAGCTGAAAGTGTGAGTGATTTTTGGGGTGCATTCTTGATTCATCTTTGCTCCTCTCTACTTCTTCTCTAAACCGAACCATACCCTCCTTCCTATTCTTGTTTCTTTTTCTTTCTCTCTTTTTATACTTGTGCCGAATCTTTCTCTTTTTCCCCATAGCCGAAACCTTCCAAAACTCCAACCCTCTCTTCTCTTTTCTTTTGCTAAAAGCCGAATAACCCTTTCTACTCCTTTGAACATTGGCCAAATCACTCATTCACCATTACTCCTCTCTACTTTCCATTCTTATTCTTCTTTCTTTCTCAATTCAGGTTGATCTTCAAGCCTTACTTCTGGGTTGAATCTAGTGGCACTGAACGTCTCTCGGATGGTGACTCTCCCTATCAATTTTCTCTTGTAGTTCCTAGAAGCGGTGGTAAGGAATCTCTGTTCACCCAAATCTCTTTCTTTTTCTCTTTGGTTTGTCAAAACCAAAAGTTTGATCTTGTGTCTTAGTGTATGGCTGAACCTTGATAAGGGCCTTAACTTGGTGTTTCTTTTGTTTAAAGCTAGCGTTAGGGAGGTTAAAGACCTTCGAGATCTGATCAATCGAGGTAAGCAAGATATCACGTTAGGCCAAAGGCCACTTCTTTTCGTTGGACATTAAGTGTTAGAGCCGATTTTAACATGGCTTCTGTAGGGGATTTTGACAATCTCAAAGTGCAAGCGTATAGCCTTCGGGTTCTAGTCGACTGTGGTAAGAGTATTCTTTTATCAAGTGTTTTTTTGGGTTTCGTTTAGATCTAATTCAATATCTTAACGGGATTTTATGACTAAGATATTATTGATGGATGCGAGTACCAGCCAAGGGGAGAATGGGGTCGGACACGTAGTCCCTACCCCTAAATACAAGAAGCGGTTAGTTTTTACGGTCTGGGATTAGCCTCCAAGTAGTGGCCTAGCGTCGGAACAGGATTGTAGGCAGATAGTGGTAGTGTCGGTTAGGGATAGCATCGACATAGAGGGCGTGATTTTACGAGTTATCAGGTGTGTAACTATTACTCTGTTTCTCTATTTAAAATTAATTAAATGTATGTGATATGTATGGTAGTCAGAAATAACGGCTGTGGTGGTGTGGCTACCCATATTGGGTGATCTGGTAACCAGGTTTGTAATTTTCTCATATTAAAATTTTCAATGGATATTTGTGTAACTTGGTAAGCATGTTATGTATGCATGACTGATATGTTCATAACAATTATATTGTCATTTCATCATATATATTGTATGTGCATGGGGATCGGGATATATATATGTTTAATGAAGGAAAGGGTGTACATTTATGTACGTGGTTTGATGTTAGCCTTGAGCTACATCGTGGATTGATGTTGGCTTCGTGCCTCAACGTGGATTGATGATGACCTTGAGTCACATCGTGGATAATTGTGATTTAATCACATGGATCAGTGGCTAGACCACTAAGTGGACTTTGAGCAGCATGACTGCCAAAGAGGTGTGTAGCAGATGGAGGGTCGATTTAGTAATCCCCTAGTGTTTCGTGGCAGGATATATGGGGGTGTGTAGTAATTGGATACTAGGTTGGGTTGGGTTACCCTTTTGCATAATCATGTGTGGCATGTGGATTGGTGTGGTTGTGGGCCAAGCCCACTTATGGAAACATGTGGAATAATTACACACTGAGTCGGTTGAATCACCCTATTTTCCTAAAACAATGCAGGTGATACGTGATTCCTGGACTGGGCTGGAGTGGATTCGAGGTGGCCATGCAGAAGTTGTTTTAATTATACATGCACTTGAGATTTTTAATTGCTTTTGGGTTAATTTTATTGTAATAAGGCCGTTTTAATTTTTTTTAGTTGTTATTAAAACAGATTATGGATTAAAAATAACTGGAAACACTTGCAACCTAAAAAGCAAATTAAGGATTTCAAATTTGGACTTTTGATAGTAATTCGTTTATTAAAATCCCTTCGAAACAATAACTCAACTTTTATACCAATGTGTAAGTTTTATTTCCCGGCAAAATACGATTTTCAAAACGATAAACCCTTATAGCTATATATATATCGTTTTCAAACTTGACTTCACGCTCGAAGACAGATCTCTTTTCAGTGAGAGCTGAATATCCATTTTCCTTAAAGACTTGACGTGTGTTTTATTTTTAAAATCAAACTCATCACAAACCTTTTCCCCGTAACATTCTAAATTTGGCTGTAGTGTTTTGGGTCGAGTTTGGGGTGTTACACACTCTTCTCAAGTCTTCAAATTCTTTCTAATGATGGCCCGCAATAAGGTTGACAAGACCCGATTAACAACCTTCATTTGGCCGTCCGTTTGGGGATGGCACGTTGTTGAGAACAAAAGCTTGGTGCCAAGCTTACCCTAAAAAGTTCTCCAAAAGTGGCTAAGGAACTTAGCATCATGATCGAAAATGATGGTCCTTGAGACTCCATTCAACCGCACGATTTCCCTAAAAAACAAGTTAGTAATGTTTAAGGCATCATCAGTTTTGTTACATGCAATAAAATAGGCCATTTTAGAAAACCTATCTACTACAACAAATGCAGAATCTTTACCATTCTTTATTCTAGGAAACCTTAGAACAAAATCCATGGAGATGTCCACCCATGATGCTTCCGAAATCGGCAATGGGGTGTATAGACCGTGTGGCTTGATCCTTGACTTAGCCTTCTTGCAAGCTATGCAATGCTCACACACTCTAGCCACATCTTGCTTCATCTTCGGCCAATAAAAGTTCTCTTGAAGTGTAGCCAAGGTTTTTTCTATGCCGAAGTGTCCCATTAGACCTCCTCTATCTGTTTCATTCACTAGCACATCTCTAATCGATCCTTAGGGTATACATAGCTTGTTCTCTCGAAAAAGAAACCCATCTTGTTGAAAATACCTATCATGAGAACCTTGCACACATAACTTGTATACTACACCAAAGTCAAGATCATTTTCATATAAACCTTTCAAATAAGCAAATCCAAGCAGCTTAGCATCCAAATGTCTAATTAAAGCATACCTACGTGATAGTGCATCCGCAACAATATTTTCTTTACCTTATTTATACTTAATCACATAAGAGAAAGACTCCAGGAACTCCACCCACTTAGCATGGCATTTGTTCAACTTGGTTTGCCCCTTGAAGTGCTTCAAGGCTTCATGGTCCGTGTGTATGACAAATTCTTTTGGCCAAAGGTAGTGCTTCCATCTCTCTAACGCACGTATCAAGGCATACATCTCCTTGTCATAAGTAGGATAGTTAAGTGTAGCCCCGTTGAGTTTCTCAGTAAAGTAGGCAATTGGACGACCATCTTGCATCAAGACCGCCCCGATTCCTATCACTGAAGCATCACGCTCCACTTTAAAAGTCTTGTTAAAAATTAGGTAAACATAAAAAATGAGTGTTAGTCAAACGTTCCTTAATTTTATTCAATGCAATTTATTGTTCATCAGTCCAAAGAGAATGAGAGTTTTCCTTCACAATACCCGTCAAGGGAGCAGCTAGGGTGCTAAAGTTCGGTACAAGCCTCCTACAGAAGCTTGCAATTCTGTCAAAGCTTCTAACTTGACTGATGTTAGTGGGACACGGCCATTCTTGAATCGCCTTAATGTTCTCTTGATCCACCTCAAGGCCACCTGCACCCACAACGAACCCTAAGAAAATAACTTTATCAATACAAAAAGAGCATTTCTTAAGGAGCATAAAGCACTTCCTTTCATAAAACTTCCAAAATAGCACAGAAATGTTCAATATGACTAGCCAAAGATTTGCTATATATCAAAATATCATCAAAGTGTACTACACAAAACCTGCCAATGAAAGAACGTAAAACGTGATTCATCAAACGGATAAATGTGCTCGAGGCATTTGTGAGGCCGAATGGCATCACTAGCCACTCATACAACCCGTATTTAATTTTGAACACCATTTTCCACTCGTCCCCCTCTCGCATGCATATTTGATGATATCCGCTCTTCAAGTCTATCTTGGAGACCACTAAGTTCATCTAACATGTCATCGAGCCTAGGTATATGGTGCCTATACTAGACGGTAATTTTTTAATGGCCGGAAATCCACACACATTCTCCACGAGCCACCCTTTTTGGGCACTGCACATGGGCTTAAACTTTCTCGTATATAGCCCTTCGCCACCAAATCAGCCACTTGACGTTGCAACTATTTAGTCTCTTCAAGGTTGCTTCGATAGGCTGGACGATTCAGAATCGTAGCTCCAGGCACAAAATCTATTTGGTGTTCTATGCCTCGAAGGGGAGACAATCACCCAGCACTTCCTCCGAAAATACATCCTCGAATTCCTGAAGCAAAGAAACAACAGAAGATGGAAAAATTTTGTCATGGTCATTAGATTCAAAAATACATTATTTGTACATAAGTACAAGAATAGTCTAGTGCATCAATAATAACTTCCTCACTTCTCTTTTTCTTGCTAAAACACTCATTTTACCACTCTTTGTTTTCTTTTTGCTTTTCTTTCTCAACTCGTCCTTTTGCCTCATTTTTCTCACTCTTTCCTTTCTTTTTTCTCAACTTTCTTTTATTTTTATTTTTCTTTTTCATTCTTTTTTTCTTGTTCTTTTTCTCTTGCTTTTTCTACAGACTCTTTCAATTTGAGTTGATCTTGGAACACTTATTTCGTGGTGAGGGGTGCTAAAGTTACATTTTTTACTAAGTGTTTGAATGTGTAACAATTTGTATATCTGTTGTGGATTACACATCTATCAAACTACCATGGATTCCCCAAAAGGAGATGTCCTGTGTGCATTGGAACCACATCACACACCACCTCGTCTTGGTACTTCCCAATGGAAAATGCAACAATGGGTTGTTTTGTCACTTTAATCTCACCTCTGTCATTTAGCCATTGTAACTTGTACAGATTCAGATGCTTGGTCATGGCTAAACCAAGCTTTTCCACTAGCATGCTACTTGCAACATTCGTACAACTCCCTCCGTCGATGATCATGTTACACACCTTACCTTGGATGTGGCATTGGGTGTGAAAAATGTTCTCCCTTTGTTGCTTAGTTTCAGTACTTTGGATGTTGAGACTTCTTTTCACCCCAAGGATTTCTCCTTCAACCGAGTACTCCAAATCCTCTCCTTCATCGGTGGGAATTTCAAGCTTGTTTTCATTTTCCTCCTCAGATTCGATCTCGCCATTGGCCCTTACCACCATGACTCGTCGGTTGGGACATTGGTGGCTATGTGTCCCCATCCTTGACACTTGAAACATTTGATATCTTTTGCATGATTTGGAACAAGTTCATTTTTGTTCTTACTCGTCTCAACAACAGCTTTATTGGACTTGGCCGATATAACAGGCTCATTGGTTCGAATGCGGAGTTTGTTGGCTCCTTGGCTCCATTTGGTGGTTAAGGGTTAAATTACTTTCAGCTAACTCCCTTTCATTTTAGTTGCTTTTTGAATTTGATGGCCATGTGAACCATGTCCATCACTTTGACATAGTGTTACAATTCCACTATGTTAGTGATGTCACAGTTTAAACCCGCAAGAAACCTAGATGTTGTTGCCTCACGTCCTCTTCGATATCAGCTCGGGTCATCGCTATTTCCATCCCCTTGTAGTAATCTTCAACACTTTTATTGCCTTAGGTAAGGCTTTCCAAACATTGATAAAGGTCTCGGTGGTAGTAGGTAGGGATGAATCGCTTCCTCATGATAGCCTTTATTTCAGCCCAAGTTGAGATGGGTCTTTTACCATTTCTTCTTCGACTTGTCACGAGTTGATCCTACCACACTATGGCATAGTCCGAGAACTTCGATGGCTACAAGCTTCACTTTCTTGCTCTCCTAATAATTATGACATTCGAAGACTAATTTGATCTTTTTCTCCCACTCCAATTAAGCCTTGAGGTCATTTTTCTCTTGGAACGGAGAAATAGCCATCTTTATGCTTTTGAGATTATCATCAACACGATTTCTTTCTTGACAGCCTTGGTTTCTATGGCCTTGTTTTCCACTTCAAACATATGCTTGATAACTATCATTATCACTTGGTTCAAAATAGTCCTCTTGATCTTGAATAGGACGCACCCTCGCCCTCATTTTGCATTTTGAGGGGTTCCCTCACATTAGCCTCACTCATCGACTTGATCTAAACACTCTTCGATGGGTTCAAGCCTTCGATCGAATAGTCACTCCATTTCTCACAAGATGGCTTGAAGTGTAAGATCTAGCACGCCTCCACCGGTTGCCACATTCCTTATAGGATGAAAGCCACCACCTTCGCTTGGGTTTCTTTCCGGACTTCGTGACATGTTAAATTGATCGTTGAAATCAGAGCTTTAAAATTTATAATGAATGAGATCAAACCTTGAGACTAACTCTGACAACGATTAAAGGCAAGTGTACCTTTCGAACAGTAGTATAGCTTAGGCAAGACCGAATTATCGAACCCAAAGGAACTAAAAGTACTAATACTTACTTTCTTTTTATTATTTAGCCTAAAATATGGAGTTATTGGTTGATTTAATCTAGTTTAAAGATTTCTAAGCTAAAGTCAAAGACAAAAAGAACGAATAGGGAAATAACTCGAAGAAAACTCAATTGATCACAACGATACCCTCAGGAAGAATCCACCTAGACTTCACTTGTTATTTAATACTGAACCATATGATTTATTTACTTAGTTTGATCCGTAAGACTCCCTAACGTATATTAAACCCTCTCTCAAGGCGAATAACGTCTAACCCTAGGTTAATTAGTGGAGCTCTCATTCGCTTATAATAACCCCCTAGAATAGCAGTAAATTGATCTCTGGATTCCCATATTAGGTTTCACCCTAATCCAGTAAAATCTCGTCACCCTATCTCTAGGCGTGCGATCAACTCTGCTGAATTATGCTCAATCTACTCTTAAGCAAGGTTTATTCCTCCTCCACCTAAGCACATCAGATTTGGATTAAGTATGCATAAATAAGAACAAACTAAGTATTTATCATATAATTTAGAATTCAATAACAAGATTCATCTAGGTTTCATCCCCTTCAGGTATCTGAAGGGTTTAGTTCATAACAAATAAAGAAAACATCTCAAGAGAAAATATAAAATAAAACATAGAAAATCTCTAAAATCCCCTGAAGGAATTGAAGGAGCAATTCACCGTCTTGAGTAGAATTCTGGCTCTTCGAGATGGATCCACTTGGCTATCTTCGAGTGATTCCACAAAATGTGATCTTTCTAGCTCAGCTCCTTGGCCTAGGTCCGCCTAACGCCTTGCGTTTCAGCTTCTGCCGAACTCCGAACCTCTCCTAAAGGTTGGTCTGTAGGGTCTTTATATAGGCTTTGAGATGCCTTACTTGGCCTCTAAGTATCCTAATTCAAGTATAATTCATTCTCGGGTGTTTGAATAGGCTTTGGAATGTGTTTCTTTTCCTTCAAGTATCCAAATCCGAGTGAAATTCCTCTTGGCTGCGGCAAGGACACACCCATGGCACACGCCCGTGTAAATCATTTTTAGGTAGTGTCTCTATTTCATTGTTTGAGGCACTAGTGTAAATAGGGGTCGAGCCATGTGAAGTATTTTGACGATGCACGGCCGTGTGGCTTGATGTCCAGGCCATGTCGATTTCCTCTTTGGCCCAAATTTGCCCGTTTTAAGCCCATTTCTTGTTCTTTTCATCCTCGGGTGCTTTCCTGAGTAAAAACATGAAAAGAAAGGATTAAAAGCACCCTTTTACATAAATCAAGGGATAAATCATCCAAAAGCATACTAAATATGGGGTTAAAATATGTTACTTTTACGGTTTATCATAAGTACTCTCAACGAAACTTCACAAGTTCTCTCTCAAAGACATCACATACACTTTGGCTTTTACTCACTCAATTCGCCTCCTTAAGTTCTCAATGGACTACTTAGACTTAGCAGCAATCGATATGGAGTCGGTTTGCAAAAGTGATGATCGGGTTTAGGTAGGAATAGATGTTAGGTAAAGTGTAGGCTAGAAAAACAAAAATTGAATGATGTAAGTGCAGCCAAAAGGTAGGATATGAATGAACTGATTTGGACAGCAAATAAATTTTCAAGCTACCTTTTCTTTCTTTTTTTTATCACCAACAAATTTTGATTTTCCAAATGCTGATTTTCACACTTTTGAACTCGATAGATACTGAATTTTTTTATCTGAGATTTTTATATGATTTTTTTATCAAATTAAAATCTCGTAATTGCTAAAAAAAATCGATACTTACCCCAATTTTATTAGCTCTGACACCAAATGATACGAACTCGGTTCGGTGTTGATTCGAGTCATTTTAGTTTGCCCGATCGTGAAATTAAACAAGTGTTGAATCATTTCAAAATAAACTGGTTAAGGTTGATAGAAAGGCTCAAACAAAGGCTAGGAGATAGTTGAAATGGTTGATGGAAGAATTAGGCTAAGGCTAAGAAAGAACCAACAATATGGGAGATTGTTAACCCAAGTCTTAAACAGCACTTAGATGGGACGGTTGTAAATAGCAATGGGAACCTTGACCCACTATCTAGCAATATAGAAAGCAAAAGTATGTTTGAATGCCATACTTTGCAAGTGATAAGTTTGGAAACAAGGAAGGAATGACGCCACAAGACAAAGCTTGATAAGTCAGTTCAGTCCTAGAGAGAACAAGGAGAGTTGAATTCTTACAAGAACAAAATAGTTCATCAATTGATCAAAAGTCCTTACAAAGTGAAATGAGCTAAGTATTTATAGGCTGAGCTAAATTCTTCAATGATTGATCAGCCAAGGAGTTATGAGTTCCAATTAATCCTCCCTTGGGAATCTAAATGTGCAGCAACCCTCTTGAATGTGTTATAGAGCACGGACAACCCCAATGGTGTGAACACAAGGATTTGTTGAGCCGCAAGGTGTGAATGGACAAAATTAATTAGCCACTAAGGTGTGAAAACACTTGCTAGCTGAATGGACTAATGTGAACATCCTTGTCCATTGATCTCCACAAACAGAGGCTTAGAAAAGAGAAAACAGTAGCTTGGTCTTTTTAATTTAGCTCAATGCACTTACCAAATACATGCTCTTTCTTTAATGTTGTTCCTTGAATTTGAGCTAGCTAATTCAGCTTGTGTGAACACCTATAAACACCAATAAATTTGGTTAAGGTCACAATCAATAGCTCATTTAAATTGTTTAAGCTTATGACACATTAAGTAGTTGTGTTAACTAAGACATATGAAATTAACTTAAGATATAATAAATGGCTAAACTAATTAGAACATATTAATTAACTTAGGACATATTAATTGCTTAATCTAACTAGACATATTAAATAAACTCAAGACACTTTAATTACTTAAACTAAAATAACTAAAATTAATTAAATTTTATTCTAGTAACTAATCAACTCAAGAATGAAAACTAAAATTCTGCTTGTAAAAAGTTGCATGGGACGCTTATGGAGCTGGTCCATGTGTGATCAATAAGCCCAGCCACTTCCTCTCCCATGCCCGATAAATGTAACTTGAAAGGGCTTCTTGGAACTTCTTAGAACATGACCAAGTAATAGGTCCTTGGGGCAGCTCTATGGGATCGGTAGTAGCTTTCCTAGCTGGGATCGCATCATGTTAGTCCTAGAATCGACTAAACCGTAGCTTAGATACCAATAAATGTCATACCCCTCACCTGTATTCAATACCGAATAGGGTTACGGAGCATTACAGGACTTACAATACATTTATACATACTTTTCTCATACATTCAATCATTACATACAATCATCATTCAATCTTAATAAATTTGTCCCTAATACGAGCCGACGAGGCCCTAAACAAGCCCTGGAAGTGGTTCGAAACTAAACCGATAACTCAAGTAACTTTCATGAAACTTTGAAAATTTTCTCAAAATAGGGACACACCCGTTTGGCCATGCCGTGTGTCTCACACATCCACCAGACACGATTGTGTCACATGCCTTGTGGACATTCGAATTGGGAGCACATGGACGTGTTCCAGCCCGTGTCCTACCCCGTGTAACTCTCTAACTTGGGTCACACGGCCAACACGCATGCCCATGTGGCTAGCCCGTGTGCCCTAAAATGGCCATACACACCTGTGTGCCAGGCCATGTGCTAGGCTGTGCCAAACCTGTAGGGTATACTGACTTTTGCCACACGGCCAAGTCACACTTCCGTGTGTGAGGCAGTGTGGAGCATACTAACTTGATTTTTAAAACCACACTAGGGGACACATGGCCGTGTACTTGACCGTGTGTCACACACGGCTAAGACACACGCCCGTGTCTCTGCCCGTGTAGATAAAAATAGGCTATTTACCAAGCCAATTTGCCACCCAAAAATGCATCTACCTACACAACCAAAATGGCACCAAATCATAGCATAAATGAATATCCAATTTAGCCACAATCAAATCTAATTCATACCATTTCCAATACTAACAACCAACATGCTTATAACCTCAAATCTTACTCAAACAAAACATACCAAAAAAGATATACAAATCAACTAACCTAACCTTTGCCAAACATATATCATTTTACACCAATTTACAAACATAATTCATATCTAATATCAACCATTTAGCATATACTATATCAATAACCAGAAGCCTCATAATATAAGCCATTCACATATCCATCCATGAACTCAAATATCAACCATATATGCACAAATATGCACATAACCAAATCCACCAAATTAAGCCAACTCTCATGGCTATATTTACAAACCAAAACATAAACATTTACAAGCCAAATCAAATGGCCAATATCATTACCATATACTTAAATTACCAAAGTTCAAAGGTACCAAGTGATAGGTGGTAGTGTGAAACGATCTATGAGAATCCCTGACTCCGAGCCATCTTTGATATCACTATAAAACACGGGAAAATGCACAAACTAAGCTATAAAGCTTAGTAAGCTCGTATGAAATTACTTAATGCAATCACATAAATATATATCATTAATTTGAATACATCAACATGTATCTTACATTAACTAAAAACCTTTCAAATACTCATTCACGAACTATATACTTTCATCATCATTTATTCGATTCAATAGTAGAATAATTTATCCACATAACTGTACCATCCTGTACAAATCTCATACACTTTCTCATCTTTCATTTCTATCGAACCAATCGAAATAGAAGGGCTATTTTTCTGTGGCTTTGTTTGCATATACATTGGTCTAGCCAAATCAAGGTTACTTGTTCTTGATATTAAAATCATGGTGTAAGCCTAAGATAAGCAGTGGTAGCCAAATTGATTTATCTCACACGAAGTGCTAATATCATGGATCATTTCCAAACTTGTCCGTAGTCACATAATCACAATTTATGCTATATCAAAGCATATAGAATTCATTTGAAATGAAATTATAACATTTAAACTTACCTCGGGTTCGGGGCGATGGAATTGGGGGATTAAAGGTTTTAGTTAGATCTAGATCAAATTCCACTTTTCTTAATCTAAATATATTCAAAATTAACTTATTTAATAATCTCTATTCAATTTAATCCAAATCACACATTTAAGCACAATTACACTTTTACCCTGAATTTCACCACTTTTACAATTTAGTCCTTATTTCAAAAAATCACAAATTAACGAAATTCCAAATAATCCCATGCAAGCTAAATTACTATTATGCCCTAGTAGCCCTGTATTTATCAATGGAATCATTCAAAATCTTTAATAGTTTTGCAAAATAGTCCCTAGGCTAGCTAAACCTGAGGTGCAACGATCTCAAAAACATTAGAAAGGGGAAGTCTGGGGTTCAAATCATACCTATATGAAAATACCATGGCCTAGTGAATTTGCTTCCATTTAAAATTGGCATGGAGGGAGAAGTTGTGGCTTTAATCAAACCCACTTGGACCAAGTCAACCATTTGAATGGTGGGTATCATAATAATGATTTGTAAGGACCTTCACTTTAAGGTTTTATAGCTATTAAACACCTTTAGCTAATATAACAACACTTTTGCACTATATGCAATTTAGTCCTTTTCTCAAATTGTGGGACTAGCTCAAACTAGTTTGAATTGATGGCTTGGAGTGTTTGGGGGTGATGGCGAATCTTGGGGAGATTTTGGGGAGTGGACGGCTTGGTATGGGGGAGAATGGGAATGCCAAATTTCATTTGGCAATTTTGAGCATTTTCGATCAAAAATAATTTGTAAGCCACATTCTTCTTTTGTCAAAAACAAGCCAAAATTTCAAGTGAGTTCCTTCATTTTCTTTTTTTTTAAAATCGAAAGTCCAAGCATCTTCTTACTGAAAATTACTTTGCTTCTCTTGATTTGGTGTGTGGCCGAATGTCCTTTTCCATCACTTCTTTCCTCTTCATTTGTGTAAACGGAAACTAGTACCCTCTCTTCTCTACGTCTTTCTTTTCTTGAAAACATTCTTGCCGAAACTTACCTTGCCCTCTAAATCGAATTCTCCATTTGTCCTTCTCATTTCTTTTGTGCCTTCAAACCTTCTTGTTCTTCTCTCAAGCCTTATTGCCGCAACTTCTATTTCTTCTCATTTCTACTCTCCCTTTTCTTCCCACTCAAAGTCGAACATAAGTGTGTTAAACACCTAGGGCCGAATCCTCTTCTCCTTTTTGTTAAAGGTGTTAGCCTAATCTTTCCTCTCCTAGTAGTTATCTTGTGGCCGATTTTTGTGTGTGGTGATAATATCGTTTGGTGGTTCAATCGTTTGAGGAAGGTGAATTTTGGCCGAAAAGCCATCTCTTTTCTCCCTTGTTTGTTGTCGATTTTGGTTTGGTTAAAACCGATGTTGGTTTTGATTGAAAGGAGTTAATCTTTTGATTAATCATTTCATTATAGGGCCTTTGGATTTTGGAAGCAAGCAAGAGGAGTCTTCCTTCTCTGTTAATCGTTGGTAAGTGGTGGTAAGGGTTGGTTCTGTTAGTTCACTCTTCTAGTTTCGTTAAGTCAAAAGTTTTAAAAGGATTAACAATTCTTCTTAATAGGTTGTACCGTTTGCTTAAGGAAGAACCATTGTTGGTTCGGGTTTGGTAGGAAACCAAACCATTTGCAAGGTAAAGGTTTAATGTTAACCCTTTGGTTTATCTATTCTGGCTGAATGGTATAAGTGCTAATCTATGTTTGGCGATTCTAGGAGCAAGGTAATTGAGGATTTAGATCGGTTCGTTGGGTTTAAGCTTGCGTGTTAACAGTGTGTAAACTAACACACTTTTACTTAGTAATATGTTTAATAAACTGATTGCCTTTGTAAGACCAAAAGCGGTATGATGGTGATATGATACAGATGGGGTATGTGCACAGATTCGGGTAAGTCCGTTTCATTACGAGATCTGTAGTGATATATGATATCATGATTTATGGTGTATGTATTATGAGATGCCATATTAAGCATGTGAGCATGATTGCATGAGTTGCACGATTTGCATTAGTATGATATGTTTTGGGTGATATGAGAGGAGGGGAATATGATATCCGTGTCTTTGGGACACGGAGGTTTAGCACCTCCGGTGGTTTGGTACCACAGATTGATTATTGTGACTTTGGGTCACCAGAGGTTTGGCACCTCAGCATCTCGTCCCAGTGGCTTAGCACCACAGTGGGTTGGCCCCACGGTTGATTTTACGGGATTGACGCTAGTGATTTGGTATCACACGATGGGTTGGCCCCATCATTTGATTCGTGACTGCGGTCACCAGTGATTTGGTATCACACTTGTGTCTTTGGGACACTAGAGGTTTGGCACCTCATAGCGACTCGTCCCAGTGGTTTAACACCACCATGGGTTGGCCCCACTTTTGAGATACGGGATTGTCGCCAGTGATTTGGTATCACACGTGGGTTGGCCCCACAGATGGATTATTCGTGACTTTGGGTCACCAGTGGTTTGGCACCACATTGATGGATATCGTGACTTTGGGTCACCAGTGGTTTGGCACCACCAGTGGTTTGGTACCACACGGGGTAGAAAAGGTGTTACGGATGGTTAGGATCGGGTGCATTAATTGTGTTGCTTTGTTATGATGTGTGTTAGTATGTTGCATATACCTGGGGGGGATTTATGCACTGAGTCTTGCGACTCACCTTCTCCCTTATCATTTCAGGTGACACTTAGATCGCGGACACGGAGCCGGGGTGGACTCGAGGTGCCCATGCCATGAATAAAAGTCGGATTTGCACTGATTTTAAACTTGGTACTTTGCTTTATTTATTTTTCATTTGGATTTGTTGGGTTTGTAAAAGGCCTTTTTAAAATTATGCTTTGGTTGATTATATGTTTAAACTTGATTTCAAATATGTCTTAACAAACTATTGGGTTAGAACTGGCTAAAATTTGGAAAACTAAGAATAAGGTCTTCAAATCACAAAGCGAGATGTTTTAAACTTTACCATCGGGTATCACGTTGTAATTTGAAACGAATGTAACTCAAATGTGTTTTCAAACCTGAGAATAGGTTCTTACTAAGTCAAAAAGAAAAAAAAGTTGTTTAAATCAACACAAAGAAATTACTCGGATTTCCAAATGTGACAAATTTGTTTTACTTAAATGTATAATTAAGTTTTCAAAATTCCCGGGTTTTCAAGTACACTATCGCTTTTTAAACAATCATGCTCAAGTTTTCTACAAGAACAAAACATACAAAAGAGTTTTCATCAGACTTTTAATCGGAAACCTAAACCTTTCAAACACATTTTCCCTGTAACATACCAGATTCGGCCGTGGTGTATTGACCGGGTTTGGGGTGTTACAATTTCCCCACTGAACCAATCGAAATAGAAGTCGGATACTTAAGGATCTCACACGATAAGTACCTATACAATGGCCCGTAGCCAAATCAAGGTAGCTTATCTGAAATACTAAAATCATGGCCCGAAGCCAAATCAGCCGATATGCATAGCCCGAAGCCAAATTGATTTATCTCGCACCTGAAGTGCTAATATCATGGCCCGAAGCCAACTCACTATATCCCCTAATGACATGTCACTAGTATCCTAAACTATTCCTAAGGTTCAACTGGGATTCCAATTATCAAATCACTGTCGTATCATTTCCAAACTTGTCCGTAGTCACATAATCACAATTTATGCTATATCAAAGCATATAGAATTCATTTGAAATGAAATTATAACATACAAACTTACCTCAGGTTCGAAAACGATGAAATTGGTCGATTAATCGAGTACTTTAGTTATCCCCCGATCTAGATCCGAATTCCACTTTTCTTGATCTAAATATATTCAAAATTAACTTATTTAATAATCTCTCTATTCAATTTAATCCAAATCACACATTTAAGCACAATTACACTTTTACCCCTAGAATTTCACCACTTTTACAATTTAGTCCTTATTTCAAAAAATCACAAATTAACGAAATTCCAAATAATCCCATGCAAGCTAAATTACTATTATGCCCCCAGTAGCCCACATTTTTCATTTATTTCACATTTTAACCACTAACTTTACACATTTCTCAATTTAATCCCTATTTCGCATTTTCACTAAAAATCAATTAACGAGACTTGTATATCTATCAACAAGGATTCATAATCTATTAAGAAACTTCAAAATACACATGTATTTATCAATGGAATCATTCAAAATCTTTAACAATTTTGCAAAATAGTCCCTAGGCTAGCTAGACCTAGCTGTAACGATCTCAAAAACGTAGAAATCATTAAAAACGGGACAAAAATCATACCTATATGAAGAAAAATACCATGGCCGAGTGAACCCTAAAGAAATGGCTTTCTTCCTCCTTCAAAATCGGAATAAGAAGATGAATGCCTTAATTTTTATGTTTTGTTTTAATTAAATTAACCTTTAAAAACCAAAGACCAAAATTAACCCTAAAATTAATTTAAAATTTCATTTGTGCCATGTCATTATCATCCACTATCATAATAATGGTCTAATTACTACTTAAGGACCTTAACTTTAAGGTTTTATAGCTATTAAACACCTTTAGCTAATATAACAACACTTTTGCACTATATGCAATTTAGTCCTTTTCTCAAATTGACTAACCAAACAATAAAATTACTTCACGAAACTTTCACACATACATGCTATCATGCTGTAAACCCTTAAAATAATATTAAAATAATTTTTTGACCTCAAATTTTTTTGGTTTCAAAACCAATGTTCTGATTTGACTAAAAATGGGTTGTTACATAACAACTATGCAGATAACAGAGCTTGGTTAGAGTTGTTATGCAACCTGCTA
Organism: Gossypium rotundifolium; assembly: GCA_025506655.1. Lineage (NCBI taxonomy): Eukaryota > Viridiplantae > Streptophyta > Magnoliopsida > Malvales > Malvaceae > Gossypium > Gossypium rotundifolium. The sequence goes on from CP106723.1 coordinate 82,754,094, forward strand.
TTTAATCAGGTTAGGATCTAAACTGAACATGCATATTTCAATTATGTGTCCACTGGCCGTCATCTGGTTAGGATCGCTCAGCTAATTCAGGTGTATTTCTATAACATATGAATGAAATACAGACTTGATTTTAATTGGAAACATGATTTATTGAGGCACAAATATTATAAGCATGAATCAAATAAATATTATTTAACCAAAGCAATCATCCTAGCTTAAATAAAATTAAGCTAACATTGTTGTAAACAAGAACAAAGAACACATAGCAAACATTTTCAATTTAAATCAAAGAAAAGGAAGATTAAACCCAAATCAAAGTGGTTGTCACCCAAGACTCTGATCGACGAGGCTCCTTCGCTTTGCTCCTTTACTGATGGCTCTCCAAGGTGGCTGACCAAGGGCTCTTTAAGAGGCTTAAGTGCTAAAATCTCTCTGAAGAGATGATACTAGGCGTGAGGAATGGAAAATTCTAAAGAGAAGTGAGAGAAAATAGAAAATAGGACTAAGACTGTAACACCTCAAACCCGGCCTAAACGTTACAACCGAATCTGGTGTGTCACATAAAAAGGTTTCTCATGAATCTTTGCAATCATCTAAAAATATTTGAATCTCTTTTGAAAACTTTGAGTTAAGGTGGTCGTTTGAAAACTCAGTGTTCATCTTTGAAAACTTGTAAGTAACTTAAAAACTGCCTTTATTGTGAAAATCGAACTTGCACTATTGTGGGTAGGTGATATTTTGAAAATACTTGTTATCGCTCTAAGTGAAACCAAGGTGTTGTCCATTATCGTTTGTAATTCGTATGTTAAGTTTTGGAAAATAGTTATTTACATTCTATTAGGAAAAACCCATACCAATTAAATCATAAATTAAAGCATTTTAAAATCAAAATTGAGAATACTACTGGCCTGATTACATAACAGAATCCCAAATTAAAGAAAATTCAAAGATAAGAAAATTTCAATTTACTAAAACCGTGCATGGCCACCACTGAGTCCACTCCAGCCCATATCCGCTGGTCTAAGAATTACCTGCAAAAATTTAAGCAGAGGGGTGAGTCAAGAAGACTCAGTGTGTAATTACCGCACATGAACCATAACTGGGCCCGAGCCCATTCAAATACCATCTGGCCCTTAGCACTTTAAAATCACCTTGGGTGAAGCCCATTCAGAATCGGACTGGGCCTTAGCCCTATTATCACAGTATAGCACATAACGTATGCAATATGATGCAATACCCAACCCAGCCTAGATATCCATGTGCTACACACCAACACACCAGTGGGGATTTCTACAATCGACCCTCACCGCTACATACCATCGATGGGAGTCATGCTACAGTCACCTACCCATCGCCGAAATATGTGGCATAGCCACCAAAATAATGTGACAACGTCACTAAAATGTGTGGCTAAGCCACCGAATTACACTGCCCCTTTTAACAATGTCATATCCCCAATCCCATGCAACATATAATCATAGTGGAATGGATGCAACATATATCAGCATACATAGAATGTTCAGAGCATATGTATATTCATGCTAACGTACATACACGGCATAGTCAGAATATAACTAACCTGGTATCTCATTTTTACCCTCCAAGGGTAACTGATTAGCCATTACCGAGGTTTTAGCTTTCAAACAATGCATATATTTATTACAAACAAACGAAAGAATGTGTGGGAGTTACACACCTGATTATGCAAAGGACTAGACTATCAATATCATCGACACTCTCGCTAGCAGGAATAATAGTGATCTGCCTATCCCAAGCCGATGTTGGCTCTCTACCACAACCCGACAGAAAATCCCGAATCGCCGACACCGCACGTCGTTTTAACTTAGGGACAGGGACTACAAGTCCACTCCCCTCCTTAGTTTGACTGGCACTTGCATCCATGAAAGAACCTTGATCAATACAGTACTATAATGAAAACAAAGATTATCCAACCAAGATGTTGGGTTATGCCAACAAATAACAAAGAGAGAGACTAATCGTAAAGAACTAAAGAGAACCTCCTTACCTTAGTTGACGAGGAATCACACACAGATTCGACCTAAGTGAAAGGGTTAGAAGATGCGTGTTTTGGTTCTATGGGAGAAGTAAGAGAAATGACAAAAGAATAAAGAAGGCACCTTACCACCACTTCTCGAAGCTCGACAGATTAATGACCAAAGATGAAAGTTTGCTTGATCCCAATGGTATTCAACCTTAATCGATGGAGAACTACCGAAGGACAGATTCGGTTATGTGACGTTAGAAGAAGAAAAAAAGGATTAGTCGTAATCTAAAATTTAGAGAAACTACCACTTCGGCTATGAGCAGGAAAGACTGAAAAGAAAAGAGTAAAATACTTACTAATACCCTACGGCTACAGATGATTTGAACAATTAAGATGGTTTCGATGGTCACCAAGATGCCCCACTTGAATCTACAAGCATTCGACTATAGGCAAATATGAAAGAATGAATTCAATTGACACAAGAAGAGATTCGGCTTATAAAAGAAATGAATAGAGAAGAGAAAAGAAGAAGTAAAGAAGGAAAACAAGATTCGGCTATGGCACTCACTCAGAAGAGAAATAATTCCAATCAGCTACCAGGGAGATTCGGCTATGAAGAAGAAACAAATAGCAAGAGGTGGGAAAAGAGAGAAGGAGTGCACAAATGACCACTCTAAAATTTAGCTAACCTCCTTCCCATACCAACCCCACAATTTTCTCCTCCATTCCCTCCACCGTTCACTCCTCATCCCTTATTTGAAAACACACAACAACCTTAACCCATTCAAACCCCCCACAATTCCTCTTGTCCATCCATTCAAAATATTTAACTCATTTAACAACCACTCATTAGAGTCCAAATCGAAGGCTACCACCTCTCCATCCTGACGCCAAAAACCTCTCTATCCTGACGCCAAAAATAAAGCTCCTTAGTGTGGCATGCGAGATTGGAACTTTCACCCTTTTTGCTACCCCTGTGGCGTCATCCCCCTAGCTCCCTAAGGCGTCACTTGGCACTCTACCACACTCCTCTTTGTGTCATCAACGACACACAAATATTCATAAGGCCTGCTTCTACATGCTTTCCCCCTAAAGTGCCCCAAAATAAAAATTTAACCAAGTTTCTGACTTGAACCCGAGCCTTCCCAAGACCCTCAAACACATCCAAAAAGTGAGCAGAACAAGCCAAACACACAGAAAACATAAAATGCAGGGCCCCTATTTCTAGGATGTTACAAAGACTCAGTCAAATGTAAATCTTCGGGCAAATCACTAATTTCTTCAACATTGCAAGGACCTTGTGTAATTAAACCAAAAAGTGGTTTATGTGGACATCCATGTGCAACCAAAATTGGGTTGACTTGGTCTTTAATTTGGACAGTTTTTGTAATCCAACAAAGCTATCAGAATTGTCCAAAATAAATCAATAATTTAAATGACCAAAGAATAAAATAAATAAATAATTAAAACCCAAATTATTAATCAAATATTTTAAAATGAATTATTAAATATAATTTTATATTTTATTATTTAATTTAATCATGCATGGCCCATTTTATGTCTTAAATATATAATATGCTCAAATAAATATAAAATAAGCCATTTTATGATTGAAAACTATATAATAAAGCATAAAATCACATTTTAATAATTTCTTTGTCCTAATTTCATATTTTCACATATTTCATTAATTTATTAAACAATTACTTAGCTTTAACAATGAATTTAAGTAAAAAGGTGATAAATTGCATAGGAAAAATCCTATATATTTTTTAGTTTACACTAAGTAGATGGGGGTGCCGCCCCAAGAAAAGACAAGTCTAGAACTATGGGGTTTTTGCTAGTAATCTCCTTCCCAACAAGGTACATTTCATGACTTTGTCTACTAAAGAAACGTAAGTCTATGAGTATACTTGAAGAAATAAGGCTTAGTGATATTTCTGAGTTAAATGAGAGGTTAAAGGTTACTCGAATGAGTTCTAACAAAGTGTCTCTATTTGACGAGGCAAGGAAGCTATAGTATCTGGTTGAATGAAAGAGCTAAAACTCAAGCATTGCTATTGTCACAAGGAAGGATTAGGTTTGAAGTTTGACAACCTTCTAGGTTATGAGGTGAGTCCCTAAGCTGACTCTTGCAAATGTATTATGCATGCTAGAACCTTCTATGAAAACAAGCTAAAAAAATGCATGATGTGATGATTGTGTGAGAAATGTATGTCTGATGAACTTGCATGAATGATTTGTATGGAATATGGATATGATCTCTGAAGTTTATGGTTAATGTGTCTGAATGAGTAAAGTGTGTCTATGTGTGTTTTAAGGACATAAATAAGTCATGTGAATGAGCCTATCAAGTATGAGTCTCAATGAAGTGTCGTGGTCATGTAACATCCTGAAAATGGGCCTATGCATTTTTGATTTAATTATACGAAATGGCATGACTTATGCATGTATGATGAACATTTTTAGAAACTTGGAAATGTTAAGTTAAAATAGGAAAGTGAACATTTTGGAAACTTGGAAATGTTAGGAAATGTTAAGTTTAAAAGAGGAAACTGAGGCAAGGTGGCCTTAAGAGAAAAGGTATGTGAAATTTGACACACAAACAGGCTTGGAAAAGTGGCCTAGAGATGTCACTTAGGGCCTCTAGAAATGGCGCCACATACAAGGGAATTGGGCCTAAGTTCGAGTCACATGGGAAGCAAATAAAAGAAGTTTTATTTTTGCTTCTAGAAGCAGAGAGATGGACGGCATTAAGGCTCTTAAAGAGGGGTTTTATTCTCTTCAAATTTTGGCTAAACAGGGGATAAATAATAGATTTAATATTAGATTATTTTAAGTGGATTATTGATGAGATTAATTAAGGTGATAAATAAAAGATAAACTTTATCAAAATAAGGGAGAGTTGGCCGAATAGGGGGAACTAAGTGTAGTATTTTCGGCCAAAAAGGAATAAAGGCCATTTGTTTCTTTTTCTTTTCTTTTTAAAGTCTCTACCAAAATTCCCTTGTCATCTTCTCTATTTTCTTTTGTTGACAAAACCGCAAGCTCCCTCTCAAAGACTCACCATTGCCGAATCCTCCATCTCTATTCTTCTTCTTCTTTGTTTCAATTCATCAAAAGCCGAAACCTCAAAGACAAACCCTAGCCGATTACTCCAATAAGTCCAAAAGCCAAAATCTGTGACAACTATTCAGTCTTCCTAGCCGATTTCTTTAGGGCTTCAAGCAAGAGAGGTTGTCGACTTGTGTATAAAGGGGTAAGGATCTATAAGTTATCATCTTATTTCTTTTCTTAGGCAAAAATTAGGACTCTAACTCTATTAATGTCTATGGTAGACTACTTGAAGGAAGTTTGGGAATTAGGTCTTTGTCGACTCTGAGAGAAGAAACTTTCGGGACTTCTAAGATCTAAGGTAAGTTATGAATACCATTTGGCCATAAGCTATATTATTATGATTTAATGTTAGATTGGATCTAACATGAGTATATAGAATTTCGCCATCACTAAAGAAGTAAGGATCCAATTCGAGATTTACGAATCACAAGGGCCAGTCGACAATAATATACAAGGATTCCGGGATTTAGATCACAAGTACCTAGCCGATTGAAGAAAGGTAAGCACATAGGTATATTCAGCCAAGGCCTATTTTGGATATCTAGATTTATCTCTTACTTTGTTTAAAAAGCCGAAACTAACCTATGTAGAGATCCAGTGTTTGGCCAAATACAAGAAGGAAAATAGCAAAGTTTTCGGGATTTGAGAGATAAGCAAATCAGCATTAAGGTAAGTTTTAGTGCACAAATCCTACTAGGATTTGGTTTTATGGCCGAATGAGTTTTTCATTAAATCTTTAATTATGGGCCGAATGTAGGGAGTTAAAGATCTAAGATCGGAATGCAGGATTTCAATAAAATTGTTAAGCAAATCAGGTGTGTACCCTACCCTAAGTTTTAATATGTTCATGGCTATGTTTTAAATTAAATGTGTTATTAAGAATGTGAAAAGCATGGCTAAGGTACCATACAATGGTACAAAGTACTAAGGTACGTTTCCTACTCCTACTAGGATTATGAATATATGTTATATGTAACATGTGAAAAAGTGATAAGAATGTGAATTAAGGCATGATGTGCATCATATGTAATACATGGGGCATATGGGTTATATGAAAAGGGGAAGTGAATGTGGCGACCTAAGACCACGATGTGGTGACCTAAGACCACGATAACTGAATGTGGTGACCTAAGACCACGATATTCGAATGTGGTGACCTAAGACCATGAATTTTACAAGGGCGATGAGCACATCGATTATGCTTGCCTGCCCGATGGTGTGTAGCGGATGGAGGGTTGACTTAGTAGTCCCACGGTGTGCGAGGTTGGTACGAGGGGCGTGTAGCGGATGGCTATCTAGGTTTGGGTTTGGGTTGCATCATTATTATTTTATTTGTTTATGAACATGTATGATAATGTATGCCGAATTATTAAATTTTAGTGTTGGTTACACATTGAGTCATTGACTCACCCTTGTGGGATTATTTTTTCGGTGACGATTAGTGATGGACCAGGCCGCAGATGCTTAGTGGAGGCCATGTGAAGTTTAGATTTCTTTTATTTGGATTATTTTACTTTAAGTATTTTGAATTTAAATTTTGGGAATTATTTGATGTAATAAGGCCTTAGTAGAAATATTTTATTCATTTTTATTTGTTAAGCTTACAAACCTTTATTTATTAAAAGATTAAGTAAATCAATTTTTTTAAAACAAATCCCAAACATTTTGTCACCTAAAGTAAAGGATTTTTAACAATGAATTAAACTTGTTCTCAACTCAAGCCCAACCTAAAACAATCTTTCTTTCAAAACACACAAGTTTTTCCGAATTAACAAAAGAATTTGAAACGGTTTACATCGGGGAACATACCAGATCTGGTCAAGGCTCGTGGGTCGGGTTTGGGGTGTTTCAGTTTGGTATCAGAGCCCAATTTTAAACTCTCGGCCCTGGGTTTAAGGCCCAAAACGTTTTCAAAGTTAAGCCCAAAAGGGATTTTGTGAATTAAGCAGGTTTTTCTGGCATGGCCCACTAAGTCTCCGACCCGAAGTCCACCAGGTAAGTACCCCTATCTCCTGTGTGATTTATATGACTTGTAGAAGGGTAGAAATGGAAGGGAACGTAGATTAGCATGAAAAGCACTTGAACCTTAGGACTAGTATACCCCAACAAAAACATAAGACTTAAATGCCTAACTAAACAAACCCATGATTAAGTCGCCGAGTTAGGGTGTGGCAACCATGGTGCGCATGTCAGGATTGGTTTGGTGGGAGCTTGGTATTTAAGCGATCCGCGTGACTCACCTCCTCTCCTCGAATCCTACAGTGTGCGACTACGGTTCACCCTAACCAAGAGGACTTAGCTACTGGCTAAACCCCTAACTAAAACCCGAAAGGGACTAGTAGTATTTTTTATGAAAACCCTAGTTTTATAATCACCAAATTACCCCTTGAATAGTAGCAAAACTTATTTTGGAAAATTTTCAAAATATTTTCGATTTATAAAAATTACAAAAACACCCCTAGTGGTAAAATTACAAAAATGCCCTTGGTTTATGAAATTTCCAAATACCCACAGTTCTTATCAAAATTTCACTACTTTGCTTAAAGGAACCCTAAATTTACAAAATATCAAAATACCTTGATTATGGAAAAAATTACGAAATTACCCCTAACCTGCAAATTACCGAAATACCCCCAAGTTACAAAATTACCAAAAGACCCTGATCTTCAAAAAAAAAATTCTGCAACAACACTGATTTGGAAAACAAATTCTCAGAAACAACCTTCAAGTTTTGTAAATTCCAAAATATCCTTGATTTATTAAGATTTATAAATTTACCCTAGTTTATTACTGAAATATCCCTGCAATTTTAAAATTTCTGAAATACCCCCGGGATTTCAAAAATTACCAAAATACCCTTATTGACAAAATCACTAAGGAACCTTATTTTGAAAAATTACAAAAATACCCATGTAGGGCAAATTACGAAAATACCCCTGGGTAGTGGGAAAACTACAACATTTCTCTGAATGAACGAAAGTTCATAATTGATTGATGGATGTATGAATGTAAAGACTGTGTGCATGTATGAATACGAAAGAACCACTCCTAAAATTCTTTTCATAAAACTTTTTCGCGGTTAATCAGTGGAATAAAGGCTAATTCATAAAATTTCTTAATCAGACTAAAGCGCGATCGTAGAAATGAGCTCTAGGGGACGTGGTCGCAATGTACGAGGACGCGATCGAGGTAGAATGACCGTGTCGGAACCTGTTAGATCGGGACAAGGATCTGAGAATGAGGTACCACCGCCACCACCACCACCAGCTGTTGGTGATGAACAGCAAGATCAGACGGGAGAAGATGCAGTATCGCAGGCTGTGTTGTGAGTTCTTGAAATGGTGGCTGGTGCTGAAGGAAATATGGGAGCTCAAAAATCTGTACCCGAGCGACTCCGAGCCAACGGAGCTGAGGTGTTTCGTGGAGTATCTGGTGTGGCACCCAGTACAGCTGAATACTGGTTGGAGGCGACCGAGCGCATTATGGATGAGCTCGATCTGGCCCCTGAGGAAAAGTTGAAAGGAATGGTGGCACTGCTACGCGATGAAGCGTATCAATGGTGGCTCACGGTGCGAGATGGTGCTACAGCTGAGGAACTCACATGGGAGTATGCTAAGGCAGCATACCAGAAGAAGTATGTGGGCACTCATTATATTGATGCCCAGAGAAAGTCTTTTCTAGGGCTGGTTCAAGGGAACAAGTCCGTAGCAGAGTACGAAGTTGAATTTCTGAGGTTAAGCCGGTATGCTCGAGGAGTGGTGTCAACAGAGTATGAGCGGTGTGTCTGATTTGAGGACGGACTAAGGGATGACCTGAGGTTGTTAGTTGCTCCACATCAAGAGCGGGAGTTTTTTGCTTTAGTAGAGAAAGCTAAGATAGCGGAAGGAATTAAGGAGTCCGTGAGGGAGAACTCGATCGAAATAGGTAGAAGAGAGAATTTGGATAATCAAGGCCATCCAGGTATGAGCAAAAGAGGCCTAGAGTTGAAGGGTCATGAGGTCGACAAGTCGCTCTTGGAGGCGCAGTACCCTACTTGTGAACAATGTGGGAAGAATCACTTAGGTGAATGTTGGAAAAAGACGGGAGGATGTTTTAAGTGTGGGTCAAAGGACCATATGATTAAGGATTGCCCGATGAGACCGGATGAGAATCGACTGGTAACTCAGAATGTTAATCAGGCTAGTAGAGGTGGACAATGACCTCGGCCGAGGTCGTGGTCCGAACCATGGAGGAAATGGCTCGTGGTGGTCGTGGAGCACCAAGTAGAGGTCTTGAAGGTTCGGATGCAAGGCGCCAAGGTTGGTTTATCTGATCGTCGCCATGAGGAGAGTGATGTGCCAGATGTGACAACGGGTAAGTTTCTTATTTCCAGAATACCTTTATTGCCTTGTTTATTATAGAGCTAGTTTGTTCTTGTATTGCTAGTGAATGTTATGAAACCTTGGATGTAAACTTTGGAATTGTGCATAGGAAATGTGTTAGTTTTATTAAAACCGAGTCTTGCAAACAATAGCGTAGTGTGGTTAGTTAGATTATACGATTGTTAGTTAGTAAGTAATTTCGAGGACGAAATTATTTTAAGGGGTAGAAGCGTAACATCTGAAAATGGGCCTATGCATTTTTGATTTAATTATACGAAATGGCATGACTTATGAATGTATGATGAACATTTTGGAAACTTGGAAATGTTAAGTTAAAATAGGAAAGTGAACATTTTGGAAACTTGGAAATGTTAGGAAATGTTAAGTTTAAAAGAGGAAACTGAGGCAAGGTGGCCTTAAGAGAAAAGGTATGTGAAATTTGACACACAAACAGGCTTGGAAAAGTGGCCCGTAGATGCCACTTAGGGCCTCTGGAAATGGCGCCACATACAAGGGAATTGGGCCTAAGTTCGAGTCACATGGGAAGCAAATAAAATAAGTTTTATTTTTGCATCCGAAGCATAGAGGTGGACGACATTAAGGATCTTAAAGAGGAGTTTTATTCTCTTCAAATTTTGGCTAAATAGGGATAAATAATAGATTTAATATTAGATTATTTTAAGTGGATTATTGATGAGATTAATTGAGGTGATAAATAAAAGATAAACTTTATCAAAATAAGGGAGAGTTGGTAGAATAGGGAACTAAGTGTAGTATTTTTAGCCAAAAGGAATAAAGGCCATTTGTTTCTTTTTCTTTTCTTTTGAAAGTCTCTGCCGAAATTCCCTTGTCATCTTCACTAGTCATCTTCTCTATTTTCTTTTGTTGACAAAACCGCAAGCTCCCTCTCAAAGACTCACCATTGCCGAATCCTCCATCTCTATTCTTCTTATTCTTTGTTTCAATTCATCAAAAGTCGAAACCTCAAAGATAACCCCTGGCCGATTACTCCAATAAGTCCAAAAGCTGAAATCTGTGACAACTATTCAGTCTTCCTAGCCGATTTCTTTAGGGCTTCAAGCAAGGGAGGTTGTCGACTTGTGTATAAAGGGGCAAGGATCTATAAGTTATCATCTTATTTCTTTTTCTTAGGTCGAAATTAGGACTCTAACTCTATTAATGTCTATGGCCGACTACTTGAAGGAAGTTTCGGGAATTAGGTGCTGTCGACTACAAAGAAGAAACTTTCGAGACTTCTAAGATCTAAGGTAAGTTATGAATACCATTCGGCCATAAGCTATATTATTATGATTTAATGTTAGATTAGATCTAACATGAGTATATAGGAATTTTGCCATCACTAAATAAGTAAGGATCCAATTCGAGATTTACAAATCACAAGGGCCAGTCGACAATAATATACAAGGATTCCAGGATTTAGATCACAAGTACCTAGCCGATTGAAGGAAGGTAAGCACATAGGTATATTCGGCCAAGGCCTATTTTGGATATCAAGATCTATCTCTTACTTTGTTTAAAAAGCCGAAACTAACCTATGTAGAGATCCAGTGTTTGGCCGAATACAAGAAGGAGAATAGCAAAGTTTTTGGGGATTTGAGAGATAAGCAAATCAGCATTAAGGTAAGTTTCAGTGCACAAATCCTACTAGGATTTGGTTTTATGGCCGAATGAGTTTTTCATTAAATCTTTAATTATGGGCCGAATGTAGGGAGTTAAAGATCTAAGATCGAAATTCGGGATGTCAGTGAAATTATTAAGCGAATCAGGTGTGTACCCTACCCTAAGTTTTAATATGTTCATGGCTATGTTTTAAATTAAATGTGTTATTAAGAATGTGAAAAGCATGGCTAAGGTACCATACAATGGTACAAAGTACTAAGGTACGTTTCCTACTCCTACTAGGATTATGAATATATGTTATATGTAACATGTGAAAAAGTGATAAGAATGTGAATTAAGGCATGATGTGCATGACATGTAAGACATGGGGCATATGGGTTATCTGAAAAGGGGAAGTGAATGTGGTGACCTAAGAGCACGATGTGGTGACCTAAACCACGATAACGAATGTGGTGACCTAAGACCACGATATCCGAATGTGGTGACCTAAGACTACCAATTTTATAAGAGGCGATGAGCACGTCATTGCGATGTTGCCTCGATGGTGTGTAGCGGATGGAGGGTTGACTTAGTAGTCCCCACGGTGTGCGAGTTGATGCAGGGGACGTGTAGCGGATGGCTATCTAGGTTTGGGTTGGGTTGCATCATCATTATTTTTATTTGTTTACGAACATGTATGATAATGTATGCCTAAATTATTAAATTTTAGTGTTGGTTACACATTGAGTCATTGACTCACCCTTATGGGATTATTTTTTGGTGACGATCGGTGATGGACTGGCCGTGAGATGCTTAGTGGAGGCCATGTGAAGTTGATTTCTTTTATTTGGACTATTTTACTTTAAGTATTTTGAATTTAAATTTTGGGAATTATTTGATGTAATAAGGCCTTAGTAGAAATATTTTATTCTATTTTTATTTGTTAAGCTTACAAACCTTTATTTATTAAAAGATTAAGTAAATCAATTTTTTTTTAAAACAAAGCCCAAACGTTTTGTCACCTAATGTAAAGGATTTTTAACAATGAATTAAACTTGTTCTCAACTCAAGCCCAACCCAAAACAATCTTTCTTTCAAAATGCACAAGTTTTTCCTAAGTAACAAAAGAATTTGAAACGGTTTACATCGGGGAACATACCAGATCCGATCAAGGCTCGTAGGCCGGGTTTGGGGTGTTTCAGTCTGTCTTTGGGGTCATCTAAAGGGGTCTGTCAGGACTAAAAATATGAATCTTTGAAAGGATAAGTCCATGGCACTCTGAAGAATTATAGTGTAAGACTATGGCTGGGTTATGGCATCATATGGAAAAGGTTTAAAGGACAGTTGGGTGAGTACCATGCAATGAGGGGAAAACCTCATGACAATGAGTTTAAGCGAATCCATATCGTCAAAAACACCAATTCCCGTAAAAGTGAGCCATTGTGGCTATATTTGAAAGGATGCCTTTGTGGCTATATTTGTTTAAAGGAAGCCTTTTTGGCTGTTTTAATTAAAAGGAAATCTTTGTGGCTATCTCTGTTAAAAGGAAGCCTTTATGGCTATTTCTACTAAAAGAAAGCCTTTGTGGCAATCTCTATTAGAAAGAAGCCTTTGTGGCTATCTCTGTTAAAAGGATGTCTTTGTGGAGAGACTCTAAAAGGAAAGTCTTTCCCTTTAGAATCTCGCCTTCTTGGCGTAATCTAATGTACGACTCTCATGATAACCATATGAAGATAGTGCCTTTGGACGAACCCCGTATGGTTACAAGGGAATAGACTAGTGTACGCCAGAGTACATAGAAAGGGAAGGTTATGAATTGAAAGTATGTATAGAGAGTGCACTAAAGTAAGGAAGATCTGGGTGAATTTTAAGTTAGTATAGAGAGTGCACTAAAGTAAGGAAGATTTGGGTGAATTTTAAGTTAAGTATTGGGCGTAGTATACCCCACCTGAAGAAAATGATAAAACTAGTATGTATGGAAAAAGATATTAAGTCTTATAATAAGGTAAGATTTAAGAAAGATTATAGAAAGTAAAGAGATGTTAAGTGAAGTGCACTCAAGAGAAAGGAAATTGGTTCTGAAGAAATAAAGACGGTAGCCTCAGTAATGTACCACCAAAGAAGGAAGAAAGGTCAAGAAATATCCCCAAGGATGTGAAAAATAGTGTATGAAACATAGAACGAATGAAAAAGGTATTCTAAGGTTTAGCTCATTTAGTTCTTATGAAGTTACAAAAGTTTTTTTTTTTTCAGTCTATAGAGTAATACGCGCTGAGAGACGATGCTATTGATATGCCAAGAAAACAGTGCATTGGGTTGTTATGCATACAGAAGAAGGTAAATGGCATGTTCGAGTATTCGTTGCAGTTCATTAAGTAGAATCCCAAAGTATATCCAGTAGACTAAGAGATAAAATAGGAAAGTCTGAAATTTTATTGAGTCAAAATAATAATCATATATTTATTTTACAAGAAACTCTCTAGTAGCCATAGATATTATTTTGTACTAGGCGAAATGTAAATGTAATCATATAATGTACGCCAATAAGATATTTTCTTACACTCATTGAGACATTTACATGAACAAAAGGAATTTTAAAGTTACATTTGTTTCAAGCGTAACACCTGAGATTTGGATCTCGTAGATCGGGTCGGGTCGAGGGCATTACATGAATTCAAAAAAAGTTGTAGAGAAAAATTCTCTGAAAAAAGTATTTCAAAAAATTTCTAGAGGTATTTTCGTTATTTACAACTTGACCCACTAGTAATTTAGTGAAAAAAAATTGATTCGAAAAGGGCCCACACTCTACAGACATGAGTTTGAAGATAGCAGAGAAAACTGTTCAGTTGAAGCATTCAGCCTAGACGAATCATAAAGGTACAATTTTGATTAAGTGTTTATTACTTTAAATAACACAACCAAGTTCTTGTTTTTGGAAAAAATTGCAAGACTCAAGCTTTCCCTTAAACTTATTTTCTGCTTTGTTTTCTAAATCCGATTTTCCAACACATCCCTTATGCTGAGTATAGATCAAGCATCTAAGTTCCCAAAATACCCAAATATAACACCTTCCCACAGGTTCGCACCAGAACCTGGATCAGAAGAATTAGCCATAGGTCAACAATTTCCAAATAAGGAGGAATGTGTAGTTACCATCAAGAAGTATAGCATGAAAGTGTAATTGGACTACAAAGTCATATCTAAACTGACATTATATATCGAAGAGAGTTAAAGGTCTATAGAAGGTTGCAAATGGTGGATACAAGTTACATTGATGCAGAGGTCATAATTGTGGGAGATTCAAAAATATGTAAGGCCATATACATGCAATGCTACAAGGATAACGCAAGATCATGGGGAACTTGATTCGAAAAAATTTTGTGACTGCATCATGCCACTAGTGAAAGACATGTCCACTATTCTTGTATCAGTCTTAATTACTGACGTGCAATCTCAATTTTAGTACAAAGTTTCATAAATGAAATCATGGTGGGTAAAAATATGGAGATTGAACAGATGTAAAATGATTGAGATGCATTGTACAATGAACTTCAAAAGTGGTTACCCATGATACACAGTACGTGGCAAGGATTGTACGCACCCGGTCTTGAATTTTTCAACTTTTTAATGGTACAACGGGGGTCAGGTTATACAACAATTTAGGTGTAAGCAAGATGCTCCAGACATTCTAGTCAACTTTGGCAATGTCCACGGCATTAATAAAATGGGAGAATATGCAAAGAATTGGAGATTGGAGCATTAATAGTGGACTCTAATGTGCAACACCTAGATGGGTAGGAGGCATTAGATGGAATCTTGTATGGAGGATTTCACGCTCTCAATCCACTCGAACGTTGGCATATGAAAAATAGGTTGTCATATTTTTTTGGTGGCTAGTTGATGGTAGTTTTTACACATATACACTGATGGGGACATCATCAAAGTGTGTCCAGTCACTCCTTTCCTCGTCGAAGACATCTGCCTCCTACTCTTGAGCCCGAACCTACAATGACACAAACACAATCAAAGGGTAGTTCTTATCATCTAGAGTTATGTAGTGATAGCTTTGCACCGAAGTTCCAACTCTACTCCTATCATCTTAATATTCCAGTTCTAGTTCTTATTATCAACAATCGGAGTCATCAATGATGAATGATATGTTTAACTTTTCACCTCAGTACTCTCCACTTTGTGTTTTGAGTTACTTTAATACACCCCAAGATTCATCGATGGACGATAAGAATGAAAGTTTGGGTGAGGAAAACATTGAGCCCCTGATAAACAGTCGCCAACAACCCAGACGTCAACAAAGGGCACCACAACATTTCACCCCACTAACAACTCCATTCAACCATCAATTTTGATTAATGTAAATTGCACCCTTTTTTTCTAGTAAACTTTATTTAAATTTGTAACAGGGTTTCAATATCATTTTCCGTCATATTAAACATGGCAAGAATGGTGTTATCTTAATCAATTTTGATTAACATTTCAATGGTCAAACTTCAAACTCATTTTTCATCATATTAAACATCACAAGGTTGGTTTTATACTAATTAATTTTTATTAATGTCAGTAAAATACAAGAGATAATGTTTAAAATAAATTCAAGCTTCGGGTACATCAATTTAAGTTTGCCTCAACTACAATGATTATCCAAGATGGAAGTTTCGATGCGGGCACTTGTTTCGACTGTGGCTGACTATTTTGCGTAGAGAGAAACATTTGGGTTCACCCTTCTCCCTCAAGTCAATGTCATTACGAATCATGTGGCTTATGGCCAACCTTTGCGTACCCTACATGTGTTGGAAAAATCTCAGTTTGTTTTATTTATGGCAAAAAAACCCTCACCAAAATCATACCTGTGTTTTTAGCTTAGTGGAAGTTTGTGTTCCGACTTTCAACCAAACTATTTCCTGTACTATTCTCGTACCGAACTGCTTCAAGTGTGGGCTCGAACCAATTGAATTGAAACGCATAACTAGAATAAGTTTTCTCTCTTTTATTTGGGTGAAAATGGAAATTCTCTCTCTTTAATAGAAATCGGTAGAATTGTTATTCTGGAAAAACATATTTGATGAGAATAAATTCTCTCAATATTTTGGTAGAGTAATAATCTCTTAAAGTTGTGTAAATAGCTCTATCAATGATATCTATTATGAGAGAAGGTATAACCCTTGTTGAATTGTAGAGGTTTATTTCAAATAGAAAAACAACTTCTTAGTACAATAAGAAGAGGGAAAGGGGCTAATAGGGTGTGGTTCCCCTCGTATGTATTATGATGGGGATTCGGGCCTCTCATTATATTGGGTCCAATTATATGTGATTTCTGAACTTCTAATCCAACCATATGAGGCACTTTCTACCCATTTCGTGAAGTAGTCGATGACCACAAAGATGAATCGATGCCCGCTCGATGCTTTGAGATATTGGCCCAATGACGCCCATGCCCCACATGGAAAATGGCCTTGGAGAAGTCATAACATGCAAAGGTGATGGGTATATGAATCTTGTTCCATAACTGCATTTATGACATTTTTAGCATAGTTGATATGGGGCCTCCTCCATGGTGGACCAATAATATCCGAACCTCATTATTTGTCCGCCATTGTGAAGCCATTAGCATGAGTTCCATGTAGACACCTTCGTGGACTTCTTCTAGGATTAACTTAGCTTCCAAGGCCCACACACCTTAGCAAAGACTTGATCTTTCCTTTTCTTGTATAAGACTTTCTATCCAAGACGAATCACATGCTAATCTTCTCAACGCCTTTTTTTCGTTCTCGTGGCTTGATCGTGGTACTCGATTCTATACATACCGCAATATATCGTGGTACCATGGTGGGCCAATTTTCCTTCTTCCTCGACATTGTAGCAATGGGTCAGCCTCATAAATGCTCATTTGTATAGGTCTCATGTCCTCCTTGTTGTTTGCTCATACCATAGCTAATGTGGCTAGAGCATCACCATCCGATTCTCGCCCCTGGTAAATAATCGAAAGTGATGTCATCAAATTCTTTGATTAGTTCTTGACCAATCTTTGTATTCGACCAATTTGGGATCTCTCGCCTCCCATTCTCCTTGTTGATAAATTACCAACGCGAGTCTCCGTGATACTTCCAAAGACCTTAATTTTTATGCTCAATAGCAAAGACGGATGCCCATGATACAAGCTTCATACTCGCCATATTGTTTGTACAATCAAAATCCAATTTATGTGTAAATGGGTAATGATCTTCGCTTGGGGACACCAGAATCGCTGCAATTCCATTGCCCATAGCGTCGATGCCCCGTCAAGTTCGGGCTTCAAGGACGACTTTCCGTGGTATCTTCTTTGGTTGCTACGCACATCGTGTCTTCATTAGGGAAATCAAAGTCCAGAGGCTCATAATCCGCCGTAGCTCTACTAGCCAAAAAATTCGCTTATTGCACTCCCTTTATCGCTTCGTTTATATAGACTATGTCGAACTCGTAAAGTAAAATTTGCCATCTAGCCATCCATTCATTCGTAGTAGTTGACTCCATTAGATATTTCAAAGGTCTAGCTTCGAGATGAGCTGTGTCGTATGATACAATATGTAACGCCTCGCCTCCGAGTTGTTCAGACCAAGGCGCAATATATTTTCTCAATCGGCGAAAGTACCTTGTTTCACACTCAAAGAACTTTTGCTAAGGTAGTATATTGCTTTTTCTTTCTTTCCCGACTCATCATGCCGGCCGAGCACACATCCCATTGAATTATCATGCATCGTCAAATAGAGGATTAAAGGCTTCTGGATTAGGTGGTGTCAATACACGAGGATTGGACAGTATCGCTTTACTTTGTCAAAGGTCTTTCGACATTCCTCGTCCCACACACTGGTTGTGTTTTTTAAGAAGACGAATATGGGATCACATTTCGCCAGAAATGAACCGAGCAATGTAATTTAATCTTCCTAAGAAACCTCAAACTTCTTTTTTATGCGATGTAGGCGAGGCAATTTTGTATAGTTTTGACTTTGTCCGGTCAACCTCAATCCCCTTTTCACCGACTATAAATCCTAGCAGCCTCGACCTGCTCCAAAGGTACACTTCACGTTAAGCTTCAGCTTGACTTTCCTCAACCTAAAAATAATTTCCTTAAGACTTGATATGCTCGCCGTCCGAGACTTGGCAATCATATCGTCGACGTGAAACCTCAATTTCCTTGTGCATCATGTCATGGAATAGGTCACCATGGCTTTCGATATGTTGCTCCCCGATTCTTCAACCCAAATGGCATTACCTTATAGCAAAAGGTTCTACATGGTTATGAATGTGGTTTTATTCATGTCTTCGTGAAGCATCTTTATCCGTTGTATCCTCGAGAAGCCATCCATGAACGAGAATAATGAATAACCCGCCGATTGTCCACCAAGTGTCGATATGGGTAACAAAGTTGTCCTTCTGGCTAGCCTTGTTTAAATCAGTCAGAGTCCACACACATCGTATTTTCCCATCTTTCTTAGGGACGGGACGATATTGGCTACCCATTCCGAGTACTTAACCACTTGCAAGAACCCTCACAAACCGCTTTACCTCTTCTTTATTTTCAAGAAACGTCTGCCTCATCCTCTAAGTTTCTGGACCGGCTTGTATTCTTCTTTTATGGGCAAACGGTTACCACGATATCGTAAGATTTAGCCCGGCATGTCTTGATATGACCATGCGAAGACATCCTTTAATTTTGAAGTAACTCAATGAGGTCTTGCTTTGTCTCTCATGGTGATACCTACCCAATCTTCACTTCTTTCTTTTCTTGTTCATCTCCTAGATTCACTATTTCCACCGATTCTTTGTGAGGTATGATTTGTTTCTCCTCTTGTTCCACCATCCTTACATGCATTCAGAGCTAAATCACAGCCTCGATCATCTCCAAAATCCTCAAATCTTCCGCACCCATATCTTGCTCAAAAGGACATTCCGAACATACCGGAAGCGCTATTTAAATCATTGATATCCTGAGACCATATGAAAATGAATAAAGGCTCATAGAATCATAGAATCTTGGCATGTTTATTGGTATGATAAATGAAGAATAGAAATGTTTAGAAGAATAATGAATGAATGAAATGAACATAAAAGAAAATTTGCTCAAAAGATAGCGGAGATGTATTTCATTGAAAATAACGATGGCTTATACAAATTCATGTTTCACAAAAGGGGCTCTTATTGCTTCTAGACTTAAAGCAATAAGTGTGTTCTGAGTATTACTCTGAATAAGTTCTAAAGGCTATAGGAATCTCCTCCGCAAATCCAATTGTTTAGAACGCTACCCTACGGTAAAGCGGATGCCATTCTGATTTTCTTCCTCAATTTCCTCGACATAAAGATTGACATGCGCGATTTCTTCATTTTGTGTTTCTCGTCCTGATGGATAACCCTCCGATATGAAGGTCTCTACGAATATGAGGAATTATCATCTGCCATTTCATCTCATCTCCCTCGACGTGCCTTCCTTCTTTCTTGCTTCTTTTCTAACTCTTCTTTTTGCTTTTGCTTGGCTTGAATCCTAGACCGAAGAAGTCTCGCTTTTTAGTCTTGGGACCTCGATTTCTCCTTGAGGTACCTTCCAAGTCCTTTTCCGCACGTACCCATTCCCACCATCATCATTGTAGACCCATTTTCGTGGTTTTGATAATTACTGATCGACCTTATTCCCTGGCAACGAATGTTGCGCTGACAAATTCCAAAGAACGGAAGGAACACTCACCGCTTCATCGTTGGCTTCTAAATAGGGTGCAAAGGTTTGTTACAAGCTATGATGATGTCCTCTTCAAAGATTTATGGTCACTAAACGGCCTTCTGAGATTAATTTCAACTTTTGGTGCAACGAGGAGGGCATTGCCCCTGCCGAGTGTATCCAAGGTCTCCCCAGCAAGCAGTTATAAGACGGCCGAATATCCATCACGATAAAGTCCACCTCATATGTACCCGGTCCGATTAAAAGAGGTACTTCGATCCTTCCCATGACTTTTCTCTCGCCCATCAATGCCCTTACTATGTTGTGGCAGCCTTCATATGAGAACTATCAACGGTAATCGATTCAAAGGTCGATAGTAGAACATTGAGCGCCGCTCCATTGTCCACTAGTACCCCGTAATGTGTATCCTTTGCATCGAGTGGTAATGTGGAGAGCCTTGATGGAACCCGCACTGGAGGAATCTCATCATCGTTAAAGAAAATGAAGTTATCGCACTTATGTTGCTAACCAAGCGATCCAAATTTTGTTAATCGTTATATCATTCGCAACGAAGTTTCTGCTCAATACCTTCATCGCCGTTAAGATGGTAAGGCTTGTAACTCAATAGTAAATCTAGCACCGATATACGAAGCCGGCTATTTATGTAGTCGCTTAATATTAATCGTATTCACTATGCTTCAAAACTTTAAGAATTTCTAGCTTCTTCCTCCTTCACTGCTCGCTTATAGGTGTCTCTTGCTTGGTCCCTTTTTCCTTCTTCGCTCGCCCATCAAGTTTTTCCTCTTGAGTGCTCGCTTTGTGTTTGATAAGTCGTAGCGCTTTACATCGCGCATGTAGGAGCCTTCCTCTTGGTTTTTTTATAGTGTTAGCGTAATCTTCCTCTCGTGAATCGCCACATTGCGCTTATAGTTCCAGGGACCTTTTTGTCATCTTTATATGAAAAGGTCGCAGGTTTTTGGATCACGATCTTAGGATATTCCCTGCCTTCTGGATCTGGACCCCCTTTCGTGGGTCGCCACGTTGCAATTATAACCCCGAGTCTTTTGGTTGTCTTCGATGAAAAATTAGTAGGCTTTCGAATCACGATTTTTACTCCGCTGCCTTTTGATCGAGATGGTGACTAAAGCATGGCTCACCTCCGAGGCTTTTGTCACGACTCATCCTCCAACGCTAGATGTTACCTCTTCCAAATTC
Source organism: Gossypium rotundifolium (assembly GCA_025506655.1). Classification (NCBI taxonomy): domain Eukaryota; kingdom Viridiplantae; phylum Streptophyta; class Magnoliopsida; order Malvales; family Malvaceae; genus Gossypium; species Gossypium rotundifolium. The sequence continues at coordinate 82,775,113 of CP106723.1, forward strand.
TTCATTGCTTTCAAGAATTCTAGCTCTTTATTGTCCATTAGCGCCAGATCAAAGATTCTCAACTCAGCAGTAACTTTGGATTTCGTGTCTTCCGAGTCATGAAATTCACGTTCTTTCGTGTCTTTCTTCATGTTCTTCCTTGGACATGTCACAACCAACTCTTTTTATCATTTCCTTCCGCACTGCTTCATTGGGGTTTTCACATCGAAAATATCCCTTTTACTCTTCTCCTCACATCTTCGCCATCATGTTGACCCCTGATTAGGTAGCGGTGCCCTTGCAAGAGGTGTCATCGACTTCTATAACTCCCATCCGGATCTGCCTTCCACTAGTTTCTAAAAGCTTAGATGTTTCTATAGAATGCCCCACGATTCCCGCATGGTATTCGTGACCGTATGCCTCAAGATCATACGACTTAGGTACGGGGTTGCAATAAGTAATGGGGAGACAACGTGTAAAAGGCCAAATAATTTCTCGTACATTTCTTGTATGGACCGATAGGCGGAATTGGATTTTCCGATTTTGCCTTGTGTTGGACTCTGCCTAAAGGGGCTCATGATCGGGGTCGAGTCCTTGGTCGGGCTCACAAGAATAGGTTTTGAATAACCTTTACCTATGTTGTTATATCACTTCCCTCTTCTTCTGGACCGCTTTCTAGTACTTTCTCCAAATTTATTTTACTGCTTCGATCGCATTCTCGATCATTTCCACAAAGACAATATCGTAAAAACATTTTGTGGCACTTCCAAGCATGTGATTAATGAAGGAGCTTTCACAGTATTGACAAACAAAGATGATTGTCTTTTTCTAAGAGCTGTGGTATCGAACTTCGCGTGGCTACTTCCTCCACCACTAGGCATACCGCTCAAACTTTTGTTTGGCTTTTTCTCCATATTTTGAGCGTGATTCGATCAGAGCTATATCGGCTATGTGTTCAGATTGTTTCGTGGAAGGCCCGTGCTAAATCCTTCCATGACTTGATCCGTACGACCGAGCTGATTGTACCACTTGGTCGCGGCCCGCCCAAACTATCCTCGAAACAATGAATAAGGAAGCTGATCGTTGTTAACATATCCCGCCATCCGCCGATAGAACATCGTGATGTGCGCTCAGGCAACCGTCCCATTGTATTTTCAAAACCGAGTCTTGAACTTTGGCGGAAGTATGAGGTCCGGGACTAGGCCCAAGTTTTGAAGGCCCACTCCGTGAAGCGATGGTCGCAGCCCTATTTCTTAAACTTTCTTCTAACCATTTGCAACGATCCTCGAGTTTCCTCGAAGGTTCGCTTGCCTTATCCATTTAAAGCATTTCATCATAGTCGGGACTATAGGGTTAATGGACCTTCTCCGGACATACCGTCAACCAACTGAAAGTAAGTACTGCATTATGGTCTCAACTCGCACTGTGGCTCGATAACAAAAGGTATCCTTTGGGGACCTATTTTCGTGGTGCTTGGGTATTTCGGGTAAACCTTGAGGGTAAGGTGGTCGCCATTATTCCCCTAACTAGTAGCGACGCCTTTTTCCTTCATTGGCTAATAGTTGCGCCAAATGCTCATCATGTTGTTTTGGGACTCTTGCATCCGCTCTATCATATCTGGTGGAGTTTCATCATTTGCTCTCGTGATCTGCGTTTGCATCTCCTTCAAATTGTTCAAATCTTTGATCATTTCTTTTCTTTTGTCTTAGCATGGAGTCCGTAGTGATGTCCAGCTCCTCTGCATTTCTTTTTTTCTTTCTCTTGTTTTCTTTGTTTTCGTTAATCTTAACCAATTAGGCTTCTTTTTTTATAAACTTTAATGCATGTAATATGATGTAATGCAAATGCATGAATGCAGGAAGAAGACATCGATTCTGATCAACTTCATTTTAGAAAACTTTATTAGAAGGCAAAACCCTTTACATAAAGTAGATTACAAATGCTTCTAGCCCCTAAGACCTAAGGTTTTGATTTTTCCAAGCAGAGATTAGCTCTTCATCACGACCGGAGGTAGCCCATATCTCGGCCTACTATGTCGACCTCCTCACCAAAGTCCTAGAGGTGATCGGCTACTTCTAATCTGGATTATTGCTTCTCCCATGAGGTAGTCCCGCTTTGAACTTGCTCGCAAGAATGGTGAAGCTCTTCCTCCCAACGTCTTTCTCTTGTTTCCGAAGCTCAATCCGAGCTCGCTACTATGCAATGCCTATTCTAACTCTTCAACCCTACCTTTCAGCCTCTATTCTATTTAGGCTTGACTTTAGTTGGCTTTCTGAGTCTCGACTTCGGTAGTGGTGCGAGATCGCCAAGCTCACTATTCTAGCTTCTAATCCTTTTTCTCTTTTGATCTTCTCGTCTCGCCTTCTCTAAGTCTTCCTTCAGCTCAGATTTCATGAAACTTTTTCTCCCAATCGCTAACTTTGGATCTTTCCTCTCGACCTCTTGATGCCATCGCTCAAGTTTTCCCTAATCCCGTATTCTTTATCGTCAAGCGATCTTCTTGTACTGCCTTCAAGTTATCTCTGCCTTCCTCTACTTTCCGCTTTTCCTTTCTCGAAGTTTTCTACCGATTTTTGACCGTCCACTTTAACCGGAGGAGCATCTTTTCTTCCTCTAACCTTTCTATCCTTTTCCGAGTTCCGAGCTCATCTGCGTCAAAATCTTGCTTTACAACCTCTAATTTCGATGGGACCACTCGATGCATTCTTCTCTTGATGCGGGCGCCTTCGATTTGGCTCAGAATGTTATCATTGACTCTCCTAGCCCTCCATTCAAGGTATTCCGGTCGCCCTGCCCGTAGATAATCTTCTCATTCGTGAATCGATTCTGTGCACTAGAAATCTCTTTAACCCTTTTCTTATAGCTTCCCCTTCATATGAAAACTCGCTTGAGCTAGCTCAGAGATGTCGTTGGTAATGAATCGCCTTGAACCATACCGTTTTAGGACCAAAGAAGGGCGTAGGAAAGTGGCACCCCAAATTCCCAATAAGGGAACCTACCAAAGCTTCCATGAACGATAAAGGATCCGGTCGGAATCATCCAGGAGCCTTCCACTCGATGTCGCCCTCTCGAAGGTTTTGAAAGAGCGATCCAATTTTCTTCTGACATCATCCTCTTCTATGCGTAGTTGCTATCTCTTCTAGCGGGGAGTACTTTTCCGACATGAACCGCAAGACACTTTCTATTTTCCAAAAGTGACTATGGAACCAAGCCAATAATACCAAGCAAGACATCCAATGAATCCCCGCTTCTTCTCCACATGCACCAAGGATCTGAATGTTTCGCTAAGATGGCGTGAACGTGTGACCCTTTGTCCAATCGGCCGAAAAGATCGATAATCGCTTCATCAATGTGTCTCAAAGCTGGAAGATTACCAGTCAGAATACACAAGGCCAAGATGTCTATCTTTTCTTCGAGACGGATGCGCCAGATCAGTCTCGCAAACATATCCGTGGTATGCATTTACCTCGCCTTCTTCTCGCATTCTAGCCGAGACCCACCGCTCGCTTCATTCCGTGATATTCATCAACAACTTCTTCAAGGTTGGGCCATTAACCGCCTTTGGAATAAGCTTTGTCAACTTGAATTTCGGGCAACGCAACAAAGTTGTATACTCTTCTATCGTGGGAACCAGATCCACTTTTCCAAAGGAGAAACCAGAAGCGCATTCCGAATCGGGTCATTGCTCTAATGTGTGCTTGTCTATTTTGACCTCAAGCAAGTAAGGTGTCGCCGTAAGTACCATAGTAACAGACTACTTCGCTTCATCATCCCATCGAGTCCAAATTTCTTTCAACTCCTCGAGCTCGCTCAGGTGACACTAATATTGGTGAAGTTCGTAGTCTTGACACATACCCGTCGACTTATAGCTATCTCCTTTTCTATTTGGCATTGCTCACCACCATGCGACTGCCGCATTGTCTTCTACTTTATCAAGGAATTCGCCCATAACCACTTTCCCAACTGTAAACGGACCGTGAATCGATGTCTCTTTGAAATATGAAATGATATGCACAAAAAGAAACACAAAAAGTTAGTACAATGGAATGTAAAAGTAAGTAAAATAAACTAATGCCTATTTGGGTGACTACTAAGGTTTGCCATAGCTTCTACCTAAGGTGGGCTCTAGGGTTTGCTATATATGCTTTAGTTCTAAAGTTTGAGGTTCCCGAACCAACAGATTCCTCGATCCTCACCCATTATTGGCTCATGATCGAAGTTCGTTCGGGGAATACATTTCCTATGGCCATGGAAGTGAAAACTTCACGGAGACATAGGTACGGATGTATTCAAAGCAATCCACTAGCCCATGCGGAGGTGAAAACCTCACGGGTATAGCTTCTCGCCTCACTTAAAGGTGTGACCACAACGGTCATGCAATGCAATGCCAAGATATTTACAAGGCTAATACTAAAGATGCACTAAAAGAAGCATGATTTTTCAAAACCATTTTAATTAAATTTTATAATTTAATCCAACCCAATACATATTGTTCTATTTTCCAAAATAAACTTTAATATTCTATATTAAACAATTTTCTCATCCTATTTTACCCCCAGTAAAATTTTGACGATTTACCTCGATAAAATTTTTGACAGTTTTACCCTTGGTAAAATTTTAAGAAAATATGTTCAATATTTCATAACTCAACATAGTCATTGTGGACAAATAGCTTATTTTCATTTTTGGGCTTCAAAACAACTCAAAAACATAATCTCATTTTGCCGATCATTTTTAAGTAATATATATATAGAATTGCAAATGAATCATTTCTATTTCCATTTCCATTTTTTGAAAACCTACATTCATTTCCAAATGATTCCATTGTTCTATTTTGGAAAATACCAAATCATTCCTGGATGCTTTTCATTTCTGTTTTCCTACTCATTCTGTATTTAAACTCCCGATTCATTTCTAGTTTCAACTAGCTAGCGAGGGACCAATTGGACATATGTGATTAGGGCTCAAATGATTTATAATTAAGTTCTGACTTTTCGCCTATTAATTATAAACTCATTGAGTCATTAAGTCATTCCACTATAGTATCATGACTAAGCTCTCCCCAACGACATACCATTATGAAAGCAACTACTCAGTGCTCATCCAATGACCTTGTCATAAGTGTGTTACCCTCATAGGATACCATTGATCTCTTTGGGATAAAATATGTTCTCCCAATATTATCCTATTTTATCTTATAGTAACCATTACATCTTCCTTCATCAAAAGTCAATTACTATCAAATAGTAATTAAGTCATTCATTATAAAGACGAAAGACCCATGGTTATTTTTACTTTTCATCAACCAAGTAATGTCAATGAGAGGATATCATTTACCCATGTCTTGTGCAATGAAATCCACTATTGTGAATGACACTACATACTATAGAAGTTGTACACCTAATGCACCAACTTTTAGTTTCTTACCTATTCAAACTCAAGCTTTTACTTACATCAAAGTGTACAAGTCACGTATACATAGTCCGTCATCCATTCAGGATTTAAGTATTCCACGCATCAAAGTGAATAAATCCATAAATGAATCTAGAATCTATTATACTTGGGTTCTGTCCGATGTACTATCAATTAGGGATCTCAATTGAGCGAGGCGGGTGTGGGGGGATATAAAACCCCAAACCATCTTAGCCCCACCACCCACGTGGATCCCTAGACCCACCTAATCCCCACTATATTGACCCCACAACCAAAGTTATATAATATATTTATAAATATCAATTAAATAAATATAAAACAATTTTTTTATGAAAAAAGTATGAAATACCTGTCCTCCGGACTCCCACCACATATGTGACATTATTCCAACTATCACCATTAAAAAAAAAAAAAGTCATCGCGTCCCCTTAATTGGTAAATAAAATATAACTTCAACATGAGTATAAAAAATTCAAAAAATAAAGTCATTACATAATATTCAAATAAAAGAAATGTCTCAAATACATCATAAATATCTTGAAATGCAACACAAGTGCAAAAATTTCAAAAATCAATCAATACATGTCACTCTCATTGCTTTTGTATCACATTCATCTTCTAATTCTTCTATCAATTGTGAGCATTGTGTCTCTTTAACTTCACCTAAACCTGCATATGTAAGCTTCTTTATAAGTAACTTGCATTTCTATTTGACAAGTAAATTCAGTGTAAAAATGATAAGTTACTATTCTCTAAATAAATTCAAAATAAAAAAAAAAATATCATAAACTACCTTTAAAATGAGCCCAAATCCAATTTTGAGCACACTCTGAAGGATCTACTACGAAAAGGATCTAGTACTCGACCACTAGTGCTAAAAGCAGACTCTGAAGAGACTGTAGAAACAGGAATCCTTAAAATATCCCTAGCTATTTGTTGAAGAATGGCATATGTGCTTCCATTTATCTTCAACTAGGTGAGGATATCAAAATCATCACGAAGTGGTACATTAGAAGCTTCCAAGTATTTTTCCAAATCTTGTAATGCTCCTAACCCGTCTCTATTCTTGGATTAGGGTTACGGAGCATTACAATTTATATCAGATACAAAAAACGTTATTTAAACATACACTTATTAATTTACAAATTAATAATCCAAATTAAACAGTATCCTTATCATACATACATTTATGAGTCTTATATAGAGTATACGAAACCTAAAAATGGCTTTGGAACCAATCAAGGATCAACTTGAATCAAAAAAAAATATGACAAAAAAATTGAAAATAGGTGTCACATGACCATGTGGAAAAGCTCAAGCTATGTGGCTCAGTAACATGGTCGTGCGGCCAACCGTGTAACAGACTGTGTAACATTTGAAATACCCTCACACTATCGTGTCACAAGCAGTGTGCTAGACCGTGTGTATATTTGAAATAGGGTCACACGACCATGTCGTAGACCGTGTCCCAAATAGTGTAAAAAACTATTTTGAAACACACGACCATGTGAGGAGACTGTGTGCATCACACGACCGTATGACAGCCCGTGTGCCCCTAATTGAACCTTCATATGCAAGTTTACTAAATTGAACTTACTTGGACCACAAGTAACTCATTTACCAGCAATTAAACCTACTTAAAACACACCTAAACATGTACAAAACATGTTTAAAAAAATTCAACCTAAGTTCCTAACCAATGTCCCCTCATTGACACCACAATTTTTATACATGAACATCAAGCAATTCACTTAAAACATCACATTCATATTTATGTCATTCAATCATCAATAATGCCTCAAAATACCAATTACCAAATCACATACTAAAGACACCTCAAACTTATGCATTATCATTAACTACCTACCAAATTGACCATATTTCAACATCATAAGAGAATCCAAACCAAAACAATGTCAAAAAACAAATGTACCAAACATAACCGCATCCAAAATATCATCAACATCAACATAGATTACCAAACCAAAACCATAAAAACTTATTTACAATTTAACTAACATTGTAGCTTTAACAACTTCAAATCCTATAAACATGCCACAAACCAAAATAGCTAAAAACAAAAGCTACCGAAATAGGGTTGGATAGAGTGGCCTCTGAAGTTGATTTGACCGACCAATTTCACAATACGATAGTTACAAAAAATAGGAAAAGAGACAGAGTAAGCTTATAAAGCTTAGTAAGTTTATAGGTATTTAAAAAAAATCTTACCTTGGTTTATAATTAAGTAAACAAATATAACTAAATTTAATAAGATTTCTTAACAACATTTAAAACAATTAGGTGAATGTTTCACATATCGATTAAAAACTAAGATTTTAACTAATTAAAATAAATAAAAATAAAATAAAAGTTCCAATGCATGATTTTAAAAGATGATTTTAATCAAGATGACATAATTGTGCTAGATTAATTACATTTCTTAACTTAGAATTATTAAAATAATGTTTATGTTGTTACGAATAAATTCACCTCAACTCGGTAATTTGCTAACTTATGAACATACATATCTACCAAAATCCATTTATCTCTTGACTATATCTCTATGTCAATTTAACCGATTAAACAAATTTTAATAAGTAAATGTGTTAATGCGCATACATACTTATGAAATTAAAATAATCTCTTGTAACACCCCAAACCCGGTCAAAACGCTACAACCAAATCTGGCGTGTCACTGGGAAGAAAATGTTTTGGAAACCATTTTGTCAACTTGATTTGAGAAGAAACACTTTTGTAAAACTAAAAGAAATGAATTTAGATCGAGTGAACTGTTAAACATTTTGAAACTTAACTTAGAAGAAATAGAGTTGCCTTGTTGTTGTCCCTCGTTTGTTATTTATCCGGTGTAGAACTTCAGAAGATCAAAGATTTGAAAACGTCCATGTCGTAATTTAACAGGCATGCTCTTAACGTTTAACAGAAATTTAAAGAAAACTAAAACGAACAAATAATCTAAAAGTAAAAATCTAAGTGGCCTTATTACAAAGCTGAAACTCCAAACTTAAAGTAAATAAAAACTAAATCCAAAATAAACATTGAAATGAAAACAAATATTGAGCATGGCCACCACGAGTCCACCCCGGCTCCAAATCCACGATCTAAGCATTATCTGCAAAAAGTAATGGAAGGGGTGAGTCACCTAGACTCAGTGTGTAATTCCCTATCCCAGAAGACGTTAAGCTCTTACACATATTCATATGGAAATATGCATGTCATGCAACCCATCCAACCTAGATATCCATCCGAGTCTCCCAATTCTACCCCTTGTGGCACCTAGCCATTGGTGGTACCTAACCATTGGTAACCGAAGTCACAAATCTTCATATATGGGGCCAACCTACTTGTAGTACATAACCACTGGTGACGATCCCTTATATCGATATGTGGGGCCAACCAACTGTGGTACCCAACCACTGGGACGAGTCACAAAAATAAGCATATGTGGTACCTAACCACTGGTGGTTCCAAACCACTGAGACTTAGTCACAGAGTAATGATATGTGGGGCCAACCCACGTGTGGTACCAAACCACTGGTGACAGTCTGATAAATCATGCCTTCCCCCTCCTCTTATCGTACCCACATTTCATGTATATGCTTCTCCATGCAATATGATCATGCTTAATACTTAAAAAGAACATAACATGGAACACATAGGTTTAACGTTATCCACCATAATGGACTTACCCGGAGTCCTTGCTTATACCTACAAGGGTAACATAATGTTTCCCACCGTTTCTTCGGCTTTTGACAAAACACAACATTAACATATCAAACATATGAAGTGTGTAAAAGTTACACACCTGATTACTCACACTATCACACCCTCTACTTCAACACTTTCGTCAATCGAGACTACTGCTATCTGCCTACGATCTTGCTTCGATGCCGACCCACAACCCGGTGGCCAATTTCGCACTACTGATACTGCTCGCTTCTTGAACTTAAGGGCTGGGTTAACAGATCCAACCCCTCTTATCGCTTGGCTGGCATTCGAGTCCATGAACACACCTTGGTCACTAAATCATATTAAAGCAGTGAGAATAAATTAAAAGAAATTGGTGCTCACGGCCCCGGCCCTTACCTAGATCTATAAATCCGAAGTCTGGGACTTGATTCATTGACTAATCAACTCCCAAAGATCTCTAAAAGAAAATGACACCACTTCCACCTATAATCGTCCAAACATCCAACCATTAAACTAAGTAGCCATTCGGCTTTAGCAGGCAAACCCGACAGAGATATTACGAAATAAAAGAAATCATCCCCCTTACCTTCACCTGACAGATTTGATCACCACCTAGCAAGATTCGGCCCAACAACACCTTAAAGATGATTCAGCAAGAGCTGGAATAGGAGAGAATTTAAAATAGAAAAATCGAAAAGAGAAACAAAGGTCTTCAATTGGATGCTTAGGAGTTTTGGCTTTTAGGGAGATTGAGAAAACACCATTGAAAATGGCTAAAAGATTCGTCTATGGAAGAAGAAAATATGGGCAAAGGGTGTTCGACTTTTGGAAGAAATTGAAGAGGAGAAAATTGAGTTAGAAAGTTTCAGTTTTGAGAAGCAATTGAGAGAAAAGAGGGAACCCAACAAGAGAAATGGAATTTTGACCTTGAAAGAGAAAAGATAAGAAAGGAAAAAGAAAGAAAAACACATGAAAAAGATGAACACTCTTGCCTTCAAATTTTGGCACACTAAACCGATTTTCTCCCCCTCTCCAGAGTTTGATTTTTGGCCAACACTGCCTCCAAAAGATAGCTCTTGTCCTCCCTTGTTATCTTAATCTACAACCTCCTCCAAAAGAGGCCTACATAGTAACAACTCCTCCCCTTATATATCAGCATATTATCCACATAATTAAAGCATTTAATCTCCTATTTCTAGCCTCTATGTCATCCTCCCCTAGCCTCCCTGAGTGTCGAATTTGGCCCAAGAACATGGGCTCCAAGCGGCCACACTTGGGCCCTCTCCACCCACTTAATGATGCCACTCTCTAGTTCCCTTGCCGTGCCACCAGACTTTGGGCCACAAGCCCACTTTGCTAATTTTTAAACACGGATTCCTACCTTCAAACCCTATTGCTCCCAATCAAAAAATTAACCCAGGTCTCAGCCCAAACCTGAGCCCAATTCGCACCTCCAAATCTCAAACTAACACCTTAAACCTACAACACACACAATGCACAAGCCCACAACTTCAGGATGTTACATCTCTTGTACATATCTCTATACATATCTATGCCAATTCAAACAATTAATTCAATCTCATAAGCACATAAAAGAATACGTGAGGTAATAATGTATTTTTACCTTGAAACAATTTAATCACAATAATCTTGCAAGTAATGCAAGGCTAATGTATCATTAGATACCATTTCTAATTTAACCTTTAGTTACCTTAGATGATTAAACATGCACTGATTAAGTATCGTGTCAATTAATTACAATTTCAATCCATTTAAATAATTAATTCATTAGTTACCTTACAATTGTAATGCAAGAATATCTTAGTCATGGTTTTACTTAATCAAACATCTTACCGATGCCTATAATAACACAAACACAATTTTAGTAACTCAAGTAGACAAAATGCAATCAACCTAACATGAATTAAATTTAAGCCATATTAATTAAATTAAACATATCAACATCACAAATATTCATAGACATGTTCAAAACAACAACAATAAAATTAAAAGGATAAGGAACAAGAATTAAATCTGGTATTTCTACGATGCATGACTAGTTTGCTCCGCTCCTCCTTCTCTGCTTGTTATTGTTGAACTGAGGCTTCCATGAACACTTGAATGCTGCTCCAAATGGTGCTTGAATGACTCTTTTTCAAGAGGTGAAATCTACAAGGGAATGGGGAAGAAAATGAAGAACAATGAAGAGAGAAAAGTGAGAGAGAAGTGAAGAATGAATGAATTTGAGATGTGTTTGAAATGAGCAGCCAAGGGGCCTATTTATAGGTTGAGAAGGCTGCTAAAAATAGCCAAAATCAGAAACCAAAAAATCCTCTCGTAGCCGGCCACACATGTGGCATGTTTGAATATTTCAAACATGTTATTTTTAGGTAGGGGCAAATATTGAAAGGCATGAATAGTGAAGGGGTTTGAAAGGAGAATTCAAGGGTCATTTTGCAAGCCAAATAATCAGCCAAACAAGCTGATTAGACCAGCATGTGGGATGGTTTTGGGCTGCCCAGTGCTCGGTTTTCTCTGTTTAGCTCAATTGGGCCCCTTTTCATAATTAATTAACAATAATTTATTTAACCCAAATTAAATTTGATTAAAATTAAAATTAATTATATTATGAATTAATACACATAATTTGGACCGTCTTAGGCTAAAAAATAAATTTTCCTTGATGCTTCAAAATTGCTTCTCAGTTTTGTGCTTCTAGTAGTGCCTGCCGAGCCGTTTTTCACCCTTTGTGCAAATCTATCGAAAATGATCAAAATTAATCAAAATTTATTATAAAACTAAGTAAAATTCAACATGTTAATAATTTAAGTTCAATTTAATTATTTTATAATAATTATATATTTTTCGACAAGTATTTTACTGAAACTACATAAATTTGAGTTAAAAAAGTGCATGAAAAAATGTGTATATTTTGTGTTTCCACATTTACAAAGTGTGCATTTCATACTTATAACTATAAACTTTCTTGTCATTTCAATATTATTCCAAACAACTTTTAAATAAATAATCATAAAATATTCAATTTCATCACTTAACATCTCCATATGATTCATGAATTTTAATATTATCTTACCTAAACTTATAAATTAGTTTTAAAAGAGCTTTCATAACCATACCCTGACAATTGTTACAAATGTCACTTAACATTAGTATCGAAGTGTAACACCCTGATTTTGGGACTAGTAGGATTGGGCCCATTGGGCCTTAGCCATGGGAGCATTTTAAATTTTTTGGGATTATGAGAACGGCATTATTACAAGTTGTACCTATTAGGTGAGTGATTTTGGAAGGTTAGGGGGCTTCTATAAAGTCCCGGTATCAAACTTGGGCTTTAGGAAAATTTTGGTTTTAGGTGAATAAAACCCTGAGAGTTAGTAAGTAGGCTTTAAGAATAAAATGTGGAGAAAAATGACACAAAAAGAGCTTGTGGTGTAGTGGCAAAGTGACGCTACATAAGAGATAGGGAGGTGATGCCACAAGGAAGCAAGGGGATCCAAGGTTCAAGCATTGGCGCTGGCATTTCATTTTGATTTATTTTTAAGTGAACTTGAACTTTGGCCCATAGATTTATATTTAGTTGCTCATAATGTTAGACACAAGGAAGCTAGTGGTTTAGTGGCAAGGTGACATTAAGGGTGCAAGGGAGCCTGGGTTCAAATCTCATGATAAGTAGGGGAGTATTTATTTTGCGGATTGGACGGCCAGAGTTTGAGTTGGATTTAAACTTTGTTGATGGAGGGATCCTACATCGAAAAGATAGCAAGAGGGAAGGTGAGAACCTGGCTATATATAGAGCCGTCTATGAGGAGAGGAAACATACCTTGGTTGGCGTTTGGGCATAGGAGCATTCGGAGCGCGGATTAGCTTCAGACTCCTATCAGGTGTGTATTCTCTCTACTTTAGCTGTAGAGCGGCAAATGTCGAAATGCCAATCACACAGCGATGGTAGCCACACTAGCGTGCGAGCTCACATGTGGGAGCTTCGATGCGATAGTTGAGGCCATCTTGAGTGTTCTTGTGCGTTTAGGCTGTTTGGGCCCATGGGCCCAATGGGTCCGTGGGCCCATACGAATAAATTGTATGATTGTGTAGTAGATAGTGAACTGGACTATAGGAATCTCACATCTGTGGCTAGATTTAGGCTAAGTAGGCCACACGAGCGTGTGGGCCCACGTGCGCCGAATAAGGGGCCTCGGGCCCATTTATACCGTTATGACCATTTAGGTTATCTGAGTCGCTCGGGGCAACAGCAGGCCTTTGGAAAGGCTATTAAATGCGAAATTACCAAAGTAGCCTCGATGGGTAAATTACCGAAATACCCCTGATTTACAAAATTACCGAAACACCCCATGGTTTGTGAAATTACCGAAATACCCCTGGTTTGTAAAATTACCGAAACACCCTTGGTTTGCAAAATTATCAAAATACCCTTGGTTTGTAAAATTACCGAAATACCCCTAGTTTGCAAAATTACCGAAATACCCTTAGTTTACAAAATTACTGAAATACCCCTGGTTTGTAGAAATATCGAAATACCCCTGGTTTGCAAAATTACCGAAATACCCCTGGTTTTTGAAATTACCAAAGTACCCTCGATGGGTAAAATGACCGATATGCCCCTGAAGGGCAAGACGATGAAAACGCCCCTACATGTTATGTAACACCCCTTACCCGAAACCTTTGCCGGAGTCGAGTATGGGGCATTACTAGTCTTGACTACTAGTTTGGGGCATGAAAATTTAAAGCTGTCCAACTGCATCAGGCTGACTAAATTTACCATAACTCGAGTTAAAAAACTCAAAATTTAGATCCGTAAATTTTTATTGAAACTAGACTTATATAAATTTTTACCATAATTTTTCCAGAATTTTTCATGTGGCCAATTAGTACAGTTTATTCATCAAAGTTACCCTTATTTCACTGTTTGATAATTCTGACCTATCTTTACAAAAACTCAGTTATCTCACTGCACAAACTTTCAATAATGTGCTTGTATATTCCAATCAAAAATAGACTCATTAAGGATTCTAAACATATGAACTATACTCCATAATTATTTTTGTACAATTTTTAACAATTTTTCTAAGACAGAACAGGGACTCACGAATTCATTCAGGACAAGTCTCACTAAAACTTAAATATCTCATTATATATAATTCTTTTGCCTAACTTGTTTCTTTCATATCAAAATAGACATAATAAAATTTAATTCTATGTCTTATTCACTTTCTAATTCAATTTCTCCTATTTTTGGTGATTTTTCAAAATCACATCACTGCTGTAACTAAAAACTGTTTCACAACAAAAATAGTCATGAAACATATTCTTTACATATCATTTAGCAACCAAGCTTATATAGCCAATACTCAATCAAATACATATCCATCATTTTACCTCATTATCATGCCAAATTATACCATTTCTCCTTCTTAAAATACATACACAAAATCAATCACTTAACTACATATTCGGTCTTCCAAGATAATCTCAATACATAACTTATACTATACCATATACTCAATAATAAGAATCTAATACTTTGAATCATGAATCCAACATTATCAATGTATATACCATATATTAAGCTCATCAACATGAACCAATTAATAAGTCTTTCCTATCATAATCTAACATGCACAAATAATAATACCACTCTCACACATGATTAAACCATAATCAAGCATAAATAATAGTTCATGGCATGATCAAACAATATCATCAAAACACGAAACAAGTTATCTCAAAATAGTTAGCCATTTTCGCATGGCTAGCATATTTACACTATTACAAAACATTAGTTATATGGTTCAATCTAGCCTATACATGCCCTTTTAAATAACAAACCAAGTTTTCAATACCCAAAAGAAAGTAGATAGTGTGGTTGACTTCACGGATGATCCT
The DNA here is from genome assembly GCA_025506655.1 of Gossypium rotundifolium. Lineage (NCBI taxonomy): Eukaryota > Viridiplantae > Streptophyta > Magnoliopsida > Malvales > Malvaceae > Gossypium > Gossypium rotundifolium. Next base: position 82,790,155 of record CP106723.1, read on the forward strand.
TCGAGCACGTAGTTCGATTCAAGATCTATAAAACAAAGGTAGACAAAAACACACACAAGAAGCTTACTAGCTTAGTAAGTCCCAAGCTCAAAATGATACTACATTCAATTACTTAATCATTTAAATCATTTATCTCAACCATGTTAACATATTAAAATTTCTTACACCTTTAGCACTACTATTAGGAAACCAAATATTCATTATAGCACATTCAAGCTCAAACTCGGTCACATAATACTTGTGTACATCAATCGTAATCTCAATATACATATCACGTACTCATGGCATTAAATAAACTCTAGCAACATTAAAACATATCAAACCTTACTTACTTATCTCGAGCCTTTACTAAGCACATTAGTTACGATTTACCTTGAACCACAATTTGGTTTCTCCTTCAGAAAACACATCACAGGCATAAAGCACGCTAGGCATTAAAGCCCGAAATCAAACAAGCACAAGGCACGCTAGGCACGAAGTCCGAATATGTCACCTAGCACTAAGCACCGCTAGGCACGAAGCCGAATATGTCAGGCACTAAGCTGCTAAGCACGAAGCCGAATATGTCATTACCAACTTATACACCTTACAGTAATGCTGCCCAAAATAGCATAAAACACACATTATTCAAGTCACTTTAACATGCCAACTCGTTTAGAGATATAACAACATTTCATTTCAAATTCACTATCACTTATATAAAATTTCAACCAATCCCATACCAATACTTTCACATTCGCTAACATAAGAGTTTATAGAAAACTTTATTTAATAACATCATTTAGTACATTCATAATAATTCGATAATCTATACTTGCTTAAGGACTTACCTCGGTTGTCGATAGTCCGTATGAATCCATTATTCGAGAACCTTCGACTTTCCCAGGTCTAATTCGTTTTCTTTGCTCTTGATCTAAAACACATTAAAGTTTAGCTCATTCAACCACAATTCATCTCAATTTAGTCCCTAAGCACATAAATGGGCAAATTACTATTTTACCCTAGAATTTCACAACTTTGCAATTTAGTCCTATTTGCATAACACACAAAATACACCAAATTAGCCAAAACTATGCAAGGGCGAATGTTCCTAGCGGCCTTACAAGTCCTCACATTTCATTTATTTTGCAAATAGGCCCTCTAAAAATTTATTTTTACAATTTAGCCCTAAAAACTCAATTTCATCAAAACTTCCAACACAAAACATATTAATCCTTTACATATCTTTCATCTAAAATCATCAAATATCAAAACCACATGAATACAACAATGGCCAAACATCAAACATGCTTAGATTCAAAATTACAACATGGGTCGATTACGGTTTGAAGCAACAATCTCAAAAACGTAAAATTTATCAAAAACTAACTAAAACTCACCTTATATTTTTGGCTTCAAAGTGCCGAAATTTTAAAAGGGTTGAAAGCTTATTTCTTTCCTTCACAATCGGCCATGGATGAAAAAAGATGATGGCTTCCTTTTTCTTGATTATTTTAACATATAATAAATTTTTTTTACCAAATTACTAAACCAACCTTTTAATTAAAATAATCAAACACTTTAACTTATGGACAAACTTGTCCATGGCGCCACTAACCCTTAAAATGGGGTATTTACCATTTCAATACTCCCTATTTAAAAGCCACACTCAATTTAACACTTTATACTTTAATTTGTAACTTTTACTTTTTACGCGATTAGGTCCTTTTATCAAATTCGATACTCAAGCGATAAAATTTTTCTGAAATTTTCACACATATAAATTCATATAAAATAAACACTAAATATGATATTTAAATATTTATCGGGCTCGGATTCGTGGTCCCAAATCACCGTTCGATTAGGGTCAATTTGATGCATTACATGTTATATGGCTATTCTTATATGCGATTTATGATTATTATGGTATGTTTATTATTGTATGATGCATTCATACGTTATTATGTTGCATGGGAAAGGGATTATTAATATGGAGGAAGTGCTAATAGGATCGCATGGTCGCTTGACGACTGTGGATCCACCGAAGGCTTTTTAGCCACCGAGCAGCCATGCTACATCGATAAGTTAGTGCCACAACTGGTGCTACAAAAGGAGTGTACGGATGGGTGGTTCGATTAAATCCCCACAGGAGTGCACGGTTGGACAGGAGACGGAGTGCAGGGTTGGTATAGGCATTAATGCATTGCACATATGGATTTTAATATTGAGATGGGCTTAGGCATAGATAGTTATGATATGTGACATATGATATGGGTTAAGGCCCAATCAAGGCTATTTTAGGCTAAGGCCCAATTGCTACCGTTATTGTAATGGGCGTCGGCCCAAATTGTTGTGATGCATGTTTTTACTGATGAGGGTTGTACACACTGAGTTTTTGCAAACTCACCATTTTTCCAGGTAACCCTCAATAGGCGGTTCGACGTATTGGAGGACTCAGAGGTGGCCACACTATTAGCAGTTTTGGATTTTAGTATTCTACTTTACTTCATTAAATCATTTTATTGGGTTGTAACAAGGCCTCTCTTTAATTCTGGTATAGTTTGGGATTTTTTAGTTTATTATGTTTTAAATCTGCTCAACATTGAATCGCGGATTTCCAAAACAATATCTATTTGCAAAACACTACATTTTCGCAACCAAGTTGTAAATATCACGTTTTATAAGTCAGTTGTTTTAAATTAAGCTTCCGCAACGAACAAGGTTTTGAAGGTAATGACTTCTTAATAAATGTCGATTAATAATAACAATAGCAAACTGGGACTTTAGTTTTTAAATATCAAGAGGTGTTTTCAATGAAAATGCGATTTTTGAAAAAAACACCTCAATGTGACACACCAGATTCGAGCCTAACTTCTAGGCCGGGTTTGGGGTGTTACATGAAGCATTCAAGAGAATAATTCATGTACTACAATAGTTTCAAACCAACAATTCATACTTATATAAATATATACATAAATGACACCTTCCAAAAAGGCTTAACCAATTCCATCAACCACAGTTTCTCAATATAACCAACAACATTTATAAACAAGAATTTCATTGTAACATTTATCACATAATAACACCATAAATATGCAATAGAATTTAGCAAGTAATTAAGTTGTAGATCAATTAACACATAGCCTGATGAACTATAGTAAATTGACTCGGATACTCGAGTAACTACACCACACCAAACGCATCATAGATGCGTAACGAAGGTACAAATGTACAATTAGAGGCACTGAAGTGCAAACAGAGGCACCAAAGTGCAATCCCATACAAGCATGTGTACTAACCCTATTGGCATGCCAATCGTATCCAAATCGTTTACTACGTTCAATCAAGTATTATCCTTAAACTCATAATATTAATAGATTAATCATTTAGAGGCACTTCTTATTTCTGTAATATAAATTTGTTACATTCATTTCAATAAGTGCAAATCACAAGAATTACCACCACTAAATATTCATTTTCCATTTGTACTTAATCAAAACATGTAATAATAATATATATAACTAATGAAATTTCACATTTATAAATTAAATAGTAGACAATAATATAATTATAAAGAAATACACATCTACAGTTCATTACACTATGAACTTACCTAGATTATGCTTTTGGTTGACTCGCAAGGACTAATTAGCAATTTTCTCTTTTCCCCGGTTAACCTCCGTACGATTTAATTATTAATCTATATAATGATTAAATTCAATATATCAAATTAAAATAAATATTTCAACTCATTCTATGCATATGACTCTTAATTTTTATTAATTACACAATTTTCCATAAACTTTTACATTTCTCACAATTTAGTCCTTAAACTTGAAATTTCAAATTTAAAAAATTTCTCAAGTACCCAATGCCGGTCGAACTTATTTCTATTTTGATACAGTCCAAAATTATTTACAATTCACAAAAATTCCATGTCAATTTTAATATTTTATCAAATTAATCCTTTAACTAAAAATTAACTAAAGTTACTTTATAAAATAGTCCTTAACAAAAAAAGACTACAAATTCATCATTTAACATAAAAATAATTAAAATTCATCAATGGAAAAATAAAAAAATCTTTAACAATTTTGAAAATCGAGATATGAGTTAACTGGACCTAGTTGCAACGATCCCAAAAACATAAAAATTACTAAAAAGGATTGAAAAACTCACTCACCTGCAAGGAATTTACAAGGCCAAAACTTCAAGGTTCTCCCATGATGTTTTCTATCTTCAATTTTCAGTGGTGAAAAATATAAGGAAGATGGCCATAATGTTTATTTTATGTTTTCATTTGTTTTAATTATTTTTATCATTTAATTTAATAAATAAAAATCTAATAAAATGCGTACTAACCATCCCACTAACAAAAATAGTCTATTTGACTTTTAAATCCTTAAACATATCTTAATTATACCTTTAAGTCAATAAAATAAATAATGATAGAAGTTTTACATCTTTCAAAATTTAGTCTTTTTCATAAATTAACTATTTAAACAATAAAAATTTTAACGGAACCTTCACTTACCTATAAAATGGTTCCGTAATATTTAATAACAATATTTACTAGCTCAATTTTCAGAAACAAGGTCCCGGTACCTCATTTTTTAAAACCACTTGACTTTCGGGACAACCACTTATATTAACCATTTACTTCAATTAGCTAAAATTCCTCAAATCAAAATTCAATATAAAGTTATTTATCTCATTTAATTTAAATGCTAATTATTACAGATTTACTCATCGGATTTGTGGTCTAAAATCACTATTTCTAACACCACTGAAAAATGGGTTGTTAAGAATCTAATTTTTCATAACTCTGACTCTTATCTTATTGCATAAATTGTGCAAATTCTTGCATATATGCATCTCCTCCAATGTTACCAATATCACTAGGTGCTCGAGAAATAGTAGCTTGAACCCTACCATTCTTAGACCCATATTCATCCACCAACTGGCGAAGAAAAGTACTAATTCTACTAACCTCCCTCCCGGCTTAATCGTGATCATTTTTTTAAAAAAATAAAAGTGGATAAGGGCCATTTTGTATCTTGGATCAAGTATTGTCGCCACACCCATTAGACCATTAGCACCAATCCAGTGCTTGTTGTATTTTTCTAGCATTACTTCTGCCATTTTCCTTATATAATCATAAGGAGACGAAAGCCAATTAGATATAGCAAGTCTAAGAGTACAAATTATGGGAAAATAAATATTGGCAATGGGAAATCTTGAAGCAAAGAAGTCTGGGGTGGTAGTACTAAACACTTCAAAATTTTCACATATTTTCTCTAATTTTTCCCAATTTTCACTGTTTGGTGGATTCTTATAAAGATTATCTCAGCCATTCAAAACAACAAACACTTCCCTATACTTCATAGCAATTGTAAGCATTTCAAAAGTATAATTCCACCAAGCCTTTCAATCAAGAGCCTTTTTTTTTTTTTTTTTTTTTTTTGGTATTTGGGAACTAATTGCCTAGCTACTTGTTCAAACTTTTGTATCCTTTTATCAAAAGTAGTCCAAAACACAACACAATCCCTAATTCTTTGGACACCATCAACTACAACAACACTTAACCCATCTTGAACAATTCAATTCAATATATGAGCACAATAATGCATATGAAAAAATCGACCGTGCAAAAGAAAGGAACCATAAGGAAACTGTCCACGTAAAATATCCATCATTGCATCATTAGTTGTACAATTTTCCACAATGATAGTAAACAATATAACATCAAGATTCTAATATTGAATGCATTCTTTTAAAGTTTCAGCAAGTACCTCAGCGGTGTGAAGGGCTGGGACATAACAAAACCTACCATATGTAATAAATAAAAGGTTACTAAACTAGCTAAAAAAGATTTATCCCTAAAAGATTTAAAAAGAATGCAATACCTTATGATTCAGCATTGTAGTCTCCAAGCATTATCAATAAAATGTGCAGTGATAGCCATATAGCCTTTTATTTGGTTATTTGCTATCCACATGTCAGTAGTTAAGGCATTTCGACTATTTGCTTTTCTAAAAATTGTACTGATATTCTCCTTTTTAGAAATATAACTTTACATGATGTCTTTCTTAGTTGTATTCCAGCTCAGTACTTTGAACCCAGATGAAGTGTCTTTGTAACACCCTAACCTGTATCCGTTGCCAAAATAGGGTTACAGAGCATAACCAAAAACTTTCAACTTAAAATTTTGATTACAATCATTTAGAAAACACATTATATTCCATTCAAACAAATGCATAACGTCCTTTTTTTTAGCCCTCGAGGCCTTAGAAACACTTTAGAAATGATCCAAGATTGAATCGAATACATTTAGAACTTCATGGAAAAAGATAGAAAAATTCATACTACAGTGGTCACACGGCCATGTGGCTAGGCCATATAACTCACACGGCTGAGACACATGCCCGTGTCTCAGGCCATGTTGACATTCGAAATAGGGACACATGACCGTGTTCTAGCCCATGTGACTCTCTAACTTGGGTCACACAACCAAGCCACACGCATGTGTGCCAGGTAGTGTAACTCTCGAAATGCTACCTATAAAAACCTACAGGGGACACACGGTCGTGTCTTGTGACCTTGTGTCACACACGACTAAAACACACACCCGTGTCTTAGGCCATGTGGACATTTGAAATAGGCACACACGACTGTGTTCTAGCCCGTGTAACTCTCTAACATGGGTCACACAGCCAAGCAACACACCCGTGTGCCAGGCCGTGTAACTCTCAAAATGCTACCTATAAAAAGCTACAGAGGACACACGATCGTGTAGTGTAACCTTGTGTCACACACAATTGAGACACACGCCCGTGTCTTAGGCCGTGTGGACAAGAAATAGGCCATTTCCAAGCCATTTCCTTCACCCTAAACATGCTCACACATGCCAACCATTTGTACCTATTTCAAGCATTCAAAATGTACCTAAAACATGCATAATGGAGCTAAATCAATATGGTATCTATCCATACATCCAATATGCCAAAGGCACTTCAATCACAAACACCAAACATGTTTAAACATTTGCATAATTTTAGCCATTAACCAACCACATTTCTCATCAAATTTCTTACCAAACTTACCACCATAACCACATGCCAAAATCATATACAAACATACCAAAGTGGTCACTAAAACATACATTAACTTGATCATTCTAACATCAACCATGAAAGCACCAAAATGCTAAGATATCATTAATCATAAAATACTTATACATGTGCATATTTAACCATTTATAAATTAACTTGTTTCTATATCAAACATATCAAAACATGACCTACATGATCGCTTTGCAAACATGCCAACTCTTACCACTTTGATCATAAAAACCATGCATCAATTTGATCACATACACACTAACCATTAAGCATCAAAGTAACACAAGTATGATAAGTTCATAGTAACATTACATGCCATTATCATCAAATAAACAATAGACATATTCCACCTATACATGCCATTATAACAACTACCAAAGCATCAAAATGTACCAATAAAATTGATGGATAGTGTGATAGATCTCCGACTAGCTTCCAACTCGATCGAGCTTCGATAATCTATAAGGTAAAGGGAAATAACTATGTAAGCAATGTGTGCTTAGTAAGCTCGTATAAGATTTAAGCATAAAAATTCCATTTCAATAATAAACTTATTAAAATAGACAGAACCCTATGCCAATGCCAAAATTCACAAATCTATATGATCATTAACTCACAAATGAGTAAATTCATTAATATCACATATACTTATAATTCATAACATGAATGCATTTTATGGGACATATTGTATAACCATCAGCCTTTCTATAAGATTAGACACCTTTCAATTTAGTTACTTTCCATTCCGTTCCCAATGCTTATCATAAGCCTAAACAACATTATCAATTCCCGACCTAGTGTATTTATCCATGTTATAAGTATATTCATTCATGGTATATGTAAAATTTCTTACATATAAATATATCATTATACATTCCAATTACCTACTTACCATTTCATTCCCTTTTCTTACCCGTTTCATATGCATAATACAAGCATAATCATAAACATCAATCATATCCACAAGCTTAGCATAAGCGTAAGCACATCAACAACACATGTTAGTTCATTTAAACATGATTCATTTAAATTTGACATTGATAACCATTATACTGGAGCATGATTCAATTGGATTTATCATCCATCTCATAACATATCATGTTTTCCATGTATCACCATTTTAATGAGTTTCATGCATACATATCTTAATTCATATTGAACACTTACCATTTCACACATAAGACATAAACATAGAATTAACCAAAGTCACAAGTTAGTGATTAAACACATAACTTAGCAAAAATCACCACATGATAAAATAAATATAGCACATAAGCATCCATACATTTCATGAACATGGCTATACATACTTTATTCTTCAACAACTCATACCTTTCCATACTTTCATGACATTGCCAGTTGGAACACTTATCATTCCTTACTTTTGTATACCCATTGAGCCATTTAGAATAATATCGAATAAGCAGGAATCTCACACACTATCCTTTTCCTTTACATAGATGCTCTCTCTCGAGCCATCAATGGGTCTACTCTCACAAGTTGTCGGTCAAAACGTAGCTACATGGTGCTGCTCACACAAGCTATGGAGCATCCACAACACATGCAGGAACTTAACCACCGGTAGGACGTTAAAGACCAACACCCGAAACATGGTAACCCTAATGACATGTCATTTGTATCCTATATATTCCTAAGGTTCAAACGGGGCTCGATAGTCGTACATCGTTAAATTTTCATCATCTCTTTACTCGATAAATTGTATAATTAACATATATATTGATTCAGTTTCACTAAAATCATATAATAACATTCAATTTAATCAAAATTATACATAATATAGTTCATACGAACTTACCTAGCTACATTGCAAAAATGTCAAAAGACAAGGGCATTTTGGTAATTTTCCATTCTACATGATTTTTCCACCCAATCTTGATCTAAATTAATAACTTCATTCAATCTATTAATTTAGACAGTAAAACAATGTATTTTATGCAATTTAGTCATTTTTGACATTTTTACAAAATTGCCCCTAAAGTTTTACTTTTATTTAATCTATTCTTGAGCCTAAAACATGCAATTTAACCATTTTTGTCCCAAAATTGAGCCTAGACGAATAATTATGGCTTCCAATACAACCCATTGATGCAACAATTTCACAAAAAATCCTTACAATTTAGTCCTAATCGATAAATTCATCAAAAATTACTTAATAAAATACTTTTAAATAACAACTAATATTTCAAACTCATAATTTAACATCAAAAGTCACTAGATTCATCAATGGCAACATTCAAAATTTTTAACAGTTTCAAAAACATAAAAATCATTAAAAACAGGTACAAAATGGACTTACATGCACAAAATGAAACATGATCAAACCTCTCTTCTCCATAGCCATGGATTTTGGTTTAAGCAAATAAAACTTAAGGTTGAAGATGGCCACTTTTGTATTATTATTACTATATTAACCATTTTACTTTATTGTTTATAATAAATTAACTTATAAAACATATAAAATGAAAAGATTTTAAAGCTTAAAACTGTCCCACCATCTTAGGTATGGGTAAATTACCCACTAAGGCCATCCAACTATAATTCTTTAATCCATTTACACCTTTAAACTAATAGCAATTGACTTTTTTAATTTTTAAGATTTAGTCCTTTTTACTTAATTAACTATTAAAACATTAAAATTTCTTAAGGAAACTTTAATACCATCTTAATAACACTTCGTAAATATTTTTATAAATATTTACGGCTCAGTTTATAGAAATGAGGTCCCGATACCTCATTTTCTAAAACTATTTGACCCTAAGGTCTTATCACTTGAACTTAATAAATCGCTTAAATAACATAAATTATCAAATCAAAAACCTTTTCAAAGTCACATTTGACTCTTAAATATTAAATAATAATATTTACGAACTTACTTGTCGAATTCAGTGGCCCCGAAACCATTGTTTCTGACACCAATAAAAAACGGGATGTTACAATCTTAGAATACTTTCAAAACCATAATGCTCAACCAAGCTAATGGGTAATCATGTAAAATAATCATTTCTTCCAAGTCTTTTCTCCCATCCTCTTTGTAACGCCTCAAAATTTGAGCATAGAAGTATTGGGCCTTGAGCAAGGGAACGATTTGGAGACTGTGCATAAAAGTTTATGTGAACTAGGAAATGACACAATTAAATGTTTGCTCAAGTGGTTAAGGGTCTTGAAAGGAGTTGGAAAAGTCATGGGTTCAAAACTGGGCTTTAGAAAAAATATTGGTTTTAAGTGGATAAAACCCTAGATGCTTGGATGTAGGCCTTTTAAATTATTGTGGTAAAGACACAAGGAAGCATGTGGTGTAGTGGTTGTGGCGTCATTAAGGTTGCAAGGCAGCCTGGATTCAAGTCTTGGCTCTTGCAATTTATTTTGGTTTTTCTTTTAAAGGAACCTGGACTTTGGCCTTTAGACCTTTTAATTAATTGAAGATAAAATGTGACACAAAAAAGGGCTTGTGGCCTAGTGGCAAGTGGCATGTTGGGTATTTATGAGGTCTGAGGTTCAAATCTTGGGATAAGCATTGGAGAGTTTATTTTGCTGCTTGAGCTAGGAAGGTGGAAGAGTTGGACTGAAACATTGCTAATGAGGTGTTTGAATTGATCATAGAGAGATTGTAGGAGCAAATCGTGGAGAGGATTGAGGGAGAGTATTGTGGAGAGAATCAAGGAAATATAAAGTTGGTGTGTTGTAGCCGAACAAGGAGTCTTGAGAATGCAAATTCGGCTAGGAGGGGGTTTCTGAGTGTTTTCTCTGCTTTTGTTCAGTTTTGGGCACTTTTTAGGTGTGTCAAATTTCCTGGCTGAGGAGTTTTCCTTATTTTAATTAGTTTTGTCACTGATTTTAGGACTCCCAATTCTTGTTTTCTTCCTTTTCTCTCTGAATGTCGAAATTGCAATACCACTCGTGCATCTTTTTGTTTGGTTCATGCTATTCTTCCCTAGCAATTGACCATTTTCTTTCTTCCTCTTTTGGACCAACATCTGCCGAAACCTCTCCTCTTCTCTATTCTTTTTACAAGTTTCACCAACTCCCTTCTTGCCTATTGAATCTTACGGCCGAACCTACCACCTTAGTCTTGGGATTCTTTCTCTTCTTTGGTTTGTGATCGAAAGCTCTCTCCTCTCTATTTTGATTCTGTAACAGCTCTGTTAATTAGTAAGTCTCTCGGTTCCTTTCAGTTCTCTCTTTTATAGTTTAAGCCATATGGTGCGATCCCTTATTACCGATTCTTCTCCTTTCTCTTATTTGTATGTTCTTTCAAGTTTAGAACTTTCGATGGGTGAAGAGGGTGCTAGTAATAAAGTGATGGCAAAGGTACCGGCTGAGTCTGAGCATATAGCATCTACTCCCAAGTTTAAGCGGCGTAAGGTGTCGGTTGTTCGAGATTTTTCACCAGGATGTGGAAGGGTGGCTGCATCGAGCTCTGGATCAAGTAAGCAAACATCAGTCGATCGATCTAGTCAAGGTTCTAGCACTCATGGATTTTTAGTACTCTACGTAATCAGGTGTGTAATCTGTACACCGTAAATCATTATTGTCGTAAAGCCGAAAGAGTGTGTGTAATCACACTGTCGTTTCTATGAGTCGGCAAACGCTGAAAAGCCAAAACTTTGGCATTTGAGGCCTCATGAGTGTGCGATCGCTCGATGGGTAAACTGAGCCCACAATCATGAGTGATAGACTGTAGAGGCTACCACGAGCATTCTAGTGCTCTTGGTCCGTTATGGGCTTCGTTTGGCTAAAATAGGTCGTGTGGACCCAATGGGCTCGTGGGTCCCACACGAATAAAATCCATGATAAGTGGCAAATACTGGACTGGGCTATGTAGTTTGCATAGCCGTGACTAAATTTAGGCTAAATGGGCCACACGAGCATATGAGCCCACCTAGGCTGAATATTGGGCTTTGGGCTTATTTACACCGTTATGACCATTTAGGTTATCTGTGTTGCTCAAGGCGACTGTAGACCTTCAGAAAGGTCAATATCTGCACCGAGACCCCAAAATAAGTGAAATGATGAAATACCCCCATAAGGTAGAATGACCGTAATGCCCTTGTAGGGCAAAATGATAGTAATACCCCCGTAAGGTAAAATGACAGTAATACCCCCGCAGAGTAATGACTGTAATGCCCATATAGGGTAAAATAACCATAATGCCCCTGTAAGGTAAAATGACCGTAATCCCCCTGTAGGTTAAAATGATCGTAATGCCCCTTGAGGGTAAATGACTATTTTGCCCTTGAGGGTAAATGACTGACTTAGATTATGAATTTGACTAATTTGGCTATGATCATATGACTATGTTTTAACTGAGTTGACTGTGGTCGTGTGACTGATATGCTTTTAATATATGTTTAAATGACTGTTACTAAGCATGGCCACTCTGCATACACCTATGATGATTGAGCATGACATGCACGTCATATTGCATAGGGTTGGGACATTATTATGGAGGAAGTATACGGCCGTTGTCATTTTGTACAAGGCTTTCAGTCTTTCTGCAATATTTATGGCTTTTAGCCATTCTGTTAACCAGCAGAAATGTTGCAATATTTATGGCTTTTAGTCGTTCTGTTAACCGGTAGCGATGCTATGATATTTATGGCTTTTAGTCATTCTGTCTACGACGCTGAGTCGTTTTGTTGACTTAGTACCGTAACCGATGCTAAGCTTGGTGTGTTAGCTGGGTGGGTCGATTTAATCCCTACAAGAGTGTAGGGTTGGACAGGAGACGGATTGCAGGGTTGGTTTGGGTATTTATCCATTGCATATACTGATTCTGATATTGAGATGGGCTTAGGCCCAGATATATGTGATATGTGACTTTTGATATGGGATCAAGCCCAGCCGAGGCTAATGAGGGCTAAGACCTAGTTGCCACTATTACTGTAATGGGTTAAGCCCAATTGAATTTGTTGGGCTGTGACCCAAATGATATTGTTTTGGGCTTTGGCCACATATACTCTGAATTGAACGATACTGTTACTGTTAAAAGGCTCAGGCTCAGGCTGATTTTGTTTCTGTATACTGACTATTTTTTCAATAAGAGGCTAACACACTGAGTTTTATAAACTCACCCCGTTTTTAACTTTTCAGGTAATCCCCAGTGTTAGACGATTCGTAGCTGCGAGGGACTCGGAGAGGGCCACACAACTACACAAGTTTTATTCTGTTTAGCTCATTTACTTAAGAATGATCTTGTTGGTTCAGGTTGTAATAAGGCCTTTATAATTTCTAGATTTTAAATTTGGGATTTGATTTGATTGTGATTTATATTTGCTAGAAGTAGAACACGGTTTTCCAAAACAAAAACTATTTTCTAACACTACATTTTAGCAACTCAATTTTTAAATATCACATTTTCATAAACCATTTGCTTTAAATTAAGCTTCAATAAAAAACAAGGTTTTGAAGGTAATAACTTTCTAATAAACCTCGATTGAAAATAAACAAATGCAAACTGAGGTTTTGTATAGGTTTTAAATGGCAAGAAGTTTGAAATTTCAAGAAGGGTTTTCAATGAAAACATGGTTTTCGAAAAACACTTCAATGTGACACGCCAGATTCGGCCATAATGTCTAGGCCAAGTTTAGGGTGTTACACTCTTGGTGGAACTCATATGGTGCCAAGGTCAATGTGTCACTTTTGTTAGTAGGATTAATGTAACAGACCGAATCTGACCCTAATCGGAACGGTGGTTTCGGGACCACGAATCCGAGCCTGAGAAATATTTAAATATTATATTTAGTGTTTATTATGTATGTATTTATGTGTGTGAAAGTTTCGTAGAAAAATTTTATCGTTTAAGTATTGAATTTGATAAAAAGGACTTAATCGCGTAAAAAGTAAAAGTGGCCAACTAAAGTGTAATGTGTTAAATTGAGCATGGCTTTTTAATGTGAGGTATTAAAAGGGCAAATAGCCCATTTTTAGGTTAATGGCCGGCCACCTTGATGCATGTAATAGTGTTTGAGTTTTTATAATATATAATATTACATTATATGTTAAAATAAACTAATAAATATATGTAAATAAAACAAACAATTAAAAAGCCATGTCTTGTTCATCTTTGGCCGAAAAACACAAAAGAAAAAGGGGAGAAAAGCCTTGAAACATTCGGCCTTATTCAAGCTTAAATAGGTAAGAAATCTAGCTCGGTTTTTGTTAATTTTTACGTTTTTGAGATCGTTGCTTAGTATATTACCCAACCCATGCTAGAATTTTTAAGATTAGTGTGTATATATGAATCGGCCATTGATGAATTCTTGAGGTTTATGATGTTTGATGATGTTAGATGATAGATAGGTTAAAAATTAGTATATTATGTGTTGGAAGTTTTGGTGAATTTGTGTTTTTAGGGTCAAATTGTAAAAATAAAATTTTAGAGGGGCTTAATTGTAAAATAAATGAAAGAAATAGACTTGTATAGTCCTTATACATATTCGGCCCTTAAGGAGTATGGGGAAATTTGATGTATTTTGAGTTTTATGCAAATAGGACTAAATTGCAAAGTATTGAAATAGTAGGGGTAAAATGGTAATTTTCCTATTTATGTGCTTAGGGACTAAATTGAGATGAAATGTACTTGAATGAGCTAAATTTGAATGCGTTTTAGATCAAGAGTAAAGAAAAACAGATTTGGATCGGGGAAAGACGAAGGTTCTCGAATAGCCGATTTGCACGGTCTATCGACAACCGAGGTAAGTCCTTAAGCAAGTGTATACTAAAGGAATATTTATGAACATTGCATATGATAAAGTTAGGAAATTTAAAGCATAAAAATGTATGTTGGCCGAATGTGGTAGTATAAATTGATAATGAGTTTAATTTGTTAAATGTGATGTAAGTAAGTAAGTTTGGTTTGATAAATGAAAGTTGTATGAAGTATATAAGTTGTGGTGATTTCAGTATTAAGTAAAGTGTATTGAAATGTTAAATGCGTTGAATTCGGGCTAAATGCCTAGCAGGCCTAGTGCCGGTGACATGTTCAGGCTTATTGCCTAGCAGGCTTCGTGCCGGTGATCTATTTCGGGCTTTAATGCCTAGCAGGCTTCATGCCGGTGATCTATTTCGGGCTTTAATGCCTAGCAGGCTTCATGCCGGTGATCTATTTCGGGCTCTAATGCCTAGCAGGCTTCGTGCCGGTGAACTATTTCGGGCTTTAAATGCCTAGCAGGCTTTATGCCGGTGATGTGTTTTACAAAGGAGAAACCGAATTGTTGTTCAAGGTAAATCGTAGCTAATGTGTCTAGTTAAAGGCTCAGGAAAGTAAGTAAGGTTTGATATGTTTAATGTTACTAGAGTTTAACTAATATTACTAGTACAGTGATATGTACATTTGATATTACGATTGATGTGCACAAGTATTATATGACTGAGTTTGAGCTTGAATGTACTATCATGGAGATTCGGTTTTCAAATAGTAGTGCTAAAGGTGAAAGAAATTTTAATATGATAACATGGTTGAGATGAATGATTTAAATGTTTAAGTAATTGAATGTAGTATCATTTTGAGCTTGGGACTTACTAAGTTAGTAAACTTATTTGTGTGTAATGTTCTCCTCTATTTTATAGATTAGGTAAAGGCTACTTGCTCAACGGGATCGTCAAGACAGTCGATCACACTATCGATCTAATTTTGGTACTCTTTCATTTTGGTTTTTGGATAGAGGCATGTATAGGAAAGACTTGATCTTGTTTGTTGAAAACTTTTTGTTCATGTATATAATAGCCATGCGAATATGGCTAAAGTTTAGTTAAGTATGCTTTTGTGCTTTTGATACAATGTCGGTTTATGTTGGTAATGTTCGTGCATTTTTAGTCGAAGTTTAATCGTTTTTGGTAAGGAAGTGTATGTTTCTGAAATGAACCTTTGAATTAGGATATTATGTGAATGTTTTAGGTATAAGTTAATTTGCATAAAGGATTTAAAATGCATGGGCGGTATGAGTTGTATGTGGGTATGTTCGATTATAAACTAGTAAATCATATTTTGCAATGAAATAGCTTTTAGTTAGCAGCAGAGATGTGATTTTGAAAAATCACCAAAAATAGGATAAATTGAATTAGAAAGTGAATAAAATATAGAATTAAAGCTTATTGTGTCTATTTTTATATGAAAGAAACAGATATGCAAAGGAATTATATATTATGAGATATTTAAGTTTTAGTGAGACCTGTCCTGAATGAATTCGTGAGTCCCTGTTCTGTTTTGGAAAAATTGTCAAAAATTGTAAAAAATAATTATGGAGCATAGTTTATATTTTTAGAATCCTTAATGAGTCTATTTTTGATTGGAATAAACAAGAACATTATTGAAATTTTGTACAATTAAATAACTGAGTTTTTGTAAAGATAGGTCAGAATTCTCAAACAGTGAAATAGGGGTAACTTTGATGAATAAACTGTACTAATTTGCCACATGAAAAATTCTGGAAAAATTATGGCAAAACGTTATATGAGTCTAGTTTCAAGGAAAATTTACGGATCTAAATTTTGAGTTTTGTAACTCGAGTTATGGTCAATTTAGTCAGCATGACGCAGTTGGACAGCTTTAAATTTTATGCCCAGTTAGTAGTCAAGTCTAGGAATGCCACATACTCGACTCAAGCAAAGGTTTCGGGTAAGGGGTGTTACATTTTATTGGTATCAGAGCTACGGTTTAGTCAATTCTAGGACTACCGTAGTACGTAAGAGTCTAGCTATACATGTGTCTGAATTTTATATGTGATAGTGTGGTGACTTCTGACAATTTCAATTGTATTTAATATAGTAAATGGATTCCGATCCCGATAGAGCCATAGCTGATGATGTGGAGAGTGTTACGCCTGGTCTCGCACATGGATCAGCACCATTAGACTCTCAACCAGTTACGGGTAACCAAGAGGGAGAGGCTAAACAAGCCTTCTACCAAATGATGAATGAATGGTTTACCCAATTTGTTCAGAATAATCCGACTGTACAACAACCTCCACCCCCGAATAATCCAACTCTGGTACCTTCAGCACCCCCGATAATAGATCCAATGAGATCTAGTACGCCTCCCGTTGATAAAATCAAGAAATTTGGGGCTGAGGAATTCAAGGCTAATGATAATGATGATGCAGAGAGAGCTGAATTGTGGCTTGATAACACTATTCGGGTACTTGATGGGCTATCTTGCACTCGGAAGAATGTTTAAAGTGTGCTATATCTTTACTTGAAGCGCCTATCCTTGGTGGAATACACTAGTATCGGTGGTTCCAAAAGAAAAAGTAGCGATGGGATTTCTTCCGAATGAATTCCAAGAAATATATCGACCAGAGGTTCATCGACGAAGCGTAAATAATTTCTTGAACTAAAGCAGGGGCAAATGACCGTGACGGAATATGAAAGAAAATTTGTCGGGCTCGGCAGATATGCTAGAGAGTGTGTTTCTCTTGAAGCTATTATGTGTAAAAGATTTGAAGATGGCCTAAATGAAGATATAAAGATGTTTGTTGGCATTCTTGAAATTCAAGAGTTCGTGACTCTAGTTGAGCGAGCTTGCAAAGTGAAGAGCTCGAAAAAGAAGAGAAATCTTGTCTGAAGCGGAGACATTCATAAAAGGTCTTGAGTAAGGTCTTCCATTCCACATCCAAGAAGTTCGGAGATGACTACAGCCGACATAAAGCTACTACAGATCCACCTAGGCGGGATCGACCTCCTGTGGACTCCAGAGCTACCTCAATAGCCGTGTTGGTAATGTTCCACGAATCGAGTTGAATGCAAGCATTGTGGAAAATGGCATTACAGGATTTGTAGAGTTCGTGATCGGTCCGCTTTAAATGTGGATCCTCGGACCATTTCATTCGAGAGTGCCGATGTTAGTGGCGAGAATCGACCACGAACTCTAGACCGAAGCGATTGCATCGGCCGGGCGGACCACCCAGCATTACGGCAATGTAGGTGGTAGTCGAGAAAGGACTAAGAACACGCGATTCGATGCGAGGCTAGAGCTCCGGCAGAGCTTATGTTACTCGAGCTAGAGGATCTTGCTTCTCCGGATGTCATTCTGGTACTTTCACCCTTTATGATACTCGTAATTGCATTGATTGATCTGGTTCGACCCATTCATATGTATGTGAAACTACGGTATTGATGAAGACTCGCGGTTGAGTCTCTTGAGTTTGTGATTCGTGTATCCAACCCTTTGGGTAGATGTGTGTTTGTTAATAAAGTGTGTAAAGGTTGCCCATTGATGATTCGGGATTTTTGCTTCGATCGATTTAATCTTTGTTGCCTTCGATGAGTTTGATATAATTTTGGGAATGGGTGGTTAACCTCGCATGACGGTGGTGAATTGCAAAAGAAAGCTTATTGATTTAAGACATCGAGCGGTGAGATCATTAGAATTGAATCCGATTGATATAAGTGGGTTTCCTATAGTTATATCCTCGATGTTAGCAGGAAGTATGTAAGAAAAGGGTGCGAAGCTTATTTGGCTTATGTACTAGATAATAAATTGTCGAGAAGCATTGAATCCGTCTCGATTGTATGTGAATACCCAGTTGTTTCTGAAGAACTACTGGGTTTACCCCAGACGAGAGATTGAGTTTGGCATTGAATTAGCTCGGGAATGACTTGATCTCAATAGCTCCATATCGGATGGCACCGAGTGAGCTAAAAGAGTTGAAAGCACAGTTGCAAGAGTTAACGAGATAGGGGTTTTTGCGACCAAGTTTCTCTCCTTGGGGTGCACCAGTTCTTTTGTGAGAAAGAAAGATGGAGCGATGTGAATGTGTATTGATTATCGACAAGCTGAATAAAGTAACTATAAAGAATAAGTACCTGTTACCTCAGATTGATGATTTGTTTGATCAGTTGAAAGGGGCTCCAGTATTTTCGAAAATAGATTTGAGATCGGGTTACTATCGATTCTTGAGTCAGAGATACAAATGTGCCAAAGACTGCATTTCGGATGAGGTACGGACATTTTGAGTTTTTGGTTATGCCTTTTGGGCTTACTAATGCACCTGCTATTTTTATGGAATTGATGAATCGGGTTTTTAGGCAGTTTTGGATCGATTTGTGGTGGTGTTTATTGATGACATATTGATCTACTCCAAAGATGAAATTGAACACTTGAACATTTGAAGTTAGTGCTATAAACTTTGCGAGATCATCATTTGCATCGAAGTTTAGTAAGTGTGAGTTCTGGATGAAAGAGGTCACTTTTTGGGACATGTTGTTTGACATCGGGCATTGAGTTGATCCGAACAAAATCTCGGCTATACTTGATTGGAAGCCACCGAAAAATGTTTCCGAGATTTAAAGTTTTATGGGACTTGCGGGTTACTATCGACGATTTGTGAAAGATTTTTCTATGATAGCTACCCGTTGACAAAGTTATTGCGAGAAAGATGTCGAGTTAAGTGGTCGGAAAAGTGTCGAAAAGTTTTGATCGGTTGAAAGCCCTTTTGTGAAGCTCTAGTGTCGATTCGACTGAATCGGGTAAAGAATTTTTGTTTATTCGATGCTTCTTTGAATGGTTTGGGCTGCGTTTTGATGCGAGGAAGGCAAAGTCATAGCCTACACTTCAAGACAAGCTGAAGCCATACGAAAGAAATTACCCGACGCATGACTTAGAACTTGCGACCATTGTTTCGCATTGAAAATTTGGCGTCACTATTTATTGGCGAGAAATGTCACATTTATTCGGATCATAAAAGTCTAAAGTATCTAATGACTCGAAAGACTGAATTTGAGACAACGCAGTGGCTAGAACTATTGAAAGACTATGAATTGGTGATTGACTATTAAAAGTCTAAAGTATCTAATGTTGTTGCGGATCGTTAAGTCGAAATCATTATTTGCTCTTCGTGCCTTGAATGCAGATGGCTATGTCTAGTGATGGTTCGATCATAGCAGGATTCTGAGCAAGACCAATGTTTATTCACAAATTTGTGATGCCTGAAAGTTGATGAAGATTTGATTGCTAGTCGAATTGATGTGAAAAGGGTGCGAATCGATTTTGATTGATGCAAATGATTGTTTGAATTTTAAAAGCCGAATGTGTGTTCCAAAGAACTCAGATTTGATACAGATGATTTTGAGTGAGGCTCATAGTGGTCGACTATCGATACATCCGGGTAGCACGAAGATGTATAACGATTTGAAACAATTCTATTGGTGGCCTGGCATGAAACGGGATATATCTGAATTTGTTTCTAAGTGCTTAATCTGTCAGCAAGTAAAAAGCCGAGCATCAAGCACCATCTGGACTACTTGACCAATCATGATACGAATGGAAATGGGATAGAATTACAATGGATTTTGTATCCGGTCTCCCTATGACTCAGAGTAGGAAAGATCTTTGTCTGGTTATAGTTGATAGGTGACTAAATCGGCTCATTTTGTGCTAGTACGTCGACTATTCACTTGTTAAACTTCTGAATTATGCGTATCATAGATTGTGAGGCGCATGGTGTACCGAGTTCCATTGTTTTGAGACGGAGACCGAGATTCACATCGCGGTTTTGGAAGAAGTTGCAAGATGCTTTAGGTACTAAACTTCATTTTAGTACGACTTTCCATCCATGATCAGACGGTCAATCCGAGCGAACTATTCGGATACTTGAAGACATGTTGAGATGTTGCGTTCTCGAGTTTGAAGTGCGTGGGAGCGATACCTACCTTTGATTGAATTTGCTTATAATAATAGTTTTCAATCTAGTATCAAAATGGCACCTTATGAAGCCTTATGCGGGTGAAAGTGTGAACACCATTATCTTGGGTGAGCTCGTGAGAATAAGATACACGGGTTGATTTGATTAAAGAAACTGAATCGAAAGTAGCTATTATTAGAGACAATTTGAAAGTCGCCGGATCGTCAAAAGTCTTATCTTGATATGAAACGTAAAGACATTGAATATCAGATTGGAGATCGAGTATTTTAAAGGTTTCTCTGTGGAAGAAAGTGCTCCGTTTTGGTAGGAAGGCAAGTTGAGCCGAGGTTCATTGGACCATATGAAATCATTGAGCGTGTTGGGCTGTTGCTTATAGATTGAAGCTACCCTCTGAATTAGAAAAGATACACGATGTATTTCATGTTTCTATGCTCGTGAATCTGGATCGATCCGTCACATGTGATTGCTCAAATGCGAGATTGAGATACAACCGATATGACGTATGAGGAAAAACCGATCCGTATTTTAGCTCGGGAAGAGAAAGAGTTAAGAAAAAGAAAATCCCATCGGTGAAGGTCTGTGGAAAAGGCACGGAGTTGAAGAGGCTACATGGAACTGAAGATTCAATGAGGCAACAATATCAAGCGTTGTTTAATGGTAAGATTTTGGGACGAAAATCCTTAAGGGGAGAGTTATATGAATCGAATCGACCCTAATCGGAACAGTGGTTTCGGGACCATGAATCCGAGCAGAAATATTTAAATATTATATTTAGTGTTTATTATGTATGTATTTATGTGTGTGAAAGTTTCGTAGAAAAATTTTATCGTTTAAGCATTGAATTTGATAAAAAGGACTTAATCGCGTAAAAAGTAAAAGTGGCCAACTAAAGTGTAATGTGTTAAATTGAGCATGGCTTTTTAATGTGAGGTATTAAAAGGGCAAATAGCCCATTTTTAGGTTAATGGTCGGCCACCTTGATGCATGTAATAGTGTTTGAGTTTTTATAATATATAATATTACATTATATGTTAAAAATAAACTAATAAATATATGTAAATAAAACAAACAATTAAAAAGCCATGTCTTGTTCATCTTTGGCCGAAAAACACAAAAGAAAAAGGGGAGAAAAGCCTTGAAACATTCGGCCTTATTCAAGCTTAAATAGGTAAGAAATCTAGCTCGGTTTTTGTTAATTTTTACGTTTTTGAGATCGTTGCTTAGTATATTACCCAACCCATGCTAGAATTTTTAAGATTAGTGTGTAAATATGAATCGGCCATTGATGAATTCTTGAGGTTTATGATGTTTGATGATGTTAGATGATAGATAGGTTAAAAATTAGTATATTATGTGTTGGAAGTTTTGGTGAATTTGTGTTTTTAGGGTCAAATTGTAAAAATAAAATTTTAGAGGGGCTTAATTGTAAAATAAATGAAAGAAATAGACTTGTATAGTCCTTATACATATTCGCCCTTAAGGAGTATGGGGAAATTTGATGTATTTTGAGTTTTATGCAAATAGGACTAAATTGCAAAGTATTGAAATAGTAGGGTAAAATGGTAATTTTCCTATTTATGTGCTTAGGGACTAAATTGAGATGAAATGTACTTGAATGAGCTAAATTTGAATCGTTTTAGATCAAGAGTAAAGAAAAAACAGATTTGGATCGGGGAAAGACGAAGGTTCTCGAATAGCCGATTTTACGGTCTATCGACAACCGAGGTAAGTCCTTAAGCAAGTGTATACTAAAGGAATATTTATGAACATTGCATATGATAAAGTTAGGAAATTTAAAGCATAAAATGTATGTTGGCGAATGTGGTAGTATAAATTGATAATGAGTTTAATTTGTTAAATGTGATGTAAGTAAGTAAGTTTGGTTTGATAAATGAAAGTTGTATGAAGTATACAAGTTGTGGTGATTTCAGTATTAAGTAAAGTGTATTGAAATGTTAAATGCGTTGAATTGGGCTAAATGCCTAGCGGGCCTAGTCTTGGTGACATGTTGAGCTTATTGCCTAGCGGTGCTTCATGCATTGATCTATTTAGGGCTTTAATGCCTAGCGTGCTTCATCTTGGTGATCTATTCGGGCTTTAATGCCTAGCGTGCTTCATGCTTGAGTGATCTATTCGGCTCTAATGCCTAGCGTGCTTCGTCTTGGTGAACTATTTTGGGCTTTAAATGGCTAGCGGGCTTTATGCCGGTGATGTGTTTTACAAAGGAGAAACCGAATTGTTGTTCAAGGTAAATCGTAGCTAATGTGTCTAGTTAAAGGCTCAGGAAAGTAAGTAAGGTTTGATATGTTTAATGTTACTAGAGTTTAACTAATATTACTAGTACGATGATATGTACATTTGAGATTACGATTGATGTGCACAAGTATTATATGGTGAGTTTGAGCTTGAATGTACTATCATGGAGATTCGGTTTTCAAATAGTAGTGCTAAAGGTGAAAGAAATTTTAATATGATAACATGGTTGAGATGAATGATTTAAATGTTTAAGTAATTGAATGTAGTATCATTTTGAGCTTGGGACTTACTAAGTTAGTAAACTTATTTGTGTGTAATGTTCTCCTCTGCTTTTATAGATTAGGTAAAGGCTACTGCTCAATTGGATCGTCAAGACATCGATCACACTATCGATCTAATTTTGGTACTCTTTCATTTTGGTTTTGGATAGAGGCATGTATAGGAAAGACTTGACCTTGTTTGTTGAAAACTTTTTGTTCATGTATATAATAGCCATGCGAATATGGCTAAAGTTTAGTTAAGTATGCTTTTGTGCTTTTGATACAATGTCGGTTTATGTTGGTAATGTTCGTGCATTTTTAGTGAAGTTTAATCGTTTTTGGTAAGGAAGTGTATGTTTCTGAAATGAACCTTTGAATTAGGATATTATGTGAATGTTTTAGGTATAAGTTAATTTGCATAAAGGATTTAAAATGCATGGGCAGTATGAGTTGTATGTGGGTATGTTCGATTATAAACTAGGAAATCATATTTTGCAATGAAATAGTTTTAGTTAGCAGCAGAGATGTGATTTTGAAAAATCACCAAAAATAGGATAAATTGAATTAGAAAGTGAATAAAATATAGAATTAAATCTTATTGTGTCTATTTTTATATGAAAGAAACAGATAGGCAAAGGAATTATATATTATGAGATATTTAAGTTTTAGTGAGACCTGTCCTGAATGAATTCGTGAGTCCCTGTTCTGTTTTGGAAAAATTGTAAAAATTGTACAAAAATAATTATGGATCATAGTTTATATGTTTAGAATCCTTAATGAGTCTATTTTTGATTGGAATAAACAAGAACATTATTGAAATTTTGTACAATTAAATAACTGAGTTTTTGTAAAGATAGGTCAGAATTCTCAAACAGTGAAATAGGGGTAACTTTGATGAATAAACTGTACTAATTTGCCACATAAAAAATTCTGGAAAAATTATGGCAAAAGGTTATATGAGTATAGTTTCAAGGAAAATTTACGGATCTAAATTTTGAGTTTTGTAACTCGAGTTATGGTCAATTTAGTCAGCATGATGCAGTTGGACAGCTTTAAATTTTTATGCCCCAGATTAGTAGTCAAGTCTAGTAATGCCACATACTCGACTCCGGCAAAGGTTTCGGGTAAGGGGTGTTACAATTAACCTTTACACCAAAAAATCTAGTTTGTCGTATATCTTGACATATTGTTTTTTGGATAAATTTTTAGATGATCTTTCAAGTCGGTTGTTCCAACTCTTCTTCCACCAGCAAGAAGCTTGGAAAAATAGTTGCACTCAGATTTTATGGCATCATCAACTTTCTTTCTTGTGAAATAAGTCCAAATTAATGATGTATGTCTACTAGTTAAAGGTAGAATAGAAGGATCCTTTGAACCTCTATCTACTGGGCTGTTGTCATCATCCAATGAAATTGGAGTACAACTCGTCAAAGTCGATGGTTTTTGAGGGGGTGGGAGAATTAGCATCTGGACCGACCATTTCCCTGAAATAGTTGCAACGCCATAATAGTATATAGTCAACTAAACTAAAGTGCTAGCAACAAAAGGGGTTAGTATTCATTCTAGAATGAGTGTTGCATTCTCAAGTTCAATGTCACTAAATAGAGCATATATTCACTCATTCTAGTTAATATTATACTTCAAATTTAATGGAAACCAAATTACCCAAAAACCAAAAAACGATATCTTTTTTTTCCTTCCACTAGTCTTTATATATTTGGTGAGAAATCCAGTACTTTTTCATGCGAAATAATAAGTTAAAATAAATCTGGTTAGAAATATGATTTTTTTATCTAATAAACCAACGTGTTTATCTGACATCAAACAAGATATGAACAAAACATCACTCAATTGAAAAAAACAAAACAAGAACTAACATAGACAGAAACAAGAACAAAACAAAACAAAAAATTACTCAATTGAACAAAAAAAATTAATGTAATTAATCCACATAGCAATTGAAAACTAATGTCATGACTAACCTCAGAAAATATACAAAATAACAAAAAAGAAAAAAAAAAGCTAACGTAATAACTTATTCCTTTTTTTTCTATATACTCATTACTCCACAAAGCCACTTATAAGTTGTAAGCTTGTTTGCTATTATTAATTGGAGTATGGATAATGAGTAATCTTTTCTATATTCTAACAAAGTTTCATGTTTTGAACTCATCAAAGGCTCTGGTTTTGTTCCAACACTAGCTTTTCATGTTCTGGGTAGAATTAAATACATCTTATAAATTTTTGTTAGTAACCTATGAAAACGAGTTTGTAATTGAATAAAATAAGAAAAGAAAATCAGTAAAACTGAACAACTATGTAACATCCTGATAATTAGGGGTTATGCATCTTTACTTAATTGAATGTTATTGCATGCCTAATTATGATTGAGTGCGTTTTGGAAGTTCATTTTGAACTTCATTATGTAAGTGAATGCTTAGTGAAACTTTTAATTTTTAATAATTAAGATGGAGCTAAGCAAGATAGGCTTTAAGAAATAATGACAAGGGTTTTAAGCATAAGATGAGTAATTAGCAAAGTGGTAAGGGCGCTTGGATGAGTGCTTGAGGGAGAGGTTGAATCCCTAGCTAGCAAATGGGAGGATTTTATTTTTGTTTCCTTCCCTATAGTGTCGGTCAAGACTCTTCTAGAATGGATGAGCATCTTTTTAATTTTGGTTAATTGGCCATATGAAAAAGGTAAGCTAGAAGATATGGCAAAGAATCATGAAAAGATGGTAAGATGGGGGGGACAAAAGCTTGAAGTAAGGGCAATGTTTTGGAAGCTTTTTCATGGTCATTTGACCATGAATCTAGTCGGTTTTAGGGGCTAAAGGGGATGGTTAATTGTGATAGCAATCTAAGGGTTGATGGGGAAGAAATGTGGAGGAAAAAGGGGGATTATGTTGGCATTCTAGTTGGCCTAATTTGAGTTTGAGTTAGGGGGTGATAGTTGGCCAAAAACTCTAGCATTTTGTACATCTTTTCTCATTTTTCCAAAAGCTCTCCTCCTAGCCGAATTTCGCTAATGACATTAGGTAAAAGTTTTACTTTGTTTTGGCTTTTATTTTGACCATTTTGGTTAAAATACCTTTTCTCTCAAATTCTTGTCTTCTTTAGTCAAAAGCATCAAAAATTTGGAAAAACATTTCTTCTTTTCTTTTTCCCTCATTGCCGAAAGTACCAAAGTTCAAAGAACTACTTCTTCTTCAATTTTTTCTCTCTTGGCCGAATGCAAATAGGTCCCTAAACCTATCTCTTTTCTTTTGGAATCATCTTCATCATCATCTTTTCTTCTTCTTCTCTTTCTCTCTTCTTTCATTTTTCATTTTCTTTCTTCCTTCTCTCAACCGAAACTACTTTCTACTAAAACCAAAATCAACATTATTTTCATCTCTTTTTCAACGAATCATCTTCTATTTCGATTTCCTTTCTTCTTTTCTTTTATTGAAAGTCAAACCATTTTAGCCATAAATCACTATCTTTTCTCTTTTCTTTTGTGCAAACCGAAATCACCAAATCTATTTTTTTATTCTCTTCTTTTTGTTCAAGTAGAATCTTCAAGTGATCAAGTAAGGTTTTTGTCAATTGTTTTCATTATCTCTTTTGCTATAGTCGATTTAGAAACATAAATCTCTTATTTTTCTCTCCTAGGCGAATCCTTGGAAGGATTTTTAGGATCTTTTGAAACCAACGTTTTAAGAGAAACCTTCGAAATCATCCAAGGTAAGAATATCACTTTCGGTTATATCAATTCTTTTAGATAGATTATTAAACAACTTTATTTTAGGGGTGATTTGAGACTAACAAGATAGGTACGAAAAAAGCGATGACGGAGTGTTTGGAAGAGAGGAGGCCTTTGTTTTACCATCGAACTTCAAGCGAAGAAATTGATCGACGATAAGAGATTTTCCACGGGTTGTGGACCCTCCGCTAACGAAGATCGGTTATTTGAAGTAGTCATACAACCGAACCACTTTTCGTTGGTGGGTTATCGGTGGGTTTTGATCCATCTAGCGAGAAAAACCACAAATAACGATTGTTTGAGAATCCGAGGTAAGGATGTAGATCTCTCATCAATAGTATAATTTTATTAGTAATGGTGCATACTAATCTAGTGTGATAATTAACTAGGTGTTGACGAGCGGGAAGGTATCGTTCTCACAGTCGTAAGGTGTGTAACCTTACAATAAAATCTCATAGATCTATTTTTAAATGTGATTACATGACAATGTGTTTGAAAATGATTGTGGATACCATTCATTGGTATACAATATTCAAGTATGTTTACCCCAATATTTCGTTAATTTTGCTATATGCATAAATGTGAAATAATTATGACTATATTATGATTTTGGGGTAAATGGCAGGAAAAATGAATAATATGTAAGTGCATGGGCATATGGGTGAATTTGAAAAGGGAAGTATTCGGTGGTTTTACCACAATATCCAGTGACTTGAGTCACATATTTGAAATCCGTGACTTGGTCACATATGTGAATCTGGTGACTTCGGTCACATATTTGAAATCCGGTGACTTCGGTCACAATTTTGTCTGGTGGCCTTGCCACAAAATTATAAGGGCGATGTGCATGTTGACTGCAGCAACTGCCTTCGATGGTGTGTAGCGGATGGAGGGTCGATTTAGTAATCCCCACGGTGTGATTGGTTGGTACGGGTGGTGTGTAGCGGATGGATATTTAGGTGGGCTGGGTTTGCATTTCATTATATGTACATATCCATGTGATTTTAAATGATTATTATTTAATCTGCTATGAAAATGGGCTTATGGGCTAAATATGACTTAAATGGGCCTATGGCTATATGTATGATTAATGGGCTTTTTAATGTATGTGTTACACATTGAGTTTATAACTCACCCCTTTTGTGGGATAACTTTTCAGATGATTCGTAGTGCGATGGATCGGGTCAGCAAGGATTTCGAGGTGGCCAATGCATTTACAAAGTATTTTGGAAATTTTCCTACTTAAACTTATTAAGTTAATTTTTACTACTTAGACTTTATTATGGGTTTTGCTATTTTTATGTAATAAGGCCACTATGGTATTTTAAATTTTTGTGTTTGGATTTATTTTTATTTTGCCATGAACAATTATTAATTAAATAACTAAATGGTTTTTGATAAATAATTTAAACTGCTTTTGAAAACAAAATATATTTCCACAATATTAATAAATTTTTCAATAAATTTGGTTTTTCATTAACTTATTATTCCTCTTAAAAATAATGTTTTAAGAAGATACTAATTTATTTTACAATTAAATTTCAAAGTTAATCTGTTTTATTCAAAATCATCAAGTTTTTCTTAAATAAGTAAGAGTTTGCTAAAGTTTTACTCGAGGAACATATCAAATTGATTAGGGCTTTTGGGCGGGTTTGGGGTGTTTCAACTTGGTATCGAGCCAGTTTTAAACTCTCGGCCTTGGGTTTTGAAGCCCAAGCGTTTTCAAAAGTTGGCCCAAATGACTTTTTGAAAGTTTTCTTAAGTTAAAATGGTTTTATAAGAGCATGGCACTTGGAATTCTCGGCCCAGATCCATCAGGTAAGTATCTTTATTGATATGAATGTATGATAAGCCTAAGGAAACTATACTTTAGAGACATGGACCCTAGGTGTTTGTGTACTACTACGGAAAAACCACTGAATAAATATCTGTTACATAAAACTTTCTTTTAATAAGAAGTGAAAAGACTCTAATACATAAGACTTTTTCGTAAAAATAGATAAGACACGTAGTAGACATGAGTTCTAGGGGACGTGGTCATCGTGGACGTGGAAGAGGAAGAATGGTCGTGTCGGAACCAGTTAGATCTGGTCAAGGTTCGAGAATGAAGCTTACACCATTTGTTAGGGTGGAATTTCAAGAGCAAAATGGAGGAGGTGATGCGATCGCAAGCTATACTTGAGTATTGGAACGAGTAGCGAAGCTAATCTTTGAAATGGGTCTTGGAAGTCGATGGTGAGAGACTAAGATCAAATGGAGTGAGGTTTTAGGGAGTATCTGGAGTAGCCCCAAATGTAGCGAATCTTGGTTGGAGGCGATCGAGAGGATCATGGACGATTTAGATTGCCTTCTTTCAAGAAAAAATTGAAAGGTGCTATTTCACTACTCCGTGATGAGGCCTACCAGTGGTGGCTCACTATCAAGGAAAGTACCCATGCGGATCGAGTGGATTGGGGGTATTTTAAAGTTAAGTTCGAAGGAAAATACGTTGGAGCTAGCTACATCGACTCCCAGAGAAAGGCATTTCTGAATTTAGTGCAAGGCAATAAGTCGATAGCTGAATATGAAGCAGAGTTTTTACGACTTAGCCGTTATGCCAGAGGGATAGTAGCTACTGAATATGAACGGTGTGTCAGATTTGAAGATGGACTTAGAGATGAACTTGGAGTGATGATTGCTCCACACCGGGAAAGAGATTTTGCAATCTTAGTAGAAAGAGTAAGAATAGCTGAAGAGGTTAAGCGGACTAAAAGACAGAACTGGGACAGAGGCCAGGATAAGAATAAGAGAAGCTTTGGGTCTTCAGGATCATCCGGGAATTTTCAGAAGAAACCAAGAAATGATGGGTCGCGAAGTCAGCAGACTGCTACGGGTGGACAACATCGTGCTTGTGCTCAATGTGGGAAGATGCACCCGAGAGAGTGTTGGAAAAAGACCGGGGGATGTTTCAAGTGCAGATCTAAAGACCATATGATCAAGGATTGCCCAAAGAATTCAGATAAGAACCGCCAAAGCAGAGCAGTATGTTAATCAGGCTGTGCTAGATTGGAAACCACCTAAGTCCGTAACTGAAGTTCGCAGTTTCTTGGGGTTAGCCGGATACTACAGAAGATTCGTCAAAGGATTCTCATCGATAGCTGCACCTTTAACGAAATTGTTGAGAAAGGAGGTACCTTTCATGTGGGCTGATAAACAGCAAGAGAGTTTTAAGAAGCTCAAGAAGGTTTTGACTGAAGCTCCGATTTTGATTTAGCCTGAGGCAGGGAAGGATTTTATCGTGTATTGTGACGCTTCTCACACGGGATTAGGATGTGTTCTGATACAAGATGGGAAGGTAGTTGCGTATGCGTCTCGACAGTTAAGACCTCACGAGGTTAATTACCCGACGCATCACTTAGAGTTGGCAGCAGTAGTCTTTGCTCTTAAAGTTTGGAGACATTATTTATACGGGGAAAAGTCAGTGATATACACGGACCACAAGAGTCTGAAATATCTACTGACTCAGAAAGAACTGAATTTGAGGCAGCGAAGGTGGATAGAATTATTGAAAGACTACGACTGTTCTATCGATTACCATCCGGGCAAGGTGAACGTGGTGGCAGATGCTCTAAGTCAAAAAGTGGTGTTAGATTTAAGGGCGATGTTTGCACATCTTAGTCTTTACGATGACGGGAGCTTGTTGGCAGAATTATAAGTTAAGCCAACATGGTTGAGTCAAGTGAAAGAGAGACAATTGGTAGACGAAGATCTGAGCGTAAAGTTTTGGCAGGTGCAAAATGGGAAATTAGAAGATTATAGTATTAACCGTGATGGGGTATTATGTTTTAAAGGTAAAGTCTGTATGCCGAGAGATCGAGAGTTGAGGCAAAAGATTCTTCAGGAGTCGTATAGTAGCCCTTATGCTATGCATCCTGGAGGAAGTAAGTTATATCGAGACTTGCGAGATCGGTTTTGGTGGCTTGGTCTTAAAGCGGAAGTTACGGAGTTTGTAGGAAAGTGCTTAACGATGTCGACAAGTCAAGGTTGAACATCATGTACCTTCTGGATTGCTTCACCGATAAAGATTCCACAGTGGAAGTGGGAGAGAATCACCATGGACTTTGTTAGTGGGCTTCCTCTTACGCCTACTAAGAAAGACTCGATATGGGTGATAGTGGACCGAATGACAAAATCGCACATTTTATCCCGATTCGGTGATTACTTTTGCGTAAATTGGCGAAGTTATATGTGGTTGAGATTGTGAGACTGCATGGAGTGCTTGGTTCGATTATTTTGGATAGAGATCCGAGGTTTACGTCTCGATTTTGGAAAGCATTGCATCGGGCCTTGGGTACCAGATTGGACTTGAAGCGGCATTTCATCCACAGTCTGACGGCCAGTCGGAACGAGTAATCCAAATTTTAAAAGATATGTTAAGGGGTTGTGTGATAGATTTCAAGGGAAGTTGGGAGGAATTCTTACCGTTAGCAGAATTTGCGTACAACAACAGTTACCAAGCCAATATTCGGATGGCACCATATGAAGCACTATATGGACGGAAGTGTCGCACTCCTACGTGTTGGACAGAATTAGGGAACGTCAAATTTTAGGTCCAAAAATAGTGACTGAATCTGAAGAAAAGGTTAAGGTAATCTGGGCTCGGTTAAAAGAAGCATCCGACAGAAAAAAGTTGTACGCAGATCTAAAGCGGAAGGAAATAGAGTTTGCTGTGGGAGATCAAGTATTCTTGAAGGTTTCACCTTGGAAAAAGGTGATGAGATTTGGTCACAAAGGGAAATTAAGTCCCAGGTTCATTGGACCTTATCGGGTTTTGAAGCGGGTCGGACCTATGGCATATCAATTAGATTTGCCTTCAGAGTTGAAGCAAATGCACGATGTGTTCCATGTTTCAATGTTACGCCGTTACCGGTCGGATCCATCTCATGTAGTGCCAGTTGAGGAAGTGGAATTAAGACCAGATTTGTCATATGAAGAGGAGCCAATTCAAATTCTGGAGTGAGATGTAAAGGTTTTACGGAGAAAGTCGGTTCCTCTCGTCAAAGTATTATGGCGTAATCATGGATCAGAAGAAGCTTCGTGGGAACCGGAGGAAGCGATGCGACAGCAATACCCTCACTTGTTCTAGCCAGGTAATTTCGAGGACGAAATTATTTTTAAGGGGGTAGAACTGTAACATCCTGATAATTAGGGGTTATGCATCTTTACTTAATTGAATGTTATTGCATGCCTAATTATGATTGAGTGCGTTTTGGAAGTTCATTTTTGTACTTCATTATGTAAGTGAATGCTTAGTGAAACTTTTAATTTTTAATAATTAAGATGGAGCTAAGCAAGATCGGCTTTAAGAAATAATGACAAGGGGTTTTAAGCATAAGATGAGTAATTAGCAAAGTGGTAAGGGCGCTTGGATGAGTGCTTGAGGGGAGAGGTTCGAATCCCCTAGCTAGCAAATGGGAGGATTTTATTTTTGTTTCCTTCCCTATAGTGTCGGTCAAGACTCTTCTAGAATGGATAAGCATCTTTTTAATTTTGGTTAATTGACCATATGAAAAGGTAAGCTAGAAGATATGGCATAGAATCATGAAAGGATGGTAAGATGGGGGACAAAAGGCTTGAAGTAAGGGCAATGTTTTGGAAGCTTTTCATGGTCATTTGACCATGAATCTAGTCGGTTTAGGGCTAAAGGGATGGTTAATTGTGATAGCAATCTAAGGGCTAATGGGGAAGAAATGTGGAGGAAAAGGGGCTTATGTTGGCATTCTAGTTGGCCGAATTTGACTTTGAGTTAGGGGGTGATAGTTGGCCAAAAACTCTAGCATTTTGTACATCTTTTCTCATTTTTCCAAAAGCTCTCCTCCTAGCCAAATTTTGCTAATGACATTAGGTAAAAGTTTTACTTTATTTTGGCTTTTATTTTGACCATTTTGGTTAAAATACCTTTTCTCTCAAATTCTTGTCTTCTTTAGTCAAAAGAATCAAAAGTTTGGAAAAACATTTCTTCTTTTCTTTTTCCCTCATTGCCGAAAGTACCAAAGTTCAAAGAACTACTTCTTCTTCAATTTTTTCCCTCTTGGCCGAATGAAAATAGGTCCCTAAACCTATCTCTTTTCTTTTGGAATCATCTTCATCATCATCTTTTCTTCTTCTTCTCTTTCTCTCTTCTTTCATTTTTCATTTTCTTTCTTCCTTCTCTCAACCGAAACTACTTTCTACTAAAACCAAAATCAACATTATTTTCATCTCTTTTGTCAACCGAATCATCTTCTATTTCGATTTCCTTTCTTCTTTTCTTTTATTGAAAGTCAAAACCATTTTAGCCATAAATCACTATCTTTTCTCTTTTCTTTTGTGCAAACCAAAATCACCAAATCTATTTTTTTTATTCTCTTCTTTTGTTCAAGGTAGAATCTTCAAGTGATCAAGTAAGGTTTTGTCAATTGTTTTCATTATCTCTTTTTACTATAGTCGATTTAGAAACATAAATCTCTTATTTTTCTCTCCTAGGCGAATCCTTGGAAGGGATTTTTAGGATCTTTTGAAACCAACGTTTTAAGAGAAACCTTTCGAAATCATCCAAAGTAAGAATATCACTTTCGGTTATATCAATTCTTTTAGATAGATTATTAAACAACTTTATTTTAGGGGTGATTTGAGACTAACAAGATAGGTACGAAAAGAGCGTTATGGAGTGTTTGGAAGTGAGGAGGCACTTGTTTTACCATCGAACTTCAAACGAAGGGTCTTTTTCGGCGATAAGAGATTTTCCACGGGTTGTGGACCCTCGCTAACGAAGATCGGTTATTTGAAGTAGTCGTAAAATCGAACCACTTTTCGTTGGTGGGTTATCGATGGGTTTTGATCCATCTAGCGGAGAAAACCACAAATAATGATTGTTCGAGAATCTGAGGAAGGATGTAGATCTCTCATCAATAGTATAATTTTATTAGTAATGGTGTATACTAATCTAGTGTGATAATTAACTAGGTGTTGACGGCGGAAGGTATCATTCTCACGGTCATAAGGTGTGTAACCTTACAATAAAATCTCATAGATCTATTTTAAATGTGATTACATGACAATGTGTTTGAAAATGATTGTGGATACCATTCATTGGTATACAATATTCGGTATGTTTACACCAATATTTCGTTAATTTTGCTATATGCATAAATGTGAAATAAGTATGACTATATTATGATTTTGGGGTAAATGGCATGAAAATGAATAATATGTAAGTGCATGGGCATATGGGTGAATTTGAAAAGGGAAGTATTCGGTGGTTTTACCACAATATTCGGTGACTTCGGTCACATATTTGAAATCCGGTGACTTGGTCACATATGTGAATCTGGTGACTTGGTCACATATTTGAAATCCGGTGACTTTGGTCACAATTTTTTCCGTGGCCTTGCCACAAAATTATAAGGCGATGTGCATGTTGACTGTAGCAATTGCCTTCGATGGTGTGTAGCGGATGGAGGTCGATTTAGTAATCCCACGGTGTGATTGGTTGGTGCAAGGTGGTGTGTAGCGGATGGATATTTAGGTGGGTTGGGTTTGCATTTCATTATATGTACATATCCATGTGATTTTAAATGATTATTATTTAATCTGCTATGAAAATGGGCTTATGGGCTAAATATGACTTAAATGGGCCTATGGCTATATGTATGATTAATGGGCTTTTTAAGGTATGTGTTACACATTGAGTTTATAACTCACCCCTTTTGTGGGATAACTTTTCAGATGATTCAGAGTGCGATGGATCGGTCGACAAGGATTTGAGGTGGCCAATGCATTTACAAAGTATTTTGAAATTTTCCTACTTAAACTTATTAAGTTAATTTTTACTACTTAGACTTTATTATGGGTTTTTGCTATTTTTATGTAATAAGGCCACTATGAACTGCTTTTAAATTTTTGTGTTTGGATTTATTTTTATTCGCCATGAACAATTATTAATTAAATAACTAAATGGTTTTTGATAAATAATTTAAACTGCTTTTGAAAACAAAATATATTTCCACAATATTAATAAATTTTTCAATAAATTTGGTTTTCGTTAACTTATTATTCCTCTTAAAAATAATGTTTTAAGAAGATACGAATTTATTTTACAATTAAATTTCAAAGTTAATCTCTTTTATTCAAAATCATCAAGTTTTTCTTAAATAAGTAAGAGTTTGCTAAAGTTTTACTCGAGGAACATATCAAATTCGATTAGGGCTTTTTGGGTAGGGTTTGGGGTGTTTCTAACTAACATTCAATTACTAAAGAAAGCATACCAAATTATGATGATTCCTGCAAAGAGAGTGAGAGAGACAAAGTTGGAGGAGAATAGGAGCTTGCACCGTGGAGTTAATTTCTAAATTTCTATGAAGCTGCAAGTAGTCAAAACAAAAAATCACTCGATTGAAAAATAAACAAAAAAATTACAAAATAAGATTTCAATTAAACAAAACAAGAACAAAAAAAACACCCAACGACTAACATTCAATTACTATAGAAAACAAATAGGATAGTTATGCTAAAGGTGAATCTCACAAATAGAGAGAGAGAAAGGAAGGGAGGAGAATAGGACCATAGGAGATAAAGAAGATGATGAAGCAGAAGCTTCAGGTTTGCAATTGCGATGTGGAGCAATCGTGAGTAATTTTAGGGTTTTCATGTAAAACAAAGAAAGTGAGAAACTGGAGGAGTGAGGTGTGTTAAAATTAGGTGAGAAACTGTGGAATGCTCTCTTTCTTTTCTAAAAAAATAGCAATGAATGTGAGTAGAGTATTGTTATCAAAATTAAATTTTTATAAATGTTTATTTTTTAAATATGCTTATTATATTATGCGGGGCGGGTGGGGATGAGACGGGTACAAGGTCATACCATGCCTGCCCCGCCACCCACGACGAGTCTAATTTTTTTCCCCCTCCCCACTCTACCACCTGCAAAACCTGTACCCATCCCCGCCTAATTGGGTACTAAGTGGGGTGGGACCCTGTGAAACCCGCCCCACTGATGCCCCTACTATAATTCCAATCAATCACATCTATGTCTCTATATTCTGGGAGTCATCAACTCCGATGCCCAAGACATGGCATCTCCCTAATCAAACTTGATAGATGATATATTAATCTTTCAATGAGTTTGCTCATTTTTATTAGACTAAGGACATGTTTAGTTTCCTTTACTAATATAAGTTATCTTTTCATATAATAATCCGACCACATAATACCGCTTAGTACTAGTTCAACATTAGACAACCAATGAGCAACATTTGTTTCCATTTTGCTTTTCATGCAAAAACCATGTGAGGAAAATATACAAAGTATTAATGTAATTCATGAATAGTTTTATTAACCAATCTATTCAAAAATTACAAGTGTACTTAGATGAAAATACTACACATAGGGCACCAAATCCAACAGTCTCCCACTTGCCCTAGTGAAGTAGATGAGTCATGTTTCACATTATTGTGTCCTCTCCATATGTTTCCCAAAGATCTCTCTAGCTAGTAGAGTCTTAGAAAAACAAATTCCCAGGGTTTGTTCTCATATGCGATCTTTGACTACATCACTATTCCGTCAAACACTACCGTCTCTCTTATGATACTTTGTATCAATGTATTTTGTCCTTATGTGGTTTCTTTGAGCCTTAGTTATATCTACATTGTTATAGTGCCATAAATTTTCCATACCTCATATTCGGCCTTCCATATTAAAGATAGTAGTGCAACCTTGGTTGACACTTATTCACACTATGGACCTGTCATCTAAGACAAAAACATAGCCCAATGTCAATTTCCTTAAATCCCAACACGTTTGAAAGTCAAAATCAATATATACAATAGGAGTAAGATCTCCTTGAAATACACAAGCATATAATCCCTCGTTCTTCGTAAATACTTAAGTATATGCTTAACTACTTGCTAGTACCTTGGTCTTGGATTCGTTTAATATTAACTCACCAACGCCATTACAAAACAAATATCTAGGCCTATGAATAACATAGCATACATGAGACTTCCTACTGTCAAAGCATAAGGAACCTTTCTTATGTACTCTTTTTTTTTTTTTTGCCATAGGACAGTCCTTTAAGGAGAGATGAATCCTAATATGAAGAATTGATTTCCCTTCTTGAATCAGTCATTGAATAACTCTCTAGTATCTTGTTTATGTATGAAGTCTAAGACAGTGCTATCACTTTATTCTTTCGATATCTTAGGATTCAAATGCCTAGAAAAGAGACTAGCTTCTCCCAAGTCCTTCATGCTAAACTGTTGGGTTAACCACAGTTTAACCGATGACAATGTCCCTATATCTTTCCCAATGGGTAAAATATCATTGACATACAGAACGAGAAAGACCACATTTCCATCCCCTAAACATTTTTAAACACAAGGTTCATCAACGTTTTGCTCAAATCCAAAAGTTTTGATCACTTGATCAAATCTTTGATTCCATGAACGGGATGCTTGCTTAAGTCCGTATATGGACCTAAGTAGTTTGCAAAAATTTATGCTTGTTTCCCTTGGTTATATATCTAGTGGATTGCATCATATAGATGCTTTCTTCAAGATAGTTGTTCAAAAATATTTTCTTGACATCCATTTGTCAGATCTCATAACCAAGAACTACTGCAATAGATAGTAATATGTGGATTAACTTGAGTATGGAAACCAGAGAGAAGATTTCTTCATAATCTATTTCTTCTTTTTAAGTATGAGCTTTTGCTACAAGTCTGGCCTTATAAGTTCCTACTTTTTTGTCCGCATTTCTTTTCCTCTTGTAGATCCACTTACACCCTATGGGTTTTATCCTTTCTGGTAAGTCTACAAGTTCCCACATTGAGTTGGAATACATAGAGTCCATCTCAACTTTCATAGTTATTTCCAAGAGCTTGGAATCAGCACTGTGCATTGCTTATTCATATGTGAGTGGGTCATGATCTTCATATTTGGAAGACTCAATGTTAAAAACACTTTCGCTAGATTGGAAGAACTCTATAACACCAATAACCCATCTCCATTACCAAATTATTGTTACAGAACATTACTGTACAGAATAGAACAATTATCTTCAATAGAACAATTATACAACTTAATACCAATTGGTAATAG
Organism: Gossypium rotundifolium; assembly: GCA_025506655.1. Taxonomy (NCBI): domain Eukaryota; kingdom Viridiplantae; phylum Streptophyta; class Magnoliopsida; order Malvales; family Malvaceae; genus Gossypium; species Gossypium rotundifolium. The sequence continues at coordinate 82,828,287 of CP106723.1, forward strand.
TTCAATTTAACTATGGCATAAACATACTTGCGAGCCTTAAATCGAGCCTAAAAAGCCCTGAAAACAATTTGGGAACATTCAGGGACCATTTCAAAATAAATCAAAAAATTTTGGAAAAAGTAAAAAAATTGGGAAACAGGGGTCACACGGCATTTGAAGTAGTGACACATGGCTGTTTCCCAGCCTATGTGTTCATTCAAAAATGGTCATACTACTGTGTGGCAAACCGTGTGCCAGACCGTGTGAAACCTACAACTAAAATATAAATGACATACAGACGTATGGGGTGGCCACATGATAGCCCGTGTCCTAGGCCATGTACTTTGTTTTTAACCCCAAAAACAAGCCATTACATACCCAATTCTTGAACACCAAGACACACCATGCCCACATGCATTCATATGACCAAAACACCATCAAACACACTTCAAAACATACCAAATCAACCATTTTATAATACATAACCAATATGCTAACAAAGGGCACCACCACAAGTACAAATCAAATTTAATTCCATTCAACATTACAAGTTTCTAACTTATACTTATATCAATCATGCCAAATAACCATTCAAGAACATATCATTCTAACATAAGATATACACTATCAATAGAGATGCAAAAGGGTCCAAATTCACCTATTTACATCCTTATATACATACCACAACCAACAACATTAATCACCACAAGCTTAGCACAATTCAAAAAAGCCAAAATGCTAACATGATCTTTTAACCTTATTACATACCAAAGATCAAATATATCATTTAATCTAAATGTTTATCAAATGTACCCTCATGTTAACATCTAGATCAACTCAAATCCAATGCCACAATTTCATACCTTAAACTTACATCGACAACTGCCATTTAACCACTCTATTCACACTTCAATGAACCAAAAGCGATCTAAATCTCAAGGAATTCACAAGTGACCAAAACAAATGCTTACATGTTTATATTTATAAGGCAACATTAAAGGCATATAGGTAAATAAGCGTAAACCACATCACATTGATAAATAACATAAAAATTCCTATTACATGACATTTATAAAAGTTAACCAAAACTACCAATATGATGAATGGATAATGTGATTATGCTCTGACACGATTCCAACAGATTGAGCTTTCTGATGATCTACAAGAAAGAAAACAACTAACGTAAGCAATATTGCTTAGTAAGCTCGTATAAATATTAAACATAAAATGACTAAACCATTCAATCATTGATCACAAATCTTATGGATACTTTCCTTTCCTATTCAAAATAGTCCACATGGTTAGTAGATATACTTAAAAATATATCAACCAATGAAACATGGTACATATCATGAAATGATTTCAATATAGATCAATTCATCACATGTTCAACCAGTTCCCTTTTTACTCCATATTTTTCCTTTTCATATGTTCATTAACGTGAACCAATGCATACATACATCTTTCCATTAATTACCTTAATTTCTATTCAATTACTCATATTACATTTCCATTCCATATTATCAATAACATAGCTCTTTTCATATAGTCATCCATTCATTAAAACTTAAATCGTTCATTGAATCATAGGAAATAACATCGAATACTTGGAAAATACTCATATAATCATTTAATTCCCTAAGCATACCACAATATCACAAGTTAACATATTTCTAGATATATGAAGCAGATAATCACACTAAGGCATTGTAACACCCTAAAGTCGGCCTAGAAATTAGGCCCAAATCTGGCCTGTCACATTGAAGAGTTTTTGGAAAACCATGATTTCATTAGAAACCCTTTTTACAACTTAAAAATTTCTGCTATTCAAAACCTCAGATTTCGTTTACTTATTTTCAAAACGTGGTTTATTAGAAATCATTCTTGGAAAACATTATTATCTTTAAAACCTTGTTTATTGCAGAAGCTTAATTTAAAACAGTTGCGAAACGTGATATTTTGAAAAATAGTAGTTATTTTCGAAAAATTGTGTTCTACTTCTAACAATTATAAAACAGTGAGATTCAACCTAATGGGCCCACGGGCCCATCAAGGCCCAAGACGACCCATGAATTCGCTCATGGTGGCATTCCTCATCACACGCTCACGCTCCGTGAGCTCGGTTCACCACACGCGCGATCGCACGCTCACATCGCATCATTCACCGGTATTTTGGCTTTTTGGCATAATACCGATCAACAGCCAAGATAATACAATATACGCACCTTCGACTTTTCAACCGATTAACAATCAAAACAATGTATATGAATACACACCTTATCACATAAAGTACTAAATAATCACAAGCACCGTCACCTTCACTAGAGTGATCAAATTGCGATTTGCCTAGTTAAACAAAAGTATTCTAAACAGAGATAATGATGCGAATGGGTTAGGGCCTGTTCTAGACCCAAATGAGCCCACACGCTCGTGTGGCCCATTTAGCCCAAATCTAGCCACAGATATGAGATTCACAATGACCTGTCCAATATCTACTACACAAACATACAATTTATTTATTTGGGCCTACTTGGCCCAAACAGCCTGAACCCACAAGAACACTCATGATGGCCTCAACTATCGCGCCGAAGCTCCCACACATGTACTCATACGCTCGTGTGGCTACAATCGTCGTGTGACCGACATTTTGGCATTTACCGCTCTACAGCTAGAGTAGTCGAAATACACACTTGATAAGAATCTGGAGTTGATCCACGCTCCGAACACTCTTATGCCCAAAAGCCAATCAAGGTATGCTTACTTTCCTCATAGATTTTCTCTATTTAAAGCCAGCTTCTCATCTTCCCCCATGTTAGCTTCCCAATGTGGGATCCCTCCTTCAACAGAGTTTAATTCCATCACAACCACCTATTGCCCCAACTTATCAAAATAAATATCCCTTTTTGCTTGCAATGGGATTCGAACCCTTTCCCTCTCCTATGCTCCAGACGCTACATGCCACCATAACACAAGCTCCTTTTATGACCTAAAGCATGTGCAACTACATATAAACCTATAGGCCAAAGTCTAAGTTCATTTAAAAAGAAATCAAAATGAATTGTAAGCGTCAAGACTTGAACCTTGGACCCCTTGCTTCCTCTTTGGCGTCACTTCCTTGTCTCCCATATGGCGTCATTTTCCACTAGACCACAACTCCTTTTGTGTCATTTTTTTTCCACGTTTTATTCTTAAAGCCTACTTTCTAACACTGGGTTTTACTCACCTAAAACCAAAATTTTTCCTAAAGCCCAAGTTTGAACTCGAGACTTTATAGAAGCCCCCTAATCTTCCAAAATCACTCACCTAATAGGTCCAACTTGCATTAATGCAGTTTTCATGTTCTCAAAAATTTTAAACGCTCCCATGCCCAAGGCCCAATGGGCCCAATTCTACTAGGCCCAAATTTGGGGCGTTACAGGCATTAACATTCGTTATCAAACTATACTATCCAAACGTTCAACTCGTATTCATACTTACGATACATACTTACCTGAAACATGTTACCTGAATAGAAAATGATCAAAGGGTGCCATGGTGTCTTTCAACTATGGTCTTAATCATTTTCCGTCGTGTTGTCATAGTGTCTTTCAGCTATGGTCTTATTTGTTTGATTCGTGATGGCATAGCGTCTTTCAACTATGGTTTACTCGGTAAAATCGTGATGCTATAACATATTTCAGTTACAGTCTTACTTGATGGAATCATGATTCCATAACATCTTTTAGCTATGGTCTTACTCATTTCTGGTATGGTGCCATAGTGCCTTTCAACTATGGTCTTATTTATTTTCGATATTGTGTTATAGTGTCTTTCAACTATGGTCTTAATCAATTCCTTCAAGCCAACAAACTCAATTCATATATAAAAAATTAGATATTAAGCAATCGAAACAACTACTAATTGATTTAATCAAGTTACAAACTTACCTAGACAAAAACAGTTGCGAAAACAAGGCTGACGACTAATCTGTTAATTTAGCTTTTTCACGATTCGAATCTGATTGCTTCATTTCTTAATCTAAGTAATAGTTTTTTTTTTTCAATTAATCCATTCGAACATATCAAATAATTAAACTTAAGCTTATAAGCCCTTTTATAAAAATTTACAAAATTACCCCTAAACTTTACACTTTTATAGTTTAGTCCCTAAACCCAAAATTTACAAATTAACCACATGAGTCAAAACCCATGCTAGCCAGATTTTATATAATCCCTAATCAACCCACATTTATTACAATTTCATAACAATTCTAAAAGTTTTACTATTTTAACAATTTAATCCTTTAACAATAAAATTACTAAAAATCACTTTACAGAATAGTCCTATTTAACAATTAAGATTAATAATCTACCATTTTACATCAAAAAAATATAAGATTCATCAATTGAAAGTTTTAAAACATTTAACAGTTTTGAAAACGAAGGTATGGGTTAGCTGGACCTGGTTGCAACGATCTCAAAAACATAAAAATTATAAGAAACTGATCAAAAACGGCTTACCAATTGAAGCTTAAAGCTAGACGTGAGCTAGGTCTCCTTCTCCCCTTTTTGAGTCGATTATAAGGAGAAAAAGATGAATTAATTATCTTTATTCATTTCTTTTCTTATTTTATTAACTATTATAACATATAATATAATGTTTTTTATTATAATAACCATTACTTTTTAACTAAATAATCCTCACTAACCGCCCAACACTTTTAAAAATGGTATATTTACCATTTAAAACCTTTAATAATCTTTAATTATGCTTTTAATTAATAAAATGAATAGAAATTAAGCTTTGTAACTTTTACAACTATAACATCCCCAAACCCGGCCCACGAGTCTAGACCGGATCCGGTTCTGTCACTGCGGAAAGACGGTTGAAAATCTTTGACTTTAGATTAAAACGTGAAAATTTGTTAACTCTGAAAATCATGTCCATTTAAAAATTAATAAATAATATAAGCTTGGTTTGAATTAAAACTTTATTACAATTTATTATAAAATAAATCATTTGTGAAAATATCACTAAGTACGATATAACCTTTATCAACTATAAATAGAGTACTTTAATCAAAAGTGGCCTTTATTACAACCCGTACTAAACAAAACGCTTAGTGTTAAAAATTGCTTAAAAATAATTAAATCAATCTCCTTCTGCATGGGCCACCTTGCATCCTCTCCGACTCGGTCCGATCAACAAGTCACCTGCGATGTTGGATAAATAATTGGGTGAGTCACACGGACTCAGTGTGTAATTAAGCCACTGATATCCACCCACATGTTAGCCACAATCAACCCAATTATCAAATGCAACATGTAAACATATAGACATTACCACGATCTGGGCTTGGCCCACAATCAAATCATATTCAAGCACTGGGCTAGGCCCTTTTCTCATCAGTCCACTGATCACTGGGCTTGGCCCATTTCCACGTATGTTCTCAAAACATACCTATCCACATGTCATATTGGGCTTGGCCCATTTCCATATCATTTCATAACGGAACAATGCAACATGAAACCCAACCCAATCCTAAGGTCCATCCGCTACACACCCCTTAACCACCTACCACACACCGGGGACTATCGAGTCACCCTCTCCTTTTCCTCCAAGAAGGCAACTAATGCCATCCACGATGTAGCGTATAGCTAACATCAAACCACGATGGAGCACACAAGAATCCATCAAGCCACGATATGGCATAAAGCCAATATCAATCAAGGTAACCACGCGAACTAAATCGCAAAGATCCACAACGCGACCTCGGCCAACGCCAATCCACGATGTAGCACAAAGTCGACATCAACCACGCATCAAGTACACCCGTACCTTCTTTCAAAAACCCACCCATGCACATGTAACATAATATAATGACATAATGAATAAAGCATGTACATGATATTCAGGCATACATTCATATTCATAGACATACTCACATACACGTATTAATAACCACATCTCAATAAATTTGATACTAACCTGTTTATCGACATACCCTTTAAGGGTATCCGGTTCACATAGTCACTGCACTTATTAACACATATTTAACACTTACACCTATCGCATACATATCATATACCCGGAAATCGATGGGTTAATCACACACCTTATAACCTGAAGCTCCAATCCCTCGATCCCGACGCTATCGTTTAGCGAGACTACCGCTATCTGCCTATCATTTTCTGTTGCACGCCCACACCCCGGTGGCCAATCTCGTCATGCCAGTAAACCGATCTCTTTTTGAACTTCGGGATGGGAGTTTTCCCTTTCTCCTCTTGACTGGCACTCGCATCCATCGACGATACTTAATCAGAACCACACGATTAATCAACAAAGTCATAATCCACTATTATTGAATTTAGATCACCTAATAACATCCTTACCGAAATACTAAGATCCCGAAGCGTTACTTAATGCTTCCGCAAACGCTGACTAAACCACTCCAAGGAAAGTCTCCCGCGTTAGGCTCTTCTCCCCTACAATCGGCCTTAGCATCAAATACTTAACAACATTAGTCTTAATCGAATTCCAAATACATAACTTACCAAGATAAACCCTTACCACCACTTACCAAGTCGACTGCTAGCAACTGAGGCTTGACTGAATACCTCAAAATCCTAGAGTACCTTCAACAACGATTGCAACGAAAACCCAAAGAGATCTATGCTAATATTCGGCCAAGGTGCTACCAAATTGAAGAAAGGAAATTCGGCACAAGGGTGGGGTGTAGATTCGGCTAACAAAAGAAACCCAATGGAAAGGAGATAAGAGTTTCGGCCAAAAATTATTTTAAGAAGAGGAGAGAAAGGTATGGGGGTGGACTTTCGGTTTAACACAAAATGGAAGCAAATAAAGATAAAAGGGTGAGTGATTAGGCTAAGGATCCAAAAGAAGAAAGAGTGAGATGCAATGGAGGTTTCGGCTCAGGTGAAATATGAAGAATAAATGGAGAATTTGACTAAGTCTTGAAATTCCGGCCAAAAGAAATGGTGGAACAAATTCGGCAAGAGCAAACGGAACCAAAAGGCAAAAAGGTGAGCACCTCCCCCCCTATTTAAAGAGTTCGGCACCCCCTCCCCTTGAAGACTCCAAAATCTGGCCACCACATACTAATTCAATCTAATTTGAATTAGTCCTCTTCTCCAATTTATCCCATATTCTATCTCCTTATCAAATTCAAATAAACCAATCACAACTCTTATTTACTAATTTAAACTAAATAAAATAATCCTACAATTATCTAAAATAAATAAAATAAATTAACACTTACTAACCGAAAAAATAAAACAACAAATGACTCCTCGGTGCCTCCACCTTCACGCCACCTCTCTATGCCAGAAGAAAAGAAAACCCCACTGCAGCTTTCTCGATTCAACGCAGGACTGGGAAACCAATGAGCCCAAGCAATACTTCAGCCATTCGGCCACTTTGCATTCCTTGACATAAAGCCCCACTATTTTATTTTAAATCCAACCTACTTCAGCCCATCACCAAACAACAAAAATAAAACTCCATAATGCAGCTCCAGCCCTCAAACCGCTGACCTCCCTCCCTCCACGCCTAAGTAGCGCCTAAGAGCCACTCGCTAATTGACTTTCATGTCCATCAACTTGGACATTTATTTTTAAGGCCTACTTAGCCCAATCCTTGATTAAAAATAAAACAAAGTTGTCGCCCCAAAGAACTCGAACCCTTGCTCCCTTAGGCGCCACCTTCCAAAGCCCCAAGCAACAGATAACCACTTTGCCAATACCTTTCATGTGCCTTAACCTTCCAAATAAATTTCTTAAGCCCTCTAAAGCCCAACTCCATTTCTTAACCCTAAAATTAAAACTTTTCCTAAGCCTTCCCTTTACCCGAGCATTCTTAAAACCTCTAAAACACCTCCAAACACACCCAAAACCTACCAACACCGAATTATACTTAAATTACCTAGCCCCTAAACCGTGGTGTTACAATTCTACCCTCCTTAAAATAATTTCGTCCTCGAAATTACTTATTACCCAATAATCATAACTCGCTATTTTACTTCTCCGTCAAGACTCGATCTTAGTCTATCATACTCCCGACACGTCTTTAAGTTCTCTCAAGATCCAGATCATACAAGAAAGAGCTAACTTACAAACAAGGAAAGCAATTAAAGAATATTCCAAAACAAAGGAGCTTACCCGATATCACATTTTCGGTTGACTCTAACTACAACCATTCCTTCCATGACTTGAACCACGCCCTCGTCGCCGAGGACAATTCTTAACCGGATGTGCCTTAGATCCACACCAAAGCATTCCTTACTATTTCCCCAACACTCTCTGTGAGGTCTTCCACACCGAGCACAAGGACAATTCCGATTCTCAAAGAATCGGCATGTGGACGACAGTATTTTCAACTTTCGGTCTTTTCCGAGCATCACCAAACGATGCCGACGGTCCAACCCTTCTCTTATTCTTGTTCCTATTCTTTTCTGGCCTCCCCGATAGTCTTCCTAACCTCTTCAACGATCCGAAGCTTTCTCCACTAGCACCGCGAAGTCTCTCTCCTCTGGAGCAATCAAGATTCAAGTTCATCTCGCAATCCGTCCTCAAATCGGACGCACCTCTCATAATCAAGTGGCCACAATTCCCTTAGCATACCGGCTTAACCGCACAAATTCCGCTTCAGACTCGCCTATCGACTTACTTCCTTGCACTAGATTTAGAAACGCTTTCCTTTGCGAGTCCAAATAACTGCTCCTACGATTTTCCTTCAAACTTAGCCTTAAAGAAGTCCCAATCTAGTCGATCCGCCGGGACACCTTGCCTGATAGTGAGCCACCAACGATAAGCTTCGTCGCGAAGCAACGAAATAGCACCCTTCAGCTTTTCTTCATTGGTGCGGTCCAAATCATCCATGATTCTTTCAATTGCTTCTAGCCAATACTCCGCTACGTTAGGAGCTACTCCCGACACTCCTCTAAAGATCTCGGCCCCATTCGATCTAAGCCTTTCCGACATCGACTTCCGAGCTTTGTTCCCCATACCAGCTCTTGCCACTTGTCAGAGCACGCGTAATATAGCTTCATGACACCGCTACATCTTCTCCGTCTCGATCTTGCCCTCTACGCCCACTTCTTTGGCAGACTTCACTTTCGACCCATGGCTGACCTATCGGCCCGATGTCGCCATTCTACCTCTACCGCGTCCCCTAGAACTCATCTCTATCGCCTTGATTTATCTAATTAAGAAGTTTTATGCATTAGTAATTGTTCCAATATTTAACCACGAGCAAATTTTATGAAATGAAAGATATTTAAGTAGTTCTTTCAATCACACAAAGTTTCATTCGAGTTTACTACTCTAGTTCAAGAATCACATTCACACACACATCCGCTCATCAACAAGAACACATTCCTTCCTCAAGAAGGCACATTCAAGTGGTATCTACACACACATTCACTATTCTGGACATTTCGCCTGCTTTCTACCCTGTGGGTATTTTCGTCATTTTCTCTGAGGACATTTTCTAATAAACCGTAAAAATTTTAAAACTTTAATAAACCGTAACATTTTGAAATTTCCACATCGGGAGGGTATTTCAAAATTTGTCAAATTAGAGATACAATAGAATTTTGGAAACCGGGTATTTTAGTAATTTTGTCAACTGTGGTAATTTTGTAAATTTCAAGAGTCGGGTATTATTTTGAAATACAAAATTTGGATACTTTTGCAAAGTGAGAGAATTTTATTAAAGTTGGGGTTAACTCGTAAATTTTGAAAGTCGTGGCATTTAGTAATTTTCAACACGTGGGTATTTTAGTAAATTTTCCCAAATTGGGGTATATTGATATTTTGAAAACTAGAGATTTTAATATTTTGCAAAGTAAAAATCATTTTAACAAAAGTTGAGGGTATGTGGTAATTTTATAATACAGGGGCATTTTTGTAATTTTGCCGCTAGGGGCATTTTGGTAATTTTGGGTAAATCGAGAAAAACACTTTTTTTTTTCAAAAACCAGATTTAGGGTTTACAAACCAAAAGGGTAAATTTGAAAATTTAAAACCAAGAATTTTAAAACAAAGAAGGCTAATCCTTTCGGGTTTTAATAATTGGTTCAAACGTGAACAAGTCCTCTTGGTTAAGGTGAACCAGTAGCTACGCACTGTAGGATTCAAGTGGAGAGGAGGTGAGTCACGCGATCGCTTAAATACCAAGCTCCCATCGAATACCACTCCTAGACATGCGCACAAAGTTGCCACACCTTAGCAGCGACTTACTTTACTGAGTTTGTTTGGTAACCTTAAGTCTTATGCACATGTTTGAGTAGACTAGCCATAGGGTTCAACTGATCCTAATTCACTAATCTACGAGCCCAACAAAGCCCATAACAGTTCATATAACAAATTACCTCACAAGTCTGAAGTACTTACCTGGTGGACTCGAGCCGGAGGTACAGGTGCCATGCCAGAATAACCTGAGAAAAACCCATATTTTGAAAAGCCCATTTTGAAAATGTTTTTGGGCCCAAAACCCTCAAAGCCGAGTTTTGAACCTGCTCGATACTAAATCAGAACATCCCCAAACCCGCCCACGAGTCTAGACCGGATCCGGCTCACATCATGAAAGACGGTTGAAAATCTTTGACTTGATTAAAACGTGAAAATTTGTTAACTCGAAAATCAAGTCCATTTAAAAATTAATAAATAATATAAGCTTGGTTTGAATTAAAACTTTATTACAATTTATTATAAAATAAATCTTTGTGAAAATATCACTAAGTACGATATAACCTTTATCAACTATAAATAGAGTACTTTAATCAAAAGTGGCCTTTATTACAACCCGTACTAAACAAAACGCTTAGTGTTAAAAATTGCTTAAAAATAATTAAATCAATCTCCTTCGCATGGGCCACCTTGCATCCTCTCCGACTCGGTCCAATCAACAAGTCACTGCGATGTTGGATAAATAATTGGTGAGTCACACGGACTCGATGTGTAATTAAGCCACCGATATCCACCCACATGTTAGCCACAATCAACCCAATTATCAAATGCAACATGTAAACATATAGACATTACCACGATCCGGCTTGGCCCACAATCAAATCATATTCAAGCTTTGGCTAGGCCCTTTTCTCATCACCATCGATCACTGGGCTTGGCCCATTTCCACGTATGTTCTCAAACATACCTATCCACATGTCATATTGGGCTTGGCCCATTTCCATATCATTTCATAACGGAACAATGCAACATGAAACCCAACCCAATCCTAAGGTCCATCCGCTACACACCCCTTAACCAAATTTTACCACACACACGGGGACTATCGAGTCACCCTCTCCTTTTCCCTCCAAGAAGGCAACTAATGCCATCCACGATGTAGCGATAGCTAACATCAAACCACGATGGAGCACACAAGAATCCATCAAGCCACGATATGGCATAAAGCCGATATCAATCAAGGTAACCCGCGAACTAAATCGCAAAGATCCACAATGCGACCTCCTCGGCGCCAATCCACGATGTAGCACAAAGTCGACATCAACCACGCACTCAAGTACACCCGCACCTTCTTTCAAAAACCCACCCATGCACATGTAACATAATATAATGACATAATGAATAAAGCATGTACATGATATTCGTGCATACATTCATATTCATAGACATACTCACATACACGTATTAATAACCACATCTCAATAAATTTGATACTAACTCGTTTATCGACATACCCTTTAAGGGTATCCGTTCACATAGTCACCGCACTTATTAACACATATTTAACACTTACACCTATCGCATACATATCATATACCCAAAAATCGATGGATTAATCACACACCTTATAACCTCAAGCTCCAATCCCTCGATCCCGACGCTATCGTTTAGCGAGACTACCGCTATCTGCCTATCGTTTTCTGTTGCACGCCCACACCCCAAAGGCTGGCCAATCTCGCATGCAGTAAACCGATCTCTTTTGAACTTCGAGATGGGAGTTTTCCTTTCTCCTCTTGATCGCACTCGCATCCATCGACGATACTTAATCGAACCACACGATTAATCAACAAAGCCATAATCCACTATTATTGAATTTAGATCACCTAATAACATCCTTACCAAATATCGAGATCCCGGTTTACTTAATGCTTCCGCAAACGCCGACTAAACCACTCCAAAGAAAGTCTCTGCGTTAGGCTCTTCTCCCTACAATCGGCCTTAGCATCAAATACTTAACAACCTTAGTCTTAATCAATTCCAAATACATAACTTACAGGATAAACCCTTACCACCACTTACCAAGTCGATCGCTAGCAACCGAGGCTTGATTGAATACCTCAAAATCCTAGAGTACCTTCAACAACGATTGCAACGAAAACCCAAGAGATCTATGCTAATATTCACCAAGGTGCTACCAAATTGAAGAAAGGAAATTCGGCACAAGGGTGGGGTGTAGATTCGCTAACAAAAGAAACCCAATGGAAAGGAGATAAGAGTTTTACCAAAAATTATTTTAAGAAGAGAGAGAAAGGTATGGGGTGGACTTTCGGTTTAACACAAAATGGAAGCAAAGAAAGATAAAAGGTGAGTGATTAGGCTAAGGATCCAAAAGAAGAAAGAGTGAGATGCAATGGAGGTTTCACTCGGTGAAATATGAAGAATAAATGGAGAATTTGACTAAGTCTTGAAATTCCTACCAAAAGAAATGGTGGAACAAATTAAGCAAGAGCAAATGGAACCAAAAGGCAAAAAGGTGAGCACCTCCCCTATTTAAAGAGTTCGCACCCTCCCTTGAAGACTCCAAAATCACACCACATACTAATTCAATCTAATTTGAATTAGTCCCTTCTCCAATTTATCCCATATTCTATCTCCTTATCAAATTCAAATAAACCAATCACAACTCTTATTTACTAATTTAAACTAAATAAAATAATCCTACAATTATCTAAAATAAATAAAATAAATTAACACTTACTAACCAAAAAAATAAAACAAAGCAGCCTCCGGTGCCCTTCACCTTCACGCCACCTCTCTATGCCAGCAGCAAAAGAAAACCCCACCTGCAGCCTTTCTGATTCGATCAGTAGGGTCTGGGAAACCAAAGAACCACGTAATACGCCTGTGCCATTCGGCCACTTTGCATTCCTTGACATAAAGCCCCACTATTTTATTTTAAATCCAACCTACTTCAGCCCATCACCAAACAACAAAATAAAACTCCATAATGCAGCCTCCAGCCCTCAAACCGCTGACCTCCCTCCCTCCAAATACTAAGTAGCGCCTAAGAGCCACTCGCCAATTGGACTTTCATGTCCATCAACTTGACATTTATTTTTAAGGCCTACTTAGCCCAAATCCCTTGACGCCTAAAAATAAAACAAAGTTCTTTCAAGAACTCGAACCCTTGCTCCCTTAGGCGCCACCTTCCAAAGCCCCATTACAACATAGTTATTTTTCCTTAATTAATTATCCAAACGTCAAAAATTTCTAAACCAAATTTCAATACCCCTATATAATCACTCTATAAATATTTAATATAATATTTACAGGCTCAGTTTATAGAAGTGTGGTCCCGATACCGCATTTTCTAAAACCACTTGACTTTATGGACAAACCACTTGAACTTGAATATTCACTCAAATAACAAAAATTATCAAATTCAAATTTAATATAATACTATAGTTGACTTTTAAATATTAAATTATAATATTTACGGACTCACTTGTCGATTTTTTGTCCCCGAAACTACTTTTTTGACACCACTAAAAATGGGCTGTTACAAACTCAAGCCTACGAGAGACCCTCCCACTGCGATGAAGAACCCTATGCTACTAATTTTTTGTGTGCCTACTATTAGGAGTTGGTTCTGGAACCCATATTTCTCAAAATTTCCTTGAGTATCACTTTACTCTAAGGTTTGAATTCATTCATGTAACTTTCTTCAAGGAAAGTAGCACGAGTTGACACTATAATAGTTTTCTCTTTCGGGTTATAAAACAAACCACCCTTTGTTCCCTCTAGATATCCTCCAAACATACACAATTATGTCCGTGAGTCCAACTTAATCACTTCTTTGTCCAATAAATGGGTCGAGCATCCCCAAATCCTTAAATAATTAAGATTTAGCTTCCTACAATGTCATAATCTGTATAGGGTTTCCAGTGCTGCCTTAGTTAACACATCATTCATAATATAGCAAGTCGTTTGTACAACATATCCCAAAAATAGATTGGCAACTTCGAATAACTCAACATTGAACGTACCATGTCTAAAAACGTTCAATTTCTTCTCTCTACCTCATCATTCTGTTCTGGAGTGCCTGGTGCAGTTAACTAGGATAGAATCTCATTATCTATTAGGTACCCTAAGAACTCATCAGATAAATATTCCCCACCTCGATCAGACCGAACTACCTTTATGGGTAAACCTAGTTGTTTCTCCACTTTCGCACAAAACTTTTTAAATTTATCAAAAGTTTCACTCTTACGGTGCATTAGGTATACATGCCTATATCTAGAATAGTCATCAATAAATGTTACATAATGCTCATAACCACCTCTTGCACTAATTCTCACGGGGCCACATGCATTAGTGTGCACAAGTTCTAGGGGTTTTTGCCCCTCATTCCTTTTTGCATTAAAAGATCACTTAGTGATATGACCATCTGAGCAAGATTCACATTGTGGAAGATCAACTTCTTTAAATGAACTTAAGATGTTGTCTTTCACAAGTCTAGTGATTCTTTCTCAATTAATATGACTAAGTCTCAAATGCCAAAGGTACGCCTCATTAAAGTGAGAAGTTTTAAGTATTTTATTCGATATTTCAATCTCAAATAGTGTGTACAACTTTGCTTTGATAAAATAGATATTATTTGACATCCATCCATTACAGATAAGATTATGATTTCTAAATATTGCAATTCCATTATTAAACGTCACAGTCAAATCTGCTTTATATAAACATGCAATAGAAATTAAGTTTCTTCTGAAACATGGTACATATGAAACTTCTCTTAAAATAATCTTCCTAAAGTTATCAAAATAGAGATGTACATCTTCCACAACTTCAGCTGCGACACTTGTCCCATTCCCTTTCCACAGCAATAAGATCTTATCTCTAAGATCTTTCGTCTCCTCAAACCCCTATAGAGAAACATAAACATGATTAGTGGCTCTCGAATCAATGACCCAGTGGTCTATTGAATCCTCCACTAAACAAGATTATATCATAAAGAGTTCCATAGCTTTGCCTTTGGTAGCTAGGCATTCTTTCCACTATTTGCAGTTCACCTTGAAGTGTCATTTCTTACTACAGAAGAAGCATTTAAACTTAGATAACTCTATAGGTTTCCTGGTTCTCTTCCTTTCCACTTGTGATGGCCTAGAGACCTTAGCCTTATCTTTCTTAGTGTGTTTTACATTTCTTTTTTAGGAAGAAGTGACGTCTACATTTGCTTCTGCTCTTTGGATCGACTTACCACCATTTAACATCAACTCATAGGATTGTAACTCCTTCATGAGCTGTGTAAGCGCCAGGTTTTTGTAGCCAAGGTTATATGTGGCCCGAAAGCCAACAAAACCTTGGACAAAATCTTAAACACCATCTCAATTTGAGTGTTATGGTCCAAATTGGCCTCATTGTCCGCATCCATGACAAAGTAACCCATAAGAGTAATCATACGGTCTATGATCGAAGGGTCAGGCTTTTCCTAGGCATTTATCAAGTTAGTTATAGTAGACTGTCACGCCAAACCAACTTAGCTCCCAAACATGTCTTCTAACTTATCCAAAATCACTTTGGCGGCCTTACAGCTCTCTAGTTGCTTATCCATTTGAGGACAATATACAAAGTATCAATGTAACTCATGAATAATTATACTAACCAATCTATTTGAAAATTACAAGTGTACTTAGATGAAAATACTACACTTAGGACATTAGATCCAACAACGTAGCCCCAACTCTGAGTGCAACTCAAATGTAGGCGAAGGCACTTTCCTTGTTGAAACATCCCTGAAGGTGGGGAACTCATTTTCCCAAATACGTAACGTTCTTCCAGCGTGTACACATCATTGATATATTTGTCACGATCAACCTTGTCCCATGCACATGCTGCAATGACGTGTGACCATGGGTACTGAAGAGTTTAGAACATCCCATAGTCACATCTCCAATTTCTAATATCAACTTCGTAAGACCTGGTCGGGATATCCGCTCAATGGTCGACAAACTCTATCACTTGAAAAGTTTTTAAGTGTCGGGAATATATTTTTATGGACACCAACCTTGCTCTTCGTATGTTGATTACCATAACCTCCCTAACCTCTTCGCATTGAATGTGTCCCATGTAACACCCCTATACCCAACCCAACTATTGGATTTAGTATTTGTAACAACCCATTTTCAATGATATCGAAAATAGTGGTTTTGGGACCACAACTCTGACGAGGGAATTATTATTTTTATTATTTATATAAGGTCTACGACATAATAGTAGGGTCATATTAAAATTTAGTTAAGCAATTTTGAAGTTTACATAGTTCATTAAGTAAAAAGGACTAAATTATAAAAAGGGTAAAAGTCAAGTTCTATTGGTTAAAAGGATCAAATAGCTTTGAAATCTTACACTAAATGACTTGAAGGTTAATAAACCATTTAATTAGATAGTGGATGTGCATGGCAAGGTTTTAATGAAATTGTAATGATTTTAAAAGGTTAATTTAGTATTTTCGTAATTAAAAAGGAAATTAAATAAGAAAAGATGAACTAAAGTGATCATATTCATCTTTTTGTTATTTTGAAACCTAAAAACACCATTAGAGAAGAGGGAGCATTCGGTCAAGCTTGAGTTGATTGCATGGTGAGTTTTCAAGCCCCGATTTTAATTATTTTTATGGTTTTAAGATCGTTTTAACTTAATCTAGCTAGCCTGGGGGTTAATTTGTAAAACTGTTAAAGGTTGAGGAAATTACCAAGAATTATTGTGAATGATTTTTTTTATGTTAAAAGATACATTATGAATCTTTGTTGAAAAATAAATAAGTTTTGTTAAGTAATCTTTGATGAATTTTGGATATATGGATTAATTTGTTAAAGGTATAAATTCTAGGGTTTTATTGTGAAATGATGATAAATATGGGTTGTTTCAAGGTCCCTTGCATATTTGATTAACATGGATTTAGATTAAAATGGTTAGATTTTAAGTTATAAGCTTAAGGACTAAATTGTGAAAAAGTTAAAATGTTAGGGGAAAATTGGTAATTTTGCATAAATGTGAAATATGGATTAAATTGAATAGTAGAAGTATTTAATTGATTGAAATCACCTATTTAGGTCAAGATAAACCATGTTCAGACTTAGATTGAGAAAAAGTTAAAGCTTTGGATTAGTTTGATCTAACTTCTACGCCCCTAGTCATCGAGGTAAGTTCATATGAACAGTTATCATGTTAATTTTATTTAAATCATATGTTTACTATGTTATTTTTGTGTAAATGGATCAATATATAAATGTATCAACGTTATGATGAATTGACAGATATTGAGCCTCGATTGAACCTTAGGAATTCTTAGGATACAAATGACATGTCATTAGGGATTTTATGTTTCAGGTGCTAGTCTTGAATGTCCTACCGATGGCTAAGGTCCTGCACTTGTTGCGAGTTATCCACAGCTCGTATAAGTAGCATTGTGTAGCTTACATCCCGACCCACAACTCATGTGAGCAAGCCCATTTCACAGCTCGTGTGAGCAATGATGTAAAGGAAAGGTTACGGTTATATGCAAAAGCACACTTTGTGTAGGCTTTCCCTAGTATCCGCAAGAAAGAAAAGGGAATAAATTGGTAAGAATTCAAATGGAATTAAACATAATCTTATGGAAACAATTTTTGAATTGAATGATGTGTTTCATATGGAAATCTACTTATCTTATGGTTAAATTCATTTGGATCATGTACAAGTGTACTAACTTATGAATTTGATGATGTTCTATAGGCTTATGTCAAGCTTATGGTTTTGGTTTATATTATACTTCTGCTTTATATTATGCAAATGAATTGGTCAGTTATGTTTTGGTTTATACGAGCTTACTAAGGACTCGTTTCTTATGTACTTTCTTTCCTTTGTTTTATAAATTATCGGAAGCTTGATTTGGTTGGAAGCTTGTCGAAGACCTATCACATTATCCAGCAGTCAATTCGGTAGTTTTTAAGCATTTTGTAACGCCCTAAATTTGGGCTTAGTAGAATTGGGCCTATTGGGCCTTGGGCATAGGAGCGTTTAAAATTTTTTAGAACAAGAGAATGGCACAAATGCATGTTGGATCTATTAGGTGAGTGATTTTAGAAGGTTAGAGGGCTTCTATGAAGTCCTGGGTTCAAGCCATGTCATTTGGAAAATTTTTATTTTCAGCATTAAGGGAACCCTGACTCCTGGTATTAAGCTTTTTAAATAATTTTGGTTAAAAAGAGACACAAAAGAGCCTGTGGTCTAGTGGAGGTGCTGTCACAGGTATGGCAAGGAGGTGGCGTCACATGTGTGGCAAGGAGGTCAGAGGTTCAAGTCTCACTGCATGCAAAAGGGATTATTTATTTTACTCATGTGGGGGCAAGAGTTTGTGTTAGATTTGAACTCTATGTTGGAGAGTTTCAATAGGTCAAATGAGAATTAAGGAGGGGATCATGGAGGGATAAGGGGAGGAAATCAAGGAGATTTGTAATTGGAGAAGATTTGGTGCCAAATGAGATTTGTGGCACTCATAGAATTCGGCCAAAGGGGGGATTTGGTGCATATTTTAGTTTTTTTGAATGTTGTTTCTCTTTTCTTTTAGCTACTTTTCTCTTTTCTGGATGCTATCGAAACTGCACTAAAAGTGACTTCTCGTGCATTATTTTTTCTCTATTTTTACTCCATTTTCTTCATAGCCAAATTCTCTCCTTCCTCTCTCTCTCAGTTCTTTTGACTCTACCAATCTTTTTCTTCTGCATCTTGTGCTTGGTCGATTATCCCCTATTGTGTTCTCTTCCAATTTTCCTTTTTCTTCCATTGATTACTGAATACTCCCTTTCCCTTCCCTCTCTTTCCCTCATTTCGTTATGTCAATTCTCTAAGTTTTGTGTTAGATGAACATTCTATCTCAGGGTTCGATTATCCCATCTTGCCTCTACCGTTCTTTGTACCTTCGACTTTTGTGTGGGTGTAGCAATTGATTCTTTTCTTCTAATCTAGACTCTGCATTGTCAGTAAGTGACTTCTCGTCTAGTTCAAATTGTTCAATTGCTTGATGGTTGATAAGTGTTGGTTGGAATACAGATAACCCCTAAGGCCTATTGATCAACCTCTTACGACAGTTTAAGTGAGTGATAATCATCGTTTGACCAAGGCAAGTTTTATTACTAATCTAGATTAAAAGTGTTATAACAAATAAGATTATGGATCTTGTGGTAGAGAGGACTAATGGTGAATCGTGTTGGATATAGGTTCTACGTTCGTGGGCTACTGCTTTTCTCCAACAAGGTGTGTACTTACACACACACCACTCCTAGTAGATTGGCAAATGCCGAAAAGCCAAAATACCGGCGAATGATGCCACACGAGTGTACGATCGCACATATGGTGGACCGAGCCCACGAATATGGGCTTAAGACGGTTGAGGCCACCATGTACGTTATCATGGGCTTAGGTCGTTATAGGCCTCATTTGGCCGATATGGGCCGTATGGGCCCAATGGGCTCGTGGGCCCCACACGAATTAAATTTACGAAAAGTGGAAAAAATTAAACTAGGCTATAAAGTTCACATAGCTGTGATTGAAAAATGGGCCGAATGGGCCACACGAGAGTGTGGACCCACCTAGGCTGAGTATTGGGCTATGGGCCCCAATACACTATTTTAATGATATATGTTATTTGTGTCGCTCGAGGCGACTGTAGACCTTTGGCAAGGTTGTAAAATTATCAAAATACCTCTGGAGGGTAAAATGACCGAAATACCCCCATAGGTAAAATGATCATTATGCCCCTGAAGGGCAAAATGACTAAAATGCCCCTACATGTTATATGATTGTTATTGTATGCTATTTATAATATGTCTGCATTCATGTGATATTATGTTGCATGGGGGATGAAATTATTGATTTGGAGAAAGTGTATGATTTGTTAGGGTCGCATGGTCACTTGACGACTATGGATCCAACGATGGCTTTAAGCCGATTATGTGTTTGGAAGCTCTGCTGTAACATTGGTTAGTGCCACAACCGGTGCTACATAAGGAGTGTAGGGATGGGTGGGTCGATTAAATCCCTACAGGAGTGCAGGGTTGGTATGGGCATTTGTGCATTGCATGACCTGATTGATTGAGATATGGGTTAAAGCCCAGCTGAGGCTATTATGGGCTAAGGCCCAAATGCCACCGTTACTGTAATGGGCTTAGGCTCGGATTGATATGATGCATACTTTAGGTTCGATGAGGGTTGTACACACTGAGTTTTCGTAAACTCACCCCTCTTTTTAATTTTTCAAGTAATCCTCAGTAAGCGGTTCGACGTACTAGAGTACTTGGAGGTGGCCACACTACGATCAGCTTTGAATTGCAGTATTCTATTTTTCATTACTTAAACTACTTTCTTATTGGGTTGTAATAAGGTCGCTTTTAATTTCTGATTTTCAATTTGGGATTTTTAGTTTATCACGATTTATATCTGCTAGAAGTAGAGCATGATTTTCCCAAAACGATTACAATTTTCAGAACACTACGTTTCCGCAACGCAATTTTTAAACATTACGTTTTCGTAAATCATTCGTTTTATATTAATCTTCCGCAACAATAATGTTTTGAAGGAAATAATGTAACAGCCCGATTTTGGGGCTAGTCAGAATAGTGGTCTCGAGACCACTAATCCGAGGTTGAGGAAATTATTTTAATATTATTTTGTGTTATGGCATTAATATATGCCTATATAGAAATTTTGGTGCTTTAATTTTAGCAATAGAGTACTTAATTGTGAAAAAGGACTAAATCGCATAAAGTGCAAAAGTTCTATTTTATAAGGTGGGGGTACCTAATAGCTATAGATTGTAAATTGGAGGATTTTAAAGTGAAATTAGGCCCTATTATTTGTGTTGGCCGGCCATACAAGTTAAGGGGGACAAGAGCATTAAATACTAGTCAAAGTTGGTAGAAATTAAGTGACAAAATGAATAAAATAAGAGAAGCAAAAGATGTTAGCATCTTTCACTATTCACTCATCTCTTTCCACCGAAAATTCAAGAGAGGATAGAGTTCTTGGAGGTTCAAACTTTCAGCCACTCAATTCTCATTCAAGTAAGTGATTTAAGTGGATTTAGGTGATATTTTTGTACTTTTGGAGTCCCCAAAGCCTAAACTAACTAATGAGGGGACTAATTTGTGAAATGGTTAAAAGTTTAGAGACTTGCCATGAGAGAGTTTATGTTGTTAGCTGAGCTTTTATGGAAGAAAATGAATGATGAGGAGGTTAGAGACAACTTTTGTGAAAGGTGTTGTCATGAAAACACCTAAATGAGACTAAGTTGTAAATGTTGTAAATTGGTAATAAATGCATGAAATAGTTAGATTTTTGGGTTGTTGAAAGAGGAATAAATGTTCAGCTAGGCTTGTTTAATGGGAAAATGTGATGAAAAATAATTTATGAGCCTAGGGGCAAAATTATAATTTTTCCAATATACAAGGGCAAAATGGTCATTTTAGCCCAAGTGTAGAGTTTGATGTATATTAATCATAGAATGTCCTAAATGAACGAATTTCATTGTTATAAATCAAGAAGAGCGTAGAATCAACCTTGACCGTGGGAAAGGCAAGGTGATCGAGTGAATCGCTAGCTAACACATTTTGCATCGAGGTAAGGTTACGTGTAAACGATGCATTTTACATGCACATTATGGTTTTTAATCAATGCATTGCATAATTGAGAACATGTATAATTCAAGTAGATAGAAAGTGGTAGTTAATGAATAATTCTTGTATGAATGATGGAATAGATAGGTAGGTGTGTTATATCAAATTTTGATGGTGGGCTAAGTGCGATACCACCTTGTTGTTTAATTACGATGGGATGTGTGCGATACCATCGTTTGTTAACTTTTTGGTGGGCTGTGTGTGATACCACTGTAATTAACCTTCTTGGTGGGCTATGTGCGATACCACCCTAATGAAGACTGATGGTGGGCTAAGGGTGAAACCACCGGGTAATGTGATTACGGGTAATGTATTTTGATATGGTGATGTGTTACATTAAGTGACCTTGTGATGCTCAGTGCAGGGAAACCGTTATTGAATGTATGCATTATGCTTGTGAAGTGATTGGGATGTGTAAATGGAGGAAATGAGTAAGCCTAATCCTGAATGTAGATTGATTTCTTGCTTAGCAAATAACGCTATAAAAATGTTTTATTTATTTTAGAGTGTTATATTGTTTACATGTAAACTTACTAAGATTTAAGCTTACTCCTCTCTCTTTCCCTTATCTTATATGGCTTAAGAGTCGAGCCGAGATACGCCGATAACTAGAAGTCCGCCCACACTATCTGCTTACTTCGGTATAATTAGATTAGTGATTTTGTATATGGCATGTATAGGACTAGACTAGTTAGATTATTTTGTTATTTTGACCAAAGGTGTATTGGCTCTTGCTAAGGCATTAATTTTGTAAATTGCCAAGAATGATGGCATGTTTTATCATTTATGAAATTTCAAAGTTATCAATGTGAGTGCATGTGGATTAAGAGAGGTTTGTTAGTTTGTTGAATAAACCCATGTAGAGTAAGATATAGGGATGCTAGAAACTTGGCAAATAGTCGTCATGTGCCACATGGGTCGACACACTGGCGTGTGTCTAGGCCGCGCTAATCCTACACCTTATTATTAATATTTAGAATAGGCCACGGGCAAATCCCACGACCGTGTGCATGAACCATGTAAAACACACGGTAGGGACATGGACGCGTGGCCAGGACGTGCTAAATTAGTCAATTAACTCCTGTGCGGAAGACACGGGCATGTTGTAGGTGGTACAGGCGTGCCCCATTTCACATAGGCGTGCCCTAGCCGTGTGAGTTTTGGCAGAATGTTGGGGTTTTTGGGCACGGTGTGAGCACATAGGCGTGTGTGACTACACACGGGCGTGTGTATCATCTAGCACGAGCATGTACTCCCTATTTAGATGAAAAGAAATTTTATGGATCGTAAGATTTCTGATATGATCCCAAGAGTTCTCGTAGGCACGATTGAGATCTCATATGTTGAGTGTAAAGTAGTTGAAGCGATTCAAGAAGAGTAGTCACGTTGAGCCTAAGTGGCGATCAGGTAAATTATTTGGTAACGTCTCGTGCCCAATTCTAGTGGGGATTACGGGTAAGGGGTGTTACATTTAGTGGTATCAGATCTATGGTTTAGTCAGTTCTAGGACTACCGTAGCGTGTGTGGGAGTCTAGCTATACATGCCATAAGCGTATAATGATAATGTGGTGGCTTCTGATAATTTTAAAAATTTATTTTATGTAGTATATGGATTCCGATCAATCAGATGCTAATGACGTAGCTAGTAATGCACCGACTCCTGCACAAGGGACCGTGCCTGTGCAAAGTGAACCCGAGACTAGGGGTCAAGGAGAAGAGGCTCAAGAAGCCTTTCTCCAAATGATGAGCAATTGGTACACCGAGTATGTACGAGCTAATCCCAACGCTCAACATCCTCCACCTCCTCCTATACCTCAGCCAGTTCCTCTGGCTCCCCAAGGTGTAGAAATAGTGAGGACAAATAAGCCCCCGGTAGATAAAATTTGGAAGCAAGGGGCTAAAGATTTTCGAGCTAACAAAGATGATAACCACAGCAAGGCGAGTTACGGCTTGAGAACTCAATGAGGTTTTGATGAACTCTCCTGACACCCGAGGAGAGTTTTAAATGCGTTATATCTTTCTTTGAGGACTTGGCATCTTGTTGGTGGAAAACGTTGACATCAGTAGTTCCTAAAGAGAGGGTAACGTGGGACTTTTTCTTGGAAGAGTTTCAAAAGAAGCATATAAGTCAAAGGTTTATAGACCAGAAATGGAAGGAATTTCTTGAGTTAAAGCAAGGAAAAATGACTGTGGCGAAATATGAATGCGAACTTATTCAGCTCAGTAAGTATGCACAGAAATGTGTATCCACAGAAGCTATCCTATGCAAGAGGTTTGAAGACGGGTTGAATGAAGGCATCAAACTTTTAGTTGGGATCTTAGAGCTAAAAGAATTTGTGATACTGGTGGATCGGGCTAGTAAGGCCAAAGAATTGAGTAAGGAAAAGAGGAAAGCCCTGAGTGAGGCTCGTGATGCGAAAAAGAGGCCGATGAGAAAGTCATACCAATCTCAATCGAAGAGGTCTAGAGAAGGGAACCCTCGGATGACTACGTCAGTCGGGTATTCGCAGAGAGATCAAGGTAATACGTATTCGAGTTCAAGAGTTCAGGCGACCTCAATGGCAAGTGTGGGCAATCCAAAGTCCAAACCAGAGTGCCCAAGTTGTGGCAGACATCATACTGGGGAGTGTTAGGGAAACAATCGAAATTGCTACAAGTGTGGATCCCCTGACCATTTCATTCGAAACTGTCCTAAAAAAGATGACAAGGAAAAGAAGCAGGAGGTAAGATCAAGCAGTGCATCTTTTAGAGGTAGGCCACAAAAGAACCCGAGAGGTAGGACTAGTGGTAGAGGTGTATCACGAGACACTACTGTGAGCTCAGAGGGTCGAGCGCCAGCAAGAACCTATGTTGTTCGTGCTCGAGAAGAGGCATCATCGTCGGACGTAAAAATGGGTACATTTTCTCTCTATGACACCTCTGTTATTGTTTTGATTGACCCAAGGTCGACCCATTCTTATATTTGTATGGGATTGGCAATTAGTTTGAATATGACTATTGAGTCTACTGAATTTGTGATAAAAGATCAAACCCCCTAGGAAAACAGGTGTTAGTTGATAAGGTGTGTAGGAACTGTCCTTTGACAGTTAGGGGTCATTATTTTCCAGCAAACTTTATGTTGCTGCCGTTTGATGAGTTTGACTTGATTCTTGGTATGGATTGGTTTACTGCCCATAGCGTTTTAGTGAATTGTGGTAGTAAATTTATTGAATTGAAGTGTGAAAATATAGATGTTATTCGGGTTGAATCAAGTGAGTCAGATAACCTACCGGTGATGATTTCTTCCATGGTAGCTGGGAAACATTTGAGAAAGGGATGTGAGTCGTATCTTGCCTTTGTACTGAACAGTCAAGAGTCTAAGGCAAAGGTTGAAACCGTGCCGATTGTATGTGAGTATCCGTATGTATTCCCAGAAGAGTTACCTGGACTACCTCCAATCAGAAAGGTTGAGTTTAGAATTGAGTTAATTCCGGGAATGGCACCTATTTCCATCACTCTGTATAGGATGGCACCATTGGAGTTGAAAGAACTGAAGGTCCAGTTGCAAGAGTTGACGGATAAGGGTTTTGCAAGACCAAGCTTTTCGCCGTGGGGTGCTCCGGTATTATTTGTGAAAAAGAAAGATAGATCGATGAGATTGTGTATAGACTACAGACAGCTCAACAAGGTGACGGTGAAAAATAGGTATCCTTTACCTAGGATAGATGATCTATTTGATCAAGTGAAGGGAGCTATGGTGTTCTCCAAGATTGATTTGAGATCCGGATATTATTAGCTGAGAATTAAGGAACAAGACGTGCCGAAAATAGCATTTAGGACGAGATATGGCCATTATGAGTTTCTGGTCATGCCATTCGGTTTAACGAATGCTTCTGCAGTTTTTATGGTCTTAATGAACCGTATCTTTTGACCGTATTTGGAAAAGTTCGTAGTTTTTTTATCGATGACATATTGGTCTACTCCCGAGATTAGTGTGATCATGCAAAGCATTTGAGAATTGTCTTGCAGACCTTGAGAGACAAGTAATTATATGCTAAATTTAGCAAGAGCGAGTTTTGGCCCCGAGAGGTCAGATTTCTAGGACATGTTGTGTCAGGGGACGGCATTAGAGTTGATCGAGAAAGATCTTGGCTATTGTGGAGTGGAAACCGCCGAGGAATGTGTCAGAAGTTAGAAGCTTTTTGAGTTTGGCGAGGTACTATAGGCTGTTCGTGGAGGGATTTTCTATGATTTCTACTCCGATGATGAAATTATTGCACAAGGATGTTAAGTTTGAATGGACTGAAAAATGCCCAACAGAGTTTTAAGAGATTGAAAACGTTGTTGACAGAAGCACCGATTTTGGTACAGCCTGAGTCAGGTAAGGAGTTTGTGGTCTGCAGTGATGCGTCCTTAAATGGTCTCCGTTGTGTGTTGATGCAGGAGGGTAAGGTGGTCGCTTACGCCTCGAGACAGCTAAAACCACATGAGAAGAATTATCCGACTCATGACCTAGAGTTGGCCGCAATCGTTTTCGCGTTAAGGATTTGGCGACAATATTTATATAGTGAGAAGTGTCAAATTTTACGGATCATAAAAGTTTGAGGTACTTGATGAATTAAAAAGAGTTAAATTTATGGCAACGATGATGGCTTGAATTATTGAAAGACTACGAGTTAGTGGTTGATTACCACCCAGGGAAAGCAAATATAGTTGTAGATGCTTTAAGTAGAAAATTTTTGTATGCTTTGAGAACTATGAGAACGAGTTTGTCATTGTCTGATGATGGTGCTATACTGGCTGAGTTGAGAGCTAGGCCACTATTTGTCCAACAAATATGTGAAGCTCAAAGGAATGATAATGAGATGTTAGCTAAAAGAGCTAAGTGTGAATCAGGAGCTGGTTCTAAATTTCGTGTAAGTTCGAATGGTTGTTAAATGTTCCATGATAGAATTTGTGTACCTAAAGATGATGGGTTAATCTGAGAAATTTTACAACAAGCACATAATAGTCATTTGTCGGTACACCCGGGCAGTACGAAAATGTATAATGATTAGAAGAAATTCTATTGGTAGCCAGGAATGAAAAGAGAGATCTCGGAGTATGTAACAAGATGTCTGATTTGTCAACAAGTGAAAGCTGAGCATCAAGTGCCTTCGGGATTACTTTTACCAGTGATGGTTCCTAAGTGGAAGTGGGATCGGATCATCGTGGACTTCGTGACGGGGTTGCCTTCGACTCCAAAAAAGAAAGATGCTGTATAGGTTATCGTTGATAGGTTAACGAAGTCGGCTCACTTTATACTGGTACGTATTTATTATTCACTAGAGAAGTTAGCCGAGTTGTATATTGCAGAGGTATTAAGATTACATGGAGTGCCTATATCCATTATCTTGGATAGAGACCCGAGATTTACTTCGAGGTTTTGGAAGAAGTTACAAGAGGCCTTAGGTACAAGGTTGAATTTTAGTACTGCTTTTCATCCTCAAACTAATGGTCAGTCTGAGAGAGTAATCCAAGTTCTTGAAGATATGCTCCGATATTGTGTATTAGAATTCGAAGGTAGTTAGGAAAGATACCTACCTTTGGTCGAATTCGCTTACAACAATAGTTATCAATCGAGCATATAGATGGCACCGTATGAGGCCTTATATGGTCGTAAGGGTCGGACTCCTTTGTATTGGACTGAGTTGGGTGAGAAGCAAATCCATGGGATTGATTAGTTAAAGAAACTGAGGAAAAAGTGAAAGTGATTCGAGATAGTCTAAAAGCTACTTCAGACCGACCAAAGTCGTACGCGGACTTGAAAAGAAAAGAAATTGAGTTTCAAGTGGGTGACAAAGTATTTTTGAAAGTGTTACCGTGGAAGAAAATATTGAGATTTGGTCGAAAGGGTAAATTGGGTCCGAGATTCATAGGCCGCATTTAAATTATCCGAAAGGATTGGGCTAGTGGCATATCAGTTGGCTTTTGGTAGAGTTAGAAAAAATTCACAATGTGTTCTATGTATCAATGCTAATGCGTTATCGTGACAAGTGGTTTCTCCCACGAAAATTGAGATGAGGATATGACATATGCGGAAGAGCTGATTAAAATAGTGGCTCGAGAAGTGAAACTGTTGAGGAATAAGGGCATAGCCTTAGTAAAAGTGTTGTGGCAAAAGCACGGTGTAGAAGAAGCTACGTGGGAACTAGAAGAAGCCATGAGAGAGAGATATCAAACCTCTTTCTAGTAAGATTTTTGAGGCAAAAATCCCAAAAGGGGAAAAGTTATAATGACCGATTTTAGGGCTAGTCAGAATAGTGGTCTCGGAACCACTAATCCGAGGTTGAGGAAATTATTTTAGTATTATTTTATGTGTTATGGCATTAATAAATGCCTATATGGAAATTTTGGTGCTTTAGTTTTAGCAATAGAGTACTTAATTGTGAAAAAGGACTAAATCGCATAAAGTGTGAAAGTTTTATTTTATAAGGTGGGGGTACCTAATAGCTATATATTGTAAATAGGAGGATTTTAAAGTGAAATTAGGCCCTATTATATGTGTTGGCCGGCCATACAAGTTAAGGGGGACAAGAGCATTAAATACTAGACAAAGTTGGTAGAAATTAAGTGATAAAATGAATAAAATAAGAGAAGCAAAAGATGTTATCATCTTTCACTATTCACTCATCTCTTTCCAGTTCTTGGAGGTTCGAATATTCAAGAGAGGATAGAGTTCTTGGAGGTTCAAACTTTCAGGTGTTGTCCACTCAATCCTCATTCAAGTAAGTGATTTAGCCAAGTGTGGGAAAGGCAAGGTGATCGAGTGAATCGCTAGCTAACACGTTTTGCATCGAGGTAAGTTTACGTGTAAACGATGCATTTTACATGCACATTATGGTTGTTAATCAGTGCATAGCATAATTTAGAACATGTATAATTCAAGTAGATAGAAAGTGTAGTTAATGAAAAATTCTTGTATGAATGATGGAATAGATAGGTAGGTGTGTTATATCAAATTTTGATGGTGGGCTAAGTGCGATACCACCTTGTTGTTTAATTACGATGGGTTGTGTGTGATACCATCATCTGTTAACTTTTTGGTGGGCTGTGTGTGATACCACCATAATTAACCTTCTTGGTGGGCTATGTGCGATACCACCCTAATGAAGACTGATGGTGGGCTAAGTGCGAAACCACCGGGTAATGTGATTATAGGTAATGCATTTTGATATGGTGATGTGTTACATTAAGTGACCTTGTGATGCTCAGTGTAGGGAAATCGTTATTGAATGTATGCATTAGGCTTGTGATGTGATTGGGATGTGTAAATGGAGGAAATGAGTAAGCCTAATCCTGAATGTAGATTGATTTCTTGTTTAACAGATAACGCTATAAAAATGTTTTATTCATTTTAGAGTGTTATATTGTTTACATGTGAACTTACTAAGCTTTAAGCTTACTCCTCACTCTTTCCCTTGTCTTATAGGGCTTAAGAGCCGAGCCGAGATATACCGATAACTAGAAGACCGCCCACACTATCTGCTTACCTCGGTATAATTAGATTAGTGATTTTGTATATGGCATGTATAGGACTAAACTAGTTAGATTATTTTGTTATTTTGACCAAAGGTGTATTGGCTCTTGCTAAGACATTAATTTTTGTAAATTGCCAAGAATGATGGCATATTTTATCATTTATGAATTTCAAAGTTATCAATGTGAGTGCATGTGGATTAAGAGAGGTTTGTTAGTTTGTTGAATAAACCCATGTAGAGTAAGATATAGGGATGCTAGAAACTTGGCAAATAGCCTTCATGTGCCACACGGGTAAACACACAGGTTTGTGTCTAGGTCGCGCTAATCCTGCACCTTTTTATTACTAATTAGAATAGGCCACGGGCAAATCCCATGGCCATGTGCATGAATTGTGTAAGACACACGGTAGGGACATGGACGTGTGCCCAGGCTGTGCTAAATTAGTCAGTAACTCCCTACGGGCGAAAGACACAGGCATGTTGTAGGGTACACGCGCGTGCCCCCATTTCACATGGGCTTGCCCTAGCCGTGTTAGTTTTGGCAGAATGTTGGGATTTTTGAGCACGGTGTGAGCACATGGGCGTGTGTGACTACACACGGGCGTGTGTATCATCTAGCACGGGCGTGCACTCCCTGTTTAGATGAAAAGAAATTTTATGGACCGTAAGATTTCTGATATGATCCCTAGAGTTCTCGTAGGCATGATTGAGATCTCATAGGTTGAGTGTTAAGTAGTTGAAGCGATTCGAGAAGAGTAGTCACGTTGAGCCTAAGTGGCGATCAGGTAAATTGTTCGGTAACGTCTCGTGCCCGATTCTGGTGGGGATTACGGGTAAGGGGTGTTACAAATAAACTTTTAATAAACCTCGAAAAAATATTAATAAACTGACGTAACTGGGTTTTTACTCAAGTTTTTAATTAAGAAGGGTTTTCAATGAAAACACGATTTTGAAAAACACTTCAATGTGGCACACAGATTCGGGCCTAACTTCTGGGTCGGGTTTGGGGTGTTACACATTTTGTCCAAGGTTTGTGATGGCATGTATAGGGTGTTTTGTAATGGTATTTTGATGAATGTGTTCATTTTGTTTTGGCACGTATAAGTTTTTAAAGTTGTGTTGGTTGATACCATTTGATGGTTGATACCATTTGATGCCTTGTCAAATTATGTCATTTTGGTTACCTTATTGCACATGTTTATAAGGTTCCTTATGGTTTGTCTTCCATGGTTTGAAAATGGTTATAAGTGGTATGTTTTGGTAACTAGATTAGAATAGGCTATCATGTATGAAATGGTACAATATTGACATGTTTTTATAGTTGTTGTTTTGGTAGATTGTGGTGCCTTTGAATGGCATATTGGTTAGTTTAATTAGGATCTTGAAATGTCATTTTGATGTGTTTTTGGGTGATGTTTAGGTCCCTTTAAAGTGTGTTTAAATGGGTTGAAAGGTTATGCATGAAATGGTTTTGAAATGGCTTGATTTTAGGTAAATTTTAGGTTCACACGGCTTGAGACACGGGTGTATGGCGACATGGTGTGTGCCATCTGAGCATTTCTTAGGGTTCAAGTCAGTGAGCTACACGGACTAAATCACGGCCTGGCAAACAGACGTGTGGGGCAACCCAGAGAGTTACACAGCTTGGCACACGGGTGTGTGACACGGCCGTGTGACCCTACTCAATGAGTTACACGGGTGAGGATTGTAACACCCCTAACCTATATTCATCGGCGAAATAGGGTGATGGAGCATTACCAAACATATTACATAAATAAACATACATTGCTCATACATTTTTCATATCTAAGTAGTAATCATTCATAATGAATCACATTGTCCCTAATACGAGACTATGAGGCCGAAAACATGCATTTGGAGTGGTTCGGGACTAAACTGATAACTCAAAATTTTTGGAAAACATAGAAAATTTTTCAAAATTCAGGGGACACACACCGTGTCACAGGCCTTGTGGACATTCAATATGGTATCACATGGTCGTGTCCCAGCCCGTGCCTGACCCCTTGGAACTCTCTGACTTGGGTAACACGGCCAACCACATGCCCGTGTGACTAGCCCATGTGCCCTCCAACATGGCCTCACACGCCTGTGTGCTAGGCCATGACAACTATAGGGTATACTGACTTATGCCACACGGCCACGTCACATGCCAGTGTGCTGGGCCGTGTGGAGCATACTAACTTGTTTTCTCATTAAACGCCAGGGAACACACGGTCGTGTTTCCTGACCGTGTGTCACATATGGCTAGGACACACGCCTGTGTCTCTGTTCGTGTGGAAAAAATAGGTTATTTACCAAG
Source organism: Gossypium rotundifolium (assembly GCA_025506655.1). Classification (NCBI taxonomy): domain Eukaryota; kingdom Viridiplantae; phylum Streptophyta; class Magnoliopsida; order Malvales; family Malvaceae; genus Gossypium; species Gossypium rotundifolium. Next base: position 82,859,989 of record CP106723.1, read on the forward strand.
CCTTCTTTCTCACCCAAACTTTCATTCACCTATACAAATCAAATGGCATATAACATGGCATACATAGGCATTCCAACCAATATCAATCAAGTCTAATTCATGCTATTTCCATACCAAGAACTATAATGTTCATAACATCATATTTTTCCAATTCAAATCATACCAAATTCACATTCACAAATCACTTAACTAGTTAACTTCATATATGCACTTTCTTACCTAAAATCACATGCATACCAAATCTCCAAATTTCAACCATATGGTACTGAAATTACCAATTCATAATAAACATCACATAGCCATTACCAACCACATAACAAAAGGTCATTTGCACCTATATATATACATCATTAAACATGCCAAACTAAGCAATTTAAATGGCTATACACATAACCAAACATTTATCATTTACAAGCCAAATCAAATGGCTAAATGCATTACTAACATATATACCAAAATGACCATAACTCTTATACATGCCATATAACCAAATACATAATTTCAAAAGTACCAAAGTGATAGCTTGATAATGTGATGAGATCTCCGACAACTCCCAAATCTGAGCAAGCTTCGATATTCACTATAAAATATGGAAAGGTAAACAAAGTAAGTAAGTTCATATAGTAATAAACTCAACTTACCATACTTACACAATTTAAGCAATTAAACATATCATAATATAACTCATATTGATCCACAAACCTATCACATATTCATTCACAAGGTTAGATATGAAATTTACAAGTTTCTTTGATTCAATGCTTGTATGGTTCATGTACTACTTGTACTAACACGTATCAATCTCATACTCATCCATATCCTTGATATACCCGTTGAACCATTTGGAATAATATCAGATACTCAGGAATCTCGCACCCTAAGTGCCAATACATAGATGAAGCTATCTCAATCCCATATCTCATATAATGCTCACTCTAGAGCTATCAGTGATGGTCATGACGTCTACTCACACAAGTGATGGTCATGATAACTCACCACGGACCAACACCAACACCCAACACACATCACCCCTAATGACATGTCACTTGTATCCTATCTATTCCTATGGTTCAACCGGGATTTCACATTGCCGAATCTTTGTCGAACATATTCGTAAGGTCATATTCACAATTAATTCAATAATAAAGCAATTAAAACACAATTAAATTTATGCTTATTAGCATACGAACTTACCTCGATTCACAAAAATGACGAAATGGATCGACTAGTCCAATACTTTGTTTTTCTCCCGATCTAGATCCGAACCTCGTTTTCTTGATCTATAAAATATCAAATTTAACTTATTCAATTATCATTCTATTCAATTTAGCCCAAAAATCACATTATTACAAAATTACACTTTTTCCCCTCATATTTTAACATCTTTACAATTTAGTCCTTAGCTCATAAAAATACAAATTTATGCAATTAGATCCCTACCCATGCTAGCCGAATTTCCCTTATTAACTTAGCAGCCCATTTTTTCATTTATTTCACAATTTAACTACAACTTTTTCACAAATAAATCCCTAATTGACAATTTTATCAAAAATCTCTTAACAAATGTTGTTTATCTAACAACAACCATTTATTTTGTAACACCCCTCACCCGTATTCAACGTCGAAATAGGGTTACGGAGCATTACCGAACTTATAATACAATTAAACATTCATTTCACATGCATTTTTGAATTTCAAATAAACATCATTCAAATTCAACCACATTGTCCCTAATACTAGCTTACGAGGCCCAAAACATGCATTCGGGGTGGTTCGGGACTAAACCGATAACTCAAGAGATTTTTATGAGCTTAGAAAATTTTTCAAACTCCAAGGGACACACGTCTGTGTCACAGGCCATGTGGACATTCGAAATGGGAGCACATGGCCGTGTCTCAGACCATGACCGACCCTGTGTAACTTTCTGACTTGGGTCAAACGGCCAACACACACGCCCGTGTGACTAACTTGTATGCCTTAGAAATAGCACATACCCCCATGTACCAAGCCGTGCCAAACCTATAGGTATATTGACTTATGCCATACGACCAAGTCACATGCCCGTGTGCTAGGCCGTGTGGAGCATACTGACTTGATTTTTAACTCAGCACCAGGAGACATAAGACCATGCATCCTGACTGTGTGTCACACACAGCTGAGACACACGCCTGTGTCTCTACCCGTGTGGAAAAATAGGCTATTTACCAAGCCATTTTGCCACCCAAATTTGTATGAACCTACATCAAACCTAATGGCACCAAAACAAGACGTAATACATTCAATCAACCTCATCCAAGCATCATTTATACCATTTCAATACTAACCAATACCAAACATATCAATACCACAATGTTCCATTCCATTTATACCAAAAACTCATTATCTCAAATCAACAATACAACCACTTTCAACCATGCATCATTTAGCCTAATCTCACAAACATACCAAATTCAATTCACAACCATTTAGTACCCCAAATTATTAAATTTCATCAAGCATCACATATCCATCAATAAACACATAACCAAAACCATATGCACATATGAAAACACAACCAAACCAACCAAATTAAGCCAACTCTCACGGCTATACACAAAACCAAAACATTAACATTTACAAGCCATTTCAAATGACTAAATTCATTACCAAACTATATATTAAAATGACCATAATCCTATACATGCCATCTACCCAAAATACTTAAGTTCAAAAGTACCAAGTGATAGTTGGATAGTGTGATGAATTCTCCGACGATTCCCGAATCTGAACTAGCTTTGATTTCACTATAAAACACGGAAAATAAACAAAGTAAGCTATAAAGCTTAGTAAGTTCATATAGCATAAAAAATAACTTACCATATATGCACAACTTAAGTAAATAATGCATAGCATAACATAATTTATATTGAATCATCAACCTACCACATATTCATTCACAAAATTATAAATAACTTTCATAATTTCCTCATTTCAATACTTGTACGGTTCATGTATATACTTTGAAACACCCCACACCCAGCCCACGAGCCTTGACTGGATCTGGTATTTTTGTAATTTTATAAATCAGAAATTTTTTGGAAATTTGTGTGGGAAAAAAAATAGCTTTCACAATTTAAAGAAAAATGATTTCAAGAGTTTTAAAATTAGGGTTCTTATATATATTAAAAAAAACATGGCTAGTTCCCTTTCGGGTTTTAGTTATTGGGTTTAGCCTATGACCGAGTCTTCTTGGTCAGGGTGAACCAAAGCTACGCACTGTAGGATTTGAGTGGAGAGGAGGTGAGTCACATGGATCGCTTAAATACCAAGCTCCCATCGAAACCATTCCTAGGCATGCGTCATGGGGTTGCCACACCCACTAAGTCCTCTGGGTTAGGGTGAACCAAGCTACGCACTGTAGGATTCTGCGAAGAGGAGGTGAGTCACTAGGGACTGCTTAAATACTGTGCTCTTAGGATCCAATCCTAGACATGCGCATGTGAGTTACCACACCTAACTCGGTTGACTTAGCCACACGCTTGTTTAGTTAGGCATTTAAGTCTTATGTAGTAGTTGGGGTAGACTAGTCCTAGGGTTCAAGTACCTATCATTCTATTCTACGTTCCATTCCTTTTCTACCCTTCTATAAATCACATAATCACACAGATGGTTAGGGGTACTTACCTGGTGGACTGCAAGTCGGAGACATAGGTGCCATGCCATCAAACCTGCCTATTTTCAGAAATACCTCCATAAAACTCATTTGGGCTCGATTTGAAAATGTTTTGGGCCTTAGACCATAGGCCGAGAGTTTAAAACTAGGCTCTGATACCAAACCAAAACACCCCACACCCGGCCCACGAGCCTGGATCGGATCTGGTATGTTCCTCGATGTACACCGGTTCAAAATTCTTTTGTTACTTTGAAACTGTGTGTTTTGAAGATAGTTTGTTTGTGGGTTGGGCTCGAGTTGAAAACAAGTTTATTTTTATATTGAAAACCCATTTATTTGGTGACAAAATATTTAAAGTTTATTTTAAATTAAATCGACTTAATCTCTAAATAACGTAAATTCATAACATAGTAATTAAAACAATAATAAAATCATCACTATGGCCTTATTACATAGAACAAAACCCAAAATAAAATAGTAGAGTACTTAAATAAAATAAAATGTCCAAATTAAATAAAACTTTAAGTCGAGCATGGCCACCACAAGTTCTCGTCAGGTCCGGTCCATCTTTGTTCATCACCAAACATGTTCCCACAGCAGGGTGAGTCATGCAGACTCAATGTGTAACCAATACTAAATTTTAATAGATTTAGGCATACCATACATATCATGTTCACATAATAATTCAAGATAATGATGCAACCCGAACCCAAACCTAGATGCCATTCGCTACACATCCCGTACCAACTTTGCTGCTTTGTGGGGACTACTAAGTCAACCCCCATCCGCTACACACCATCGAAGGCGATCATTGCAATCGACATGCTCATCGTCCATATAAAATTCGTGGCATAGCCACCAGATTAAATAATTGTGTCATGAGACACCACATTCAGATATTGTAACCGAAGTTACCACATTCATATAATGTGACCGAAGTCACCACATTCAGATAATGAGACCGAAGTCACCACTTTCACTTCCCCTTTTTCATATAACCCGAATGCCCCATATTATTCATATCATGCATATCATACTTAAATCCACATTTATGTCACTTTTCACATGTTAAATATAACATATTTCGTAATCCTAGTAAGAGTAGGAAGCGTGCACAGTACTTTGTACCATAACATGGTACTTTAGCCACATTCTTACACTTTCATATTAACACATATATCAAGTTAAAGCCATAAATCTATTAAGATTAGTGTCGGTACACACCGATTCCTTAACAACTTCACTAAAATCCCAAATCGATCTCTCGCCTTAGATCTCAAGTTCCTACATTTGATTAATCACTTACTATTTAGTAAAAGCCTATTTGGTCATAAGACTAAATCCCGAAGGATTATTGCAACCAAAACTTACCTTGTTGCCGATTGAATTAAAAATCAAATCCCGAAAACTTGTATTCTTCCCCTTTGAAATCGGCAAATCACTAGATCCCTTGAATCAATTAGTTTTCGGTTAAAACAAATAGATCTAAGTACTTAAGATAGGGCATTGGCCAAATATGTGAGTACACTTACCTTAGGGATCTAAATCCTGAAATTGCTAATTCCCTTTTGTATCTGTCGAAATCACCTATAGATTCACATGTTAGGTTCGATTCCAATCACTTAAAATAGGTCTTGGCCGAATGTCTTAAACACATACCTTGTGATTTCAAATCCCAAAACTTTCCTCCTTGTAGTCGATAATCTCGTAATCCCAAGCTTTCCTTCAAAGTTTGGCCAACATGTATATGGCATTAGAATCTTAACTTTCAGTTTACAGAAGAAAGAAAATAATAGCAATTGATCCTTACCCTTACTTGAAGAAGTCGACAATCTCCTTCCTAACACTACTTCAAAGTTTCGACTATAACCTAAGTGAACACTAAACAGATGTCGGCTTTTGATGAATTGAAATAAAGAAGGAAAAATCTGCTAATGGTGGTATCTTGAATTTTCGGCTTTGACTAACAAAAGAAGGAGAACAAATGAAGAAGAGAGAATTTGCTAGAGAATTTCAGAGAGGAAAAGAGAGAATGAAGAATAGCTACCCTTTTCCCTTGTTGCTGAAATTAATCTACATAGAGACCCTCATTAAGCCAACTCTTCCTATTTTGATAAATTTTATCTCTTTAATTATCATCTAAAATAAAAGATAATTCAAACAACTATCCTTACCTAGTGAAATTACTAAACTCAAAGTCCCTTACTTGGCCATCACTTCTCCTCATTCTCCTAGTTAGAGAATAATTCTTCATTTATCATCTATTATCCTTAAATAAAATAAAAGGGATAAAACCCTAAAATTTAGCCATGTGTAGTCCATCTCTCGCTTACGGAAGCAAAAATAAAATTTCTTTTATTTGCTTCCCAAGTGACTCGATCCTCGCCCAAATACACAAGCTTGTGGCGTCACTTGCTGGGCTTTTAAGTCGTGCCTTCAAGCCACTTTGACAAGCCTGTTTGTGTGTCAAACTTCTTCTATTAATTTTCTTAAGGCCACATTGCCTTAGTTTCCTCTTTTAACGTAAGTTTCCAAAATGTTCACTTTCCTTTTTTAACTTAGGTTTCCAAAATGTTCACTTTCCTCTTTTAACTTAGGTTTCCAAAATATTCAAAATACATTCATAACACATAAGACATGTCATTTCGTACAATTAAACCGAAAATGCATTGGCCTTTTTCAGGATATTACAGTTCTACCCCCTTAAAATAATTTCGTCCTCGAAATTTCCTAGCTAAAATAATTGAGGGTATTGCTGTCGCATTGCCTCTTCTGGCTCCCACGAAGCTTCCTCCGATCCATGATTGCGCCATAACACTTTGACTAGGGGAACTGACTTCCTCCGTAATATTTTCACATCACGTTCCAATATCTGAATCGGCTTTTCCTTGTAGGATAAGTCTGGTCTTAGCTCCACTTCTTCAACTGGTACCACATGAGATGGATCCGATCGGTAGCGACGTAGCATGGACACTTGGAATACGTCGTGCATCTGCTGCAACTCTGGTGGCAACTCTAGCTGATATGCCACTGGCCCAACTCGCTTTAGCACTCGATAGGGCCCTATAAACCTTGGGCTTAGCTTCCCTTTCTGACCAAACCTCATTACCTTCTTCCAAGGTGAGACTTTCAGAAACACTTGGTCTCCCACTTCAAACTCTATTTCCTTTCGCTTGAGGTCGCCAGAAGACTTACGCCTATCGAGGCTTCCTTTAACGGTGTTCGGATTATCTCAACCTTCTCTTTAGTTTACGCCACCAACTCTGGTCCCAAAACTCGACGTTCTCCTAACTCAGTCCAACAAGTAGGAGTTCGACACTTCCGACCGTACAATGCTTCATATGGTGCCATCCCGAATGCTAGCCCGATAACTATTGTTGTAGTGCTTAACGCTAAAGGCAAGTAATCCTCCCAACTTCCTCGAAATCCATCACTGACCTCTCAACATATCCTCCAACACTTGTATTACCCGTTCGATTTGCCCGTCGATTATGGATGAAAAGTCGTAGTGAAGTCCAACTTAGTGCCTAAAGCTTTATGAAGTGCCCTTCAAAACTGAGACGTGAACCTTGGGTCTCTATCTGAAATAATTGACACCGGCACTCCGTGTAACCTTACAATCTCTGCCACGTATAATTTGGCTAACTCCTGAAGGGAATAATCCACTCTTACCGGGATGAAGTGTGCGAACTTAGTCAAACGGTCCACTATTACCCATACCGAGTCCTTCTTAGTAGGCGTAAGGGGAAGCCCACTAACGAAGTCCATGGTAATTCTTTCCCACTTCCACTACGGAATCTCGATTGGCTGAAGCAATCCCGATGGAACTTGGTGTTCAGCCTTAACTTGTCGGGCATGTCGGACATTTTCCCATGAATTGATAACTTCCGTTTAAGATCGGGCCACCAAAATTGTTCTATTAGATTTACATACAACTTAATGCCTCCGGGATGCATAGCATAAGGGCTACTATGCGCTTCCTAAAGAATCCTCTGTCTTAACTCCTCGTCCTTTGGCATACAGACTTTTCCTTTGTAGCACAATACTCCTTCATCATTAATGCCATAATCCTCTAACTCTCCGATTCGTACTTGTCGTAACTTAGCACTTAGGTCCTTATTAGTCAAGCGTCCCTTTTCACCTCATTCGACCATGTGGGTTTGACTTGCAATTACGCCAAGCGAGCTTCCATCATCATACAAACTTAAGTGAGCAAATATAGCCCTTAGATCTAACACAACCTTGAGCTTAGGGCATCGGCTACCACATTCTTTGGCGGGTGGTACTCTATCGAGCAATCATAATCCTTCAATAACTCCACCCACCTTGTCCGCTTTAAGTTCAACTCCTTACGAGTCAACAGATACTTAAGGCTCTTGTGGTCATGTAGATCACCGACCTTTCTCCATAGAGATAGTGCCCCATACCTTAAGGCGAAAACCACTACCGCCAATTCCAAGTCATGGGTTGGATAGCTAACTTCATGCGCCTTAATCGCCGAGATGCATATCGACTACCTTTCCATCTTACATCAATACGCAACCCAAACCGGTATGGGAAGCGTCACAATACACCGTCAATTCCTTTCCTACCTCTGGCTGAATCAATACTGGAGCTTCCGTTAAAACCTTCTTAAGCTTTTCAAAGTTCTCCTGTTGCTTATCCGACCATACAAAGGGTACTTCCTTCCTCAACAACTTTGTCAAAGGCGCGGCTATAGATGAGAACCGTTCCACAAACCTTCTGTAATAGCCTACCAAACCTAAGAAACTTCGGATCTCAGCCACAGACCTAGGTGGCTTCCAATCCAACACCGCTTCGATCTTCCTAGGATCCACTCTTATTCCCTCTGCGGATACCACATGCCCTAAGAACGCCACCTCCTTGAGCCAAAATCCACACTTGCTGAATTTGGCATAGAGATTCTTCTCCCTTAACACTTGCAGCACAACTCTGAGATGCTCATCATGCTCCTCTTTAGTCTTGGAGTACACCAAAATATCGTCGATGAACACGACGACGAACCTATCCAAGCAAGGTTGGAAAACTCGATTCATCATATCTATGAACGCGGCTGGAGCGTTCGTCAACCCAAACGGCATTACTACAAACTCAAAATGGCCGTAGCTTGTCCTAAAAGCTATTTTATGGATATCTGCCTCCTTTACCTTCAACTGATGATATCCCGACCTCAAGTCTATCTTTGAGAATACTGCGGCCCCTTTCAGCTGATCAAAGAAGTCATCAATTCTTGGCAAAGGATACTTGTTCTTAATGGTCACTTATTTAGCGGCGATAATCTATGCACATACGCATAGTTAGTCCTTCTTCTTTACAAAGCGGAGACGGGTGCTCCTCATGGAGACACACCGGGTCGAATGAACCCACGATCCAAGAATTCTTGGATTTGAGCCTTGAGCTTCACTAACTCCTTTGGCGCCATTAGATGGAGCGATTGACACAGGAGCTATTCTCAGTAGCAAATCTATTCCAAATTCCACCTCCTATCGAGGGTATTCTGTAATTCCTCTAGAAACACATCTTCAAAGTCCTTTCTTTGTTCTAACTCCATCGACACCTTCTTCCTTTTCACCCAACGCACTTACGAAGGCTAAGAACGCATACCGCACCTTTCCTAACCATTTTCTCGACCTTCAACGCTGAAACTACGTTAGACGGTAGTTTCTTCTTTCTCCGATCATTACTACTACTTCATCCCTAGGGTCCTTAGTTCCATTTGTCTAGCCGCACAATCCAACATGGCTCGGTGCTCTACTAGCCAGTCCATTCCAAGTATGAGTTCAAACTCACCAAAAGGTAGTTCCATTAAGTCAGCCCGAAAGTTCACTCCCTAAATCTCTAGAGGTACATTCCGAAAGATCTTATCCACCACTACAGTTTGGCCTAATGGGCTTACTACGGTCATCCGCCTATCCGAAAGTTCGAGTCTAGGCCTAGTGTTTCCACTACACAACATGCAACATAAGAATGGGTCGAGTCCACATCAATCGAGCAAAATAGGGCTTGCCATAAATAAAAACGTCTGGGCTATAACATCCGTGCGTCTCCATCCTCCCTCCAAAGGAAGCGCATAAACCAAACCCGCTACCTTGCCTCGGTGTTAGTAGCACCTCGCCTTGTGTTCCACGTCTTACGCCCAACACCATTACCTCATTATTGAACCACGACCTCGTTGAAATTCTGTCCTCCTCTACCGGCTGATTAACATTACGAGTTCTTGATCGACTTTCATCGGTTTCTTAGGACAATCTTTGAGCATATGGTCCTTGGACCCACACTTAAATCATCCTCCATCTTTTCCGGCATTCCCCTAAGTGCTTCTTTCCATAATGATCACAAGGACGATACTGCCATCCTGTACTAGCTTGCTGATTTCGTGGCTCATCAACTCTAGGCCTCTTTTGAACCTTCCCAGACGATTCAAAACCTCTTTTTAGTTTATTTCGATCCATAGTCTACTTTGTAGCATCCTTAATTCCCTCGGCTACCTTGGCCTTTTCTACAAAAGCAAAAAACTCCCGCTCTTGATGCGGTGCTATCAATAATCTCAAATCATCCCTTAGTCCGTCCTCAAAACAGACACAGCGTTCATGCTCGATTGCTACTACTCTTGAGCATATCACTCAAACTCAAAATTCACTTCATACGCCGCTCTCGACTTGTTCCTTGAACCATTCGAAAAGCCTTCCTCTCGCTCATCAATATATCCGGTCCCCACATATTTCTTACGTCTGTTGTCTTAACATAATCCCGTGTCAAATCCTCGGTTGTGGTACCATCCCGAATCGTTAACCACCATTGATCGCTTCATCGCGTATGATGCCACCATTTCTTTCAACTTCTCTTGAGGTCGGTCGAGCTCATCCATAACGCGCTCGGTGCGCCTCCAAAAGATTCGGTATCTTTGGGTGCTACACGAGACACTCCACGGAACACCTCACTCCGTTGGCTCGAGTCGCTTCAGTCTGGACTTAGAGCTCTCATATTTCGCCTACTCCGACCACCATTTCTAGAACTCAAGACTGACTGCGATCAAGATCATCCCCGTCTCGAGCCTCTTCGCTCGACACCAGCGGTGGGGTGGTGGTGGCGGTGGTAACTCATTGTCGGACCCTTGACCCGATCTAACGGGTTACGACCTTCGCCATTCTTCCCTATCGCGTCCATGACGACCGCGTCCTCTAGAACACATATCTAACGATGCGCTTTAATCGATTTAAGAAAGTTTTATGAATTAGCCCTTATTCCAATCGATTATCCACACGAAGTTTTATGAAAAAATTTTAAGAGTGGTTCTTTCGTATTCATACATGCACACAGTCTTCACATTCATACATCCATCAATCAATTATGAACTTCCGTTCATTCGTAGAAATGTTGTAGTTTTCATTGTTGTTGTTTTTCCACTACCGTGGGTATTTATGTAATTTGTCCTCTGGGTATTTTCGTAACTTGTCAAAATAAGGTTCTTTGGTGATGTTGTCAATAAGGGTATTTTGGTAATTTTAAAATCTCGGGGTATTTCAAAAATTTTGAAATTACGGGTATTTCAATAATAAACCGAGTTAAATTTGTAAAGTTTAATAATTGAGGATATTTCAAAATTTGCAAAACTTTGAGGGTTCTTTTGATAAATTTATTTTCCAAAACGATGAAGTTGCAAAATTTTGGAAATCGAGGTCATTTTGGAAATTTTGGTAAGTTAGGGCAATTTTGTGATTTACCAAAATCAAGGTATTTACGATAATTTGCAAATAAGGGTTTTGGACTTGTTATAAAATAAATGAAAATGTTGATTAGAAGCTGTGGGTATTTTAGACATTTTATAAACCAAGGGCATTTTCATAATTTTACCACTAGGGTATTTTTGTAATTTTATAAATCGAAATTTTTGGAAATTTGTGTGGGAAAAAATAGTTTTCACAATTTAAAGAAAAGTGATTTCAAGAGTTTTAAAATTAGGGTTCTTATATATATTAAAAAACATGGCTAGTTCCTTTCGGGTTTTAGTTATTGGGTTTAGCTTTATGTAGGAGTCTTCTTGGTCGGGGTGAACAAAGCTACGCACTGTAGGATTCAGTGGAGAGGAGGTGAGTCACATGGATGCTTAAATACCAAGCTCCCACTGAAACCATTCCTAGGCATGCGTCTGGGTTGCCACACCCATTAAGTCCTCTGGGTTAGGGTGAACCAAAGCTACGCACTGTAGGATTCTGCAAGAGGAGGTGAGTCACTAGGACTGCTTAAATACTGTGCTCTTAGGATCCAATCCTAGGCATGCGCATGTGAGTTACCACACCCTAACTCGGTTGACTTAGCCATACGTTTGTTTAGTTAGGCATTTAAGTCTTATGTAGTAGTTGGGGTAGACTAGTCCTAGGGTTCAAGTACCTATCATTCTATTCTACGTTCCATTCCTTTTCTACCCTTCTATAAATCACATAATCACACAGATGGTTAGGGGTACTTACGGTGGATCATGAATTGGGAGACATAGGTGCCATGCCATCAAACCCGCCTATTTTGAAATACCTCCATAAAACTCATTTGGGCTCGATTTGAAAATGTTTTGGGCCTTAGACCACGTGCCGAGAGTTTAAAACTAGGCTCGATACCAAATTGAAACACCACACCCTACCACGAGCTGGACCAGATCTGGTATGTTCCTCGATTTACCGGTTCAAAATTCTTTTGTTACTTTGAAGCGTGTGTTTTGAAGATAGTTTGTTTATGGGTTGGGCTCGAGTTGAAAACAAGTTTATTTTTATATTGAAAACCCATTTATTTAGGGTGACAAAATATTTAAAGTTTATTTTAAATTAAATCGACTTAATCTCTAAATAACGTAAATTAAGTAACATAGTAATTAAAACAATAATAAAATCATCACTATGGCCTTATTACATAGAACAAAACCCAAAATAAAATAGTAGAGCACTTAAATAAAATAAAATGTCCAAATTAAATAAAACTTCAAGTGAGCATGGCCACCACAAGTTCTGTCATTCCGGTCCATCACTTGTTCATCACCAAACATGTTCCCTAGCAACGGGTGAGTCAAGAGACTCAATGTGTAACCAATACTAAATTTTAATAGATTTAGGCATACCATACATATCATGTTCACATAATAATTCAAGATAATGATGCAACCCGAACCCAAACCTAGATGCCATCCGCTACACATCCCCGTACCAACCTGCACACTGTGGAGACTACTAAGTCAACCCTCCATCCGCTACACACCATCGAAGGCAGTCGCTGCAGTCGACGTGCTCATCGCCCATATAAAATTCGTGGCATAGCCACCAGATTAAATAATTGTGTCATGAGACACCACATTCAGATATTGTAACCGAAGTTACCACATTCATATAATGTGACCGAAGTCACCACATTCAGATAATGAGACCGAAGTCACCACTTTCACTTCCCCTTTTTCATATAACCCGAATGTCCCATATTATTCATATCATGCATATCATACTTAAATCCACATTTATGTCACTTTTCACATGTTAAATATAACATATTTCGTAATCCTAGTAAGAGTAGGAACGTGCACTCGAGTACTTTGTACCATAACATGGTACTTTAGCCACATTCTTACACTTTCATATTAACACATATATCAAGTTAAAGCCATAAATCTATTAAGATTAGTGTCGTACACACCGATTCGCTTAACAACTTCAATTGAAATCCGAAATCGATCTCATCGCTTTAGATCTCAAGTTCCTACATTTGATTAATCACTTACTATTTAGTAAAAGCCTATTTGGTCATAAGACTAAATCCAAGGATTATTGCAACCAAAACTTACCTTGTTGCCGATTGAATTAAAAATCAAATCCGAAAACTTGTATTCTTCCCTTTGAAATCGGCAAATCACTAGATCCCTTGAATCAATTAGTTTTGGTTAAAACAAATAGATCTAAGTACTTAAGATAGGGCCTTGGTGAATATGTGAGTACACTTACCTTAGGGATCTAAACTCAAATTGCTAATTCCCTTTTGTATCCGTCGAAATCACCTATAGATTCACATGTTAGGTTCGATTCCAATCATTTAAAATAGGTCTTGGCGAATGTCTTAAACACATACCTTGTGATTTCAAATCCAAACTTTCCTCCTTGTAATCGACAATCTCGTAATCCCAAAGCTTTCCTTCAAAGTTTGACCAACATGTATATGGCATTAGAATCTTAACTTTCGGTTCTGTAAGAAAGAAAATAATAGCAATTGATCCTTACCTTTACTTGAAGAAGTCGACAATCTCCCTCCTAACACTACTTCAAAGTTTCGGCTATAGTCTAAGTGAACACTAAACAGATGTCGGCTTTTGATGAATTGAAATAAAGAAGGAAAAATTGGCTAATGGTGGTATCTTGAATTTTCGGCTTTGACTAACAAAAAGAAGGAGAACAAATGAAGAAGAGAGAAATTTGCTAGAGAATTTCGGCAGAGGAAAAGAGAGAATGAAGAATAGCTACCCCTTTTCCCCTTGTTGCTGAAATTAATCTACATGGAGACCCTCATTCGGCCAACTCTTCCTATTTTGATAAATTTTATCTCTTTAATTATCATCTAAAATAAAAGATAATTCAAGAACTATCCTTACCTAGCGAAATTACTAAACTCAAAGTCCCTTACTTGGCCATCACTTCTCCTCATTCTCCTAATTAGAGAATAATTCTTCATTTATCATCTATTATCCTTAAATAAAATAAAAGGGATAAAACCCTAAAATTTAGCCATGTGCAGTCCATCTCTCGCTTCGGAAGCAAAATAAAATTTCTTTTATTTGCTTCCCAAGTGACTCGATCCCTGCCCAAATACACAAGCTTGTGGCGTCACTTGCTGGCTTTTAAGTCGTGCCTTCAAGCCACTTTGACAAGCCTGTTTGTGTGTCAAACTTCTTCTATTAATTTTCTTAAGGCCACCTTGCCTTAGTTTCCTCTTTTAACGTAAGTTTCCAAAATGTTCACTTTCCTCTTTTAACTTAGGTTTCCAAAATGTTCACTTTCCTCTTTTAACTTAGGTTTCCAAAATATTCAAAATACATTCATAACACATAAGACATGTCATTTCGTACAATTAAACCGAAAATGCATAGGCCCTTTTCAGGATGTTACATACTTATACCACCTTGTATCAACTTATACACAACCACCTCTCTGATATACCCGTTGAACAATTTAGAATACTATCGGATACTCAGGAATCTCGCACCCTAAGTGCCACAAATGTAGCCGAAGCTATCCCAATCTTGTATCACATATAATGCTCACACTAGAGCTATCAACGAGCCTGCTCACACAAGCTGAAGGTCATGATGAAGCTACATAGTGCTGCTCATACAAGCTGACAAGTATCTGCAACACATGCCGGATAACTCAGCCACCGGTAGGACGTACGGACCATCACCCAAATCACATAACCCCTAATGACATGTCATTCGTATCCTAATCTATTCCTAAGGTTCAACCGGGATTTCTTATTCGTCGAATCATCATAGAACATGTCCTTAGAGTCGTACTCACAACTTATGCAATATCAAAGCATTGAAAATATAATTATAACCAAGTTTATTATATACGAACTTACCTCGAATGCAAAAACGGCGTAACAAGTCGATTAATCCGAAACCTTGTTCTTTCCCCAATCTAAATCTATATTTCGCCTTTCTTAATCTAAATAATATCAAATTTAGCTTATTTAATTATCACTCTACTCAATTTAGTCCAAAATACACATTTAGGCAAATTTACACTTTTTCCCCTAATATTTCAATATTTTTACAATTTAGTCCTTATTTCATAAAATCACAAATTAATGCAACTCAACCAAAATCCATGCAAGCTGAATTTCAATTAGGTCTCTAACAGTCCATGTTTTTCATTTATTTCACAATTTAACCACAAAATTTACACATTTCACAATTTAATCCCTAATTGGACATTTTACTAAAAATCACTTAACAAATGTTGTTTATCTAACAACAAGCATGCATTTTCTACAATTAAACATAAAAAAACACCAAAATTTGTCAATGGCAAAACCCTAAACCTTTAACAATTTTGTAAATTAGTCCCTAGGCTAGCTAGATTAAGCTGCAACGATCTCAAAAAAGTTGAAACCATTAAAAACGAGACAAAAACCATACCTAATTGAGCAAGGATAGCATGGTGAATATTGAAGCTAAGAAAACAGCTTTCTTTCCCTTGTATAATTAATTAGATGAAGAAGATAATGAATAAAATGGCTTTTCTTTTATTAAATTATCATCTATTAACCATTTTACCTATTTAACCTTAATTATAAACTATCAAAAACACTTAAAAGATGCCCAAGAATGTCCACTCATATTAACAATGGTAATTTTAACATATAAGGACCTCCATTTTAAATTTCTATAGCCATTAGAACACCACTTTTACACTTTACGCGATTTAGTCCTTTTTATCAAATTGACCATTCAAACAATAAAATTTCTTAACGAAACTTTCACACAAACATACTATCATGCTGTAAACATTAAAATAATAATAAAATAATTATTTTGAATTCAGATTTGTGGTCCCGAAACCACTGTTCTAATTTGACTAAAAATGGGTTGTTACATATTTTCTATCATCAAACATCAAAACACATCTATATTCATCAATGGTAAAAACCTATGCCTTAAATAGTTTTGCAAATTAGTCCCTCGGCTAGCTAGATTAAGCTACAACGACTTTGAAAACATAGAAATCATTAAAAACGGAACAAAAATCACTTACTAATAAAACTTTAAAGTGGCCAAACCTAGATGAATAAAATGGTTTCATTCCCTTGAATATTCGGTTGAAGATGATGACTAAAAAGATGATACTTGGTTTTATTTCATTTATTTAGTCTTTATTTATTAATTTACTATTATAACCTTTAATAAAAACATTAAAATTCACTTAAATGATGACCATCTTTATCCACTGACATTAACAATGGTCTAATTACAACATAAGGACCTCTACTTTAAAGTTCTATAGCTATTAGACACCTTTAGCTAATAGAACTCAAGTTTTACACTTTACGTGATTTAGTCCTTTTTATCAAATTAAGCACTTAAACGATAAAATTTCTTAACGAAATTTTTACACAGTCATACTATCATGCTATAAACATTAAAATAAGAATAAAATAATTATTTTGACCTCAAATTTGTGGTCCCAAAACCACTATTCTAATTTGACTAAAAATGGGTTGTTACAAGGATACAGTTGTGTGTCCCTTGTTCGAAAGTTACATGGCCTAGGGTGATTTCACACGGCCTGGCCACATGGCCATGTGACCCTTGTTTCACAATTTTTGTAACTTTTTTCCTAAACTTTCCAATTTGTTTCAAATTAGTCCCGAATTACTTCTAAGCTATTTTTAGGGCCTCAAAGGCTCAATTTAGGGACAATATGTATGAGAATGAATTTTTTTTGATATATTTAAAGAATTGTATATTATGATGTTTAAATGTTTTTGGTTGTACGGTAATGCTTCGTAACCCTAATTCAGCGACAGAGATGGGTTAGGGGTGTTACAGTATAGGGACGTTACATTAAGTGTTAGAGTATTAATCAATTAAATGTTAATAAGTGCAACCTCTTTTTCTAAATATTTGTATATCATTGACACACTAATAAGAGTTACCAAGAATAGGGATGAGCCCGATAAAATTTTTCAAACATTTTCACATTTGAAATAGTATACTAAAGTGAAATAAAGGCCATTGTGAAAAACAAGGGACATGGTCATGTCTTTAGGCCATGTGGACCTTGGAGACTGTGTGGTTCCAAAAAAACTTTCTTCCAGTATTCACAAGGCTATGTGGTTAGCCTGTGTGTAACACCCCAAACACGGCCTAGACGTTATGGCCGGATCTAGCATGTCACATAAAAAAGGTTATTTAAAAACTATGCATTCATTAAAACCCTTCCTCAACTTAAGACTTTCTACAATTTAAAAATTCTGAATTCGTTGCTTACTAAAATAGGGTCTTGCTCAAATTTATTTTCTTACAAAAATATTATCATTTTCAAAACTTGGTCTTGATGCAGAAGTCTGACTTAAGTAGTCGCGAGAACGTGATATTTTGAAAACAGTAGTTATTGTTTTAAAAACCCGAGGTTAATAAATTAGCAGTTTGTAATTAAAAGAAATACCAAATAAAAGTTAAAAAGAAAACCCAATGGCCTTATTATATAAATTATTAACCCAATAATTAAAATAAAGTAAAAATAGAGTTGCTAAGTTCAGCTTTAAAGTATGTCGGTCGTGTGGCCACCCCCGAGTCCTCCACAGCTCCAAATCCTCTAAAGCTAGGTATTACCTGCATGGTTAAAAGAAAGGGTGAGTTACGAGAACTCACTGTGTAATCCCCTATAACGGTTATATCCTGGGCCCGAGCCCATACTATGTCAGTTTGGGCCCGAGCCCATACTGTGTCAGTGTGGGCCTAAGCCCTATTCGGTAACAATCTAGGCCTAAGCCCCAAATCATATCAATGTAATGGACATGTACCCACCCCATTCCAACCAAACTCTCCACCCGTACCAACCAATCTCTCCATGTGGGGACCATGTAAACCCACTCAACCAAACACTCCAATGATGCAACCGAGCTGCTAATAACGGTATATGTGGCTGATGTGGCAATGCCACTATAATGGTATGTGGCAATGCCACTGTAACGGTATGTGGCGATACCACTAGAACGGTACTTCCTCCAATCAGCAAACCCAACCCAATGCAATATGTTATGAATGCAGTGTATTACGATCATATACAGAGATATATAAAAATCACATGAACAACATTTAAGCTACCACTAAGTGTATAATGGTCATTTTTTCATTTAGGGGTAGAACGGTAATTTCACCCCTCGGGAGTATTTGATAATTAACCCACTAAGGGTATTTCAGTAACTTCAACCATTGAGGGTATTTTGGTAATTTTTCCACTAAGGGTATTTCTATAATTTACCCACTAAGGGTATTTCGGAAATTTACTCATCTATCGGCCTTTTCGGAGGCTTACTGTCGCTTCGAGCGACACAGGTTCCCTTTCGGTCATAGCGATGTAATTGGGCATAAAGTCCAATTTCGGCCCAAATAGGCCCACAAAATCATGTGGCCCAATCAGGCCATTTTGGTCTCAGTTCTGTGGACTTCGCAGCCGTATCAATCATTCGGCACTTACCATAGATTTCACTCATTTGGGCCTGTTAACCCATTAGGCCCACGTAACCCACTTCGACTAAACAAGGCCCATTACTGCCTAAGCCCATGAGAAAGATCGTGGCACTCTCAAAGGTCTATCGCCCATGTTCGTAGCTCGATTTATCACTACGAGCATTCGTACGTTCGAGTGATCTCGGATGCCAATGTTCTAGCTTTTTGGTATTTCGTCTATTAGCTACTTCACAGATCATAGCATTATCAGAACATACGGGAGTGTAAGATTACGCACCTGTTATGGGTTGTAGGTTGAAGCTCCCAAGATTAAGCACCTATGAAAACAACAGTTTTAATCGATTAGCTTCAACCCTTGCTAAGACATCTCCATAAAATTGAAACCATTAAATCAATCTACGCTACTTACCACCAAACAAGAGATCTCCTACAAGGGAAGGATAATCGGCCCTAGACTTTGGCTAAGAATGATGAGTTCCTAGTAACATTCGATGAAAAAGAAAGTATTAGCGATAACCATCCCATAGTAATAGTGATGAAAGCCTTTTTGGACAAAGAAAAAAAAACACAACGAAACAAGAAGAATACCTACCCCGAATTCACTATAGTCACACTTACCAACCAATTTTTGAGATTTGAAGGCTGAATGAACGGAGAGGAGGATATGCTTAGACCCTAATAGATTCGGCCTACACTAAAGGAGTCAAGGTTTAAGTGCTTCGACTTATGCTTTACAGGGAGAGGAGAAGAATAATAAGAGGAAGAGAAAGTGTTGTATTTGGCTAGAGAAAAAAACTGAAAAAAGAAAAGGGATTCAGTAACACACGAGCAATAACCGTGAGATGATTTTGCAAAGTAAGAAGAATAGTGTGAAGAGGAAAGAAAAGAAAGTGAAGGTAGAGGCTTATCAATTCAGCAATTAATAAGAAAAAATGAAGGAGAAAGAAAAGATGAAGAAAAGGTGAATTTGGCAGAGGTCAACAATGAAAAGAAACGACCCGAAACGTCCAAAAGTGCTAAAATGCAAACACTTCCCGAAGAAAATTCAGAGAAAATTTGGCACATCCCCTAACACAAACTGAATATGCACTCCCCAAAATGACAAGCCTTTGGCCGAAATTCCCTATTCAGCTTCCTCACATTTAGCCAACTCTCCCTCACATATCCATCCCCTTGATTTTCTCCACTATTTTTTCCTACTATTGCTCCCCTCCATCCGTTTGAAAATTTTGACCAAGTCTCCAACTCCTCTTGAAAAGTTTGATCCGAACTCTGCTTTCTCCCTCTCAAGTCACAAAATAAAAGCCTCTAATTGCAACTTGTGGGATTCGAAGCCCACTCTCCATGCCTTCCCAATGACGCCAATGCCATTGAGCTAGAAGCTTATCTTTTTTCATCTTAACACACACCATTTACTTAAGCCCTACTGCCCACAGCCCTCTCCACTAAAGGGCCAAAACTAAAATTTTCCAAGGCTCAGACTCGAACCCAGGCCTCCCTAGAATCCCCAAATACACTCAAATAACCAGTTGAGCAAGCACAACATGAAATTATGCAAAAAATTACAACCCTTAATTTTTGGGACGTTACAACTCTACCCCCATTAAAGAAATTTTGGCCTCGAAATTTACCTGATCAGAAGAGGTGAGGGTATTGCTGTTGTATCGCCTCCTTAGGCTCCCACATGGCTTCCTCTGAACCGTGATTACGCCAAATCACCTTGACTAATGGAACAGATTTCCTTCTCAGCACTTTAATATCACAATCCAATATCTGCACCGGTTCTTCCTCAAAAGTCAGATCAGGTCTTACCTCGATCTCCTCCACCGGAACTATATGAGAAGGATCAAAATGGTATCGCCTCAGTATAGAAATGTGGAATACATTATGTATACAATTTAACTCAGAAGGTAATTCTAGCTGATAGGCAACTGGCCCCACACACTTTACTTTCTAGTAAGGTCCGATAAATCTAGGGCTCAGCTTGCTTTTCCGCCCAAATCTCAGAATTTTCTTCCATGGTGAGACCTTTAAGAAAACATAACCTTCCACTGCATACTCAATCTCTTTACGCTTTAAATTAGCATACGACTTCTACCTATCTGAAGCTTCTTTTAACTGATCACGGATCAATTTCACTTTCTCCTCAGTTTCAAAAATTAGCTCTGGACCCAACAATCGTCGCTCGCCCAACTCTGTCCAATAAGTAGGGGCACGACACCTACGACCATATAACGCCTCATACGGTGCCATCTGAATACTAGATTGGTAGTTTTTGTTATAAGCAAATTCCGCTAATGGTAGATAGTCTTCCCAACTACCCTTAAAATCAATCACATAGCTTCTTATCATGTCTTCCAAAATTTGAATTACCCTCTCCGACTACCCATCAGTCTGAGGATGAAATGCCGTGCTGAAATCTAACCTCATACCCAAAGCTTCGTGTAACACTCTCCAGAATCAAGATGTGAATCCAGGTCCCTGTCCGAAACGATAGACACTAGTACCCCATGTAGCCTCACGATTTTTGGCACATACAACTTGCCCAACTTCTGTAACGAGTAATCAGTGTGAACTGGTATGAAGTGGGCGATTTAGTCAGTCGATCAAAAACTACCCATACCGAGTCTTTCTTAATAGGCATCAAGGGTAGCCCACTAACAAAATCCATGATTACTCTCTCCCACTTCCAAAGTGGAATTTTCATAGGTTGTAGAAATCTAGAAGGCAGTTGATGCTCAGCCTTCACTTGCTGGCATGACAAACACTTACTTACAAAATCGGTAACCTCACGCTTAAGTCTTGGCCACCAGTACAGTTCACGTAGATCTCGGTATAACTTGTTTCTATTGGGATGCATAGCTATGGGATACTATGCGCCTCCCGTAGAATAGATTGTTTTAACTCAGAATCCTTCGGTACACAAACACTCCCACGGAAGCATAATACTCTTTCACTATGCAGCCCAAAATCCACAGTCTCTCCCTTCTTCACCAGTTGAAAACGAGGAACCAACGATTCATCCATTAACTGCTTCTCTTTAATTTGATTAATCCAAGTCGATTTTACTTGCAATTCAGCTAACAAACTACCATCCTCAAACAGTGAGATGAGCAAACATTGCTCTTAGATCAGATACAATCCTACGGCTTAATGCATCCGCTACTATGTTATCTTTTCCCGGATGATACTCGATCGATCAACCATAATCCTTTAGCAACTCTATCCATCTTCGTTGTCTAAGATTCAACTCTTTTTGAATAAGGAGGTACATAAGACTTTTATGGTCGGTATAGATGATCGACTTCTCCCCGTACAAGTAGTGTCTCCAAATCTTTAGTGTGAATACCATCGCAACTAATTCTAAGTCATGAGTTGGGTAATTCACCTCATGTGGCCTAAGCTGACGAGACGCATAAGCCACCACTTTACCCTCTTGCATCAGCACACATCCTAGACCCGTGTGCGACGCATCACAATAGACAACAAATTCCTTTCCAGCCTCTGGCTGAATTAATACTGGGGCTTCAGTTAGAATCTTTTTCAATTTCTCAAAACTTTTCTGCTGTTTAACAGTCCAAACAAGCGGTACTCCCTTACGTAGTAACTTAGTTAGGGGTGCAGCAATAAACAAAACCCCTCAACGAACCGATAATACCTGGCCAAACCAATAAAACTTCGAATCTCAGAAATCAACTTCGGTGGCTTCCAATCCAATACGGCCTCAATTTTTCGAGAATCAACCCTAATCCCCTCGGCAGACACGACATGACCCAAAAATGTCACCTCTCGCAACCAAAACTCGCACTTGCTGAATTTGGCATAAAGTTATTTTCTCTCAATATTTGTAGAACCACCCGGAGATGTGAACCATGCTCCTCCTCGGTTCTGAATATACTAGAATATCATCTATAAACACTACCACAAACCGGTCTAAATAGGATTAGAAAACCCAGTTTATTATATCCATGAAAGTGACTGGTGCATTCGTTGACCCAAACGGCATGACCAAAAACTCGTACTGTCCATAACGAGTCCTGAATGCTTTCTTATACACATCTGCCTCTTTAACCCTTAACTGATGGTATCCCGATCTAAGATCTATCTTAGAGAAAATTGAAGCTCCATGCAGCTGATCAAACAGATCGTCTATCCTTGGTAACGGGTACTTATTCTTAATCGTCAGTTTGTTCAATTGACGATAATCAACACACATGCGCATTGACCCATCCTTCTTCTTCACAAACAATAGTGGTGCTCCCCATGGAGACACACTCGTTGTAACACCCCTAAACCATATCCGTCGCCGGAATAAGGTTACGAGGTATTACCCGACCTTAACACTCCTCAAATGCACTTTTATACATGTTACTACTTAAATATAATATACCAAATCATACTATCGAAAAGAAAGCATTATCCCTAGTCAAATACCAAAAGCGTTTAGTAATATTTCACAAATAAAATTCAATAATAACTAATGACTCATTATTCAATGAATTATTCACTATTACAAATTACATAAGCATACGTCATTATGGATTTCATAATTCTCTTATTACATTATCACTTAAAATCATATCATTCATATATGTAACCATTTTTCATTATATCTTGTCATGTACCTAAATGTCAACCTATTCATCAATTCACATATTCATCCATCCCATTCTAAGAATGTCGATTACTCACATACATATATATATATATATATTTATGTAATTATAACTACATAATCATACCTCAATACTTATTTCACATAATCGAATATAATTAGCCTTCAAATGTAAAACTAAACTTCAAACAAGAACAACTTATAACTTAGTATTTTATTTATGCATTTAACATACAATACATGCAAATAGTAGTACTTATGTTCATTTAATTCTTTACTATATGATATGCCCGAATTGAACATAGTTTACATGCATTTATGCGTACCATAGGTATTCTTTCAAGTATAGAATTTTACTCTAATGCTTACCACAAAGGCATACCTATTTAAACATTAACAAATGACATTACAAGTATGAATACATATATATATATATTTTACCATGCATAAACAAGTCACTAAAACAAAATAAGATAACTATTTTTGCGTGGTTTCTTTGAACATTCACATTTACTCCTTTATACCTAAGTATATATATATATCCCAATATTTTACCATATATATATATATATATATCATATGATCATTTCCGTGTATGATTTAAAACATAACCGAAATCACATATTCAAAGGTATTTGATGCAAGCTACCATATCAAATATGAAACTTAAACTTAACCAAAAGCAAACATTTTATTCCCAAGGCCATATTTATATTTACAACCGACATCATTCATTATTTATCAAAACAAAATCTATACATACCTTTGATTCAAAAGTTTACAAAACATGACTATACCAAAGAGGGTGATAGTGTGGTCGACTGTCTTGATGATTCCCTGAGCCTGTAGTTGTATAATCAATCTATAACATAGAACACAAACATAAACAGAGTAAGCTCACTAGCTTAGTAAGTCCTAAGCACATACACTTTTAATGAACACACAGGTAAACACCTTAATCTTCAACTAATAAAATTGTATGTAAATTTTTTTCTATATATATATATAATACACTAATAGAATACTAAGGTAAACTTTGATATCAATTATCATCACTATATCATTCTAAACATATACTTTATCAACTTCACATATAAGCTATGTATATTCACATCAATGAAAGGTTCAATATTATATGATATCGAACTTGAACAATTGACCCCTTTCTACACATCAAATTGATTCAAATCGAAAAGAACTCAACTCACTTTCTTTCTTACTAATATAGTAGGCAAATTCTTACCCGAACCTTTAGCACAAAACTAGATATACATCTCACCTTGTTTGATTCTCAGAATCTCCATTTATAGCATATCACCGGCATAAAGCCTGCTAGGCATTTAAAGCCCAAAATAGTTCACCAAGACGAAGCACGCTAGGCATTAGAGCGAAATAGATCACAAGCATGAAGCACGCTAGGCATTAAAACCGAAATAGATCACCAAGACGAAGCACGCTGAGCATTAGAGCGAAATAGATCAAGACGAAGCACGCTAGGCAATAAGCTGAACATGTCATAGGCACTAGGCACCGCTAGGCATTTAGCCCGAATTCAACGCATTTAACATTTCAATACAATTTAATTAATCTGAAATCACCACAACTTATATACTTCATACAACTTTCATTTATCAAACCAAACTTACTTACTTATATCACATTTAACAAATTAAACTCATTATCAATTTATACTACCACATTCGCCAACATACATTTTTATGCTTTAAATTTCCTAACTTTATCTTATGCAATGTTCATAAATATTCCTTTAGTATACACTTGTTTAGGACTTACCTCGGTTGTCGATAGCCCGTACAAATCGGCTATTCGAGAACCTTCGTCTTCCCCGATCTAAATCCATTTTCTTTGCTCTTGATCTAAAACACATTAAAATTTAGCTCATTCAAGTACATTTCATCTCAATTTAATCCCTAAGCACCTAAATAGGCAATTTACCATTTTACACCTACTATTTCAAATTTTACAATTTAATCCTTTTTGCCTAAAACACAAAATACACACATTTAGCAAAAAACCATACAAGGGCGAATATTCACACTACCATTATAAGTCTATTTCTTTCATTTATTTTGCATTTAAGCCATCTCAAATTTTATTTTTGCAAATTAGTCCTATTTACTCAATTTTCACCAAAATTTCAATACAAAACTTATCAATCTAAGTCCTAACATTAAATTTAATTCATCAAACATCAATTATCATATAAGAATACTAATGGCGAACCTTAGACATGCTCAGATTCAAAATTACAACATGGCCTGGCTACGTTTCAAGCAACGATCTTAAAACGTAAAAATTTACAAAACCAAACAAAGAAATTACCTTGAATTTGGCTTGGATATTGCCAAAATTCAAAGAACTTAGCTCCCCTTGTGTTTCTTAATATTCGCCAAGAAAGATGAGTGAAAATATCCATTTTTTATGTTTTAATTAACATATAATATGATTTTTAACCTATTTACTATTTTAACCTTATATCATAAAATTATATAATATAAAACTTAAGGTTAATTATGTCATATACCAACCCACTAACTTAAAATGGGTTATTTACCCATTTAACACTTCATATTAAAAGCCATGCTCAAACTAGCACATTACGCTTTAGTATGCCACTTTTACCTTTTACGCGATTAAGTCCTTTTTATCAAATTCGATACTTAAACGATAAAATTTTTCTACGAAACTTTCCCACACATAAATTCATATATAATAAACACTAAATATAAATATTTCTCGGGTTCGGATTCGTGGTCCTGAAACTACCATTCTGATTAGGGTCAGATTCGGTCTGTTACAACTCTCCCCCCTTAAGGATTTTCGTCCCCGAAAATCTTACCGTTAAACAACGTCGGATATTGTTGCCTCATTGAATCTTCAGGCTCCCACGTTGCCTCTTCAACTCCGTGCCGATTCCATAATACTTTCACTAACGAGATCTTTTTGTTTCTTAACTCTTTCATTTCCCGAGCTAAAATACGGATTGGTTTTTCCTCATACGTCATATCAGATTGTATCCCAATCTCAGACGGAGCAATCACATGTGACAGATCCGATCTCAGTATCTCACGAGCATAGAAACATGAAATACATCGTGTATCTTTTCTAATTGGAGGTAGCTTCAACCTATAAGCAACAGCCCAACCGTTCAATGATTTCATACGGTCCAATGAACCTCGGGCTCAACTTGCCTTTCCGGCCAAAACGGAGCACTTTCTTCCACGGAGAAACCTTTAAAAATACTCGATCTCCAACATGAAATTCAATGTCTTTACGTTTCAAATCAGCATAAGACTTTTGACGATTGAGCGACTTTCAAATTATCTCTGATAATAGCTACTTTCTGTTTGGTTTCTTTAATCAAATCAACCCGTGTATCTTATTCTCGTGAGCTCACCAAATTATAATGGTGTTCGACACTTTCACCCATACAAGGCTTCATAAGGCGCCATCTTGATACTAGATTGAAAACTGTTATTCTAAGCAAATTCAATCAAAGGTAGGTATCGTTCCCACATACCTTCAAACTCAAGAACGCAACATCTCAACATGTCCTCAAGTATCCGAATAGTTCGCCGAATGCATGCCGTCTTCATGCGGATGAAAAGTCAGTACTAAAATGTAGTTTAGTACCTAAGGCATCTTGCAACTTCTTCCAAAACCGTGATGTAAATCTTGGGTCTCGCTGAAACAATGGAACTCGGTACACCACCGCAATCTCACAATTTGTGATACATACAATTCAGCAAGTTTATCGAGTGAAAAGTCCATCTAACCCAAGCACAAAATGAAGTGATTTAGTCGGTCTATCTACTATAACCTGACGGCATCTTTCTTACTCGGTGTCATAGGAAGACCGGATACAAAATCCATTGTAATTCTATCCCATTTCCATTCGGTATCATGATTGGTGAAGTAATCTGGATGGCACTTGATGTTCGACTTTTACTTGGCGACAAATTAAGCATTTGAAACAAATTCAGATATATCCGTTTCATGCCGACCACCAATAGAATCTGTTTCAAATCATTATACATCTTTGTGCTACCGGATGAATTGATAATCAACCACTATGGGCCTCACTCGTAATCACTGTATCAAATCGAGTTTTCGGACGACATTCGGCTTTTAAAATTCAAACAATCATTTGCATCAATCTGAAAATCTGACTCTGCACCTTTTTCACACTGAATTCGTCTAGCAATCAAATCCTTGTCAACTTTCTGTGCATCGTAAATTTGTTGAATAAACATCGGTCTTGCTTGTAACTCAGCTATGATCGAACCATCACCAGACATAGCTATTTGTGCGTTCATGGCACGAAGAGCAAACAATGATTTTGACTTAACATATCCGCAACAACGTTAGCTTTTCCGGATGGTAGTCAATCACCGACTCATAGTCTTTCAACAATTCTAGCCATCTGCGTTGTCTCAAATTTAGATCATACGAGTCATTAAATACTTTAGACTTTTATGATCCGAAAAATGTGACATTTCTTTCCATATAAATAGTGACGCCAATTTTCAATGCGACAACAATGGTACGCAAGTTCTAAGTCATGCGTCGGGTAATTTCTCTCATGCGGCTTCAATTGTCTTGAAGCGTAGGCTACAACCTTGCCTTCCTGCATCAAAACGCAGCCCAAACCATTTAAAGAAGCATCAGAATAAACAACAAGTTCTTTACCCGATTTAAATTTGAACTAACACTGGAGCTTCATCAAAAGAGCTTCGGTGATCAAAACTTTTTCGACACTTTTCGACCACTCGAACGACATCTTTCGCAATAACTTTGTCAGCGGGTAGCTATCATAGAAAACCCTTCACAAATCGTCGATAATAACCCGCAAGTCCCAAAAAGCTTTGAATCTCAGAAACATTTTTCGGGGGCTTCCAACCAAGTATAGCCGAGATTTTGTTCGGATCAACTCGAATGCCTGATGCTGAAACAACATGTCCCAAAAAGCTGACCTCTTTCATCCAGAATTCACACTTACTAAACTTCGCATACAACTGCTGATTTCGCAAAGTTTGTAGCACTAACCTCAAATACTCAGCGTGTTCAATTTCATCTTTGGAGTAGATCAATATGTCATCGATAAACACTACTACAAATCGATCCAAAAACTGTCTGAAAACCCAATTCATCAAATCCATAAAAACAGCAGGTGCATTAGTAAGCCCAAAAGGCATAACCAAAAACTCAAAATGTCCGTACCTCGTCCGAATGCGTCTTTGGTACATCTATATCTCTGACTCGCAACTGATAATAACCCGACCTCAAATCTATCTTCGAAAATACTGAAGCCCCTTTCAACTGATCAAACAAATCATCAATTCGAGGTAACGGATACTTATTCTTTATAGTTACCTTATTCAGTTGCCGATAATCAATACACATTCGCATCGTTCCATCTTTCTTTCTCTCAAAAAGAACTGGTGCACCCCAAGGAGAGAAACTTGGTCGTGCAAAGCCCCTATCTGTTAACTCTTGCAATTGTACTTTCAACTCTTTTAACTCAGTAGGTGCCATCCGATATGGAGCTATTGAGATCGGAGTCGTTCCCGGTGCTAATTCAATGCCAAACTCAATCTCTCGTACTGGGGGTAAACCCGGTAGTTCTTCAGGGAACACATCTGGGTATTCACATACTATCGGTACAAATTCAATCTATTTCTCAGACAATTTATTATCCAATACATAAGCCAAATAAGCTTCGCACCCTTTTCTCACATACTTCTAGGCTAACATCGAGGATATAGCCAGGAAACCCACTTATATCATGGATTCAATTCTAATGATCTCACCGATTCGATGTCTCAAATCAATAAGCTTTCTTTTGCAATTCACCACTTTGCGTCATGCGAAGTTAACCATCCATTCCCAAAATTATATCAAACTCATCGAAAGGCAACAACATTAAATCGATCGGGAAGCAAAATCCCGAATCATCAATGGGCAACCTTTACACTTTATTAACAAACACACATCTACCCAAAGGGTTGGATACACGAATCACAAACTCAAGAGACTCAATGGCGAGTCTTCTTGAATACCGTAGTTTCACATACATATGAATGGGTCGAACCGGGATCAATCAATGCAATTACGGTAGTATCATAAAGGGTGAAAGTACCGAGAATGACATCTCGAGAAGCAAGATCCTCTCTAGCTCGGGTAACATAAGCTCTAGTGGAGCTCTAGCCTCAGATTGAACTGCCGTGTTCTTAGTCCCTTTCTGACTACCACCTACATTGCTGTAATGCACGGGTGGTGCGCCGTCTTCGATGCCTTTGCTTTCGGTCTAGAGTTACGTGGTCGATACCTTTCACCTAACATCCGCACTCTCGAATGAAATGGTGCGAGGATCCACATTTAAAGCGGGACCGATCACGAACTCTACAACTCCCGAATGCCATTTTCCACAATGCTTGCATTCAACTCTATTCGTGGAACATTACCAACACCGGTTATTGAGGTAGCTCGGGAGTCCACGGAGGTCAATCCGTCTAGGTGGATCTGTAGTAGCTTTATGTCATTTGTAGTCATCTCCGAACTTCTTGGATGTGGAATGGAAGACCTTACCAAGACCTTTTACGAATGTCTCTCGCTTCAGACGCCTTTCTCTTCTCTTTCTCGAGCTCTTGACTTTGCAAGCTCGTTCAACTAGAGTCACGAACTCTTGAATTTCAAGAATGCCAACAAACATCTTTATATCTTCATTCGTGCCATCTTCAAATCTTTTACACATAATAGCTTCAGAGAAACACACTCTCTAGCATATCTGTTGAGCGACAAATTTTCTTTCATATTCGTCACGGTCATTTGCCCTGTTTTAGTTCAAGAAATTCTTTACGTTTACGGTCGATGAACCTCTGGTGATATATTTCTTGCGAATTCATTCGGAAGAAATCCCGTTACTTTTTCTTTTGGAACCATTGATACTAGTGTATTCCACGGTGATAGGCAATGTCCCAAGTAAAGATATAGCACATTTTAAACATTCTTACGGAGAGCGGGATAGCTCATCAAGTACCGAATAGTGTTATCAAGCCACATTTCATTTCTCTGCATCATCATTATCATTAGCCTTGAATTCCTCATTTCAAATTTCCGATTTTATCAGCGGAGGCCTACTAGATCTCATTGGATCTATCATCTGGGTGTTAAAGGTACCGAGTCGATTATTCAAGGCGGAGGTTGTTGTACAAATGATTATTACGAACAAACCTGGGTAAACCATTCATTTATCATTTGGTAGAAGGCTTGTTTAGCCTCTCCTCGTGATTACTAAATCGGTTGAGAGTATAATGGTACCGATCCATGTGCGAGACCAGCGACACTCTCCACATCATCATTCTCATTTCTATCGGGATCGAGAATCCATTTACTATATAAAATACAATTGGAAATTGTTAGAAGTCACCACACTATCACATATGAAATTCAAAGGCATGTATAGCTAGACTCTTACGTACTACGGTAGTCCTAGAATCGACTAAACCGTAGCTCGATACCAATAAAATGTAACACCCTAAATCGTGATCAGTCGTGGAATAAGGTTACGAGGTATTACCCAACCTTAACACTCCTCAAATGCACTTTTATACATGTTACTACTTAAATATAATATACCAAATCATACTATCGAAAAGAAAGCATTATCCCTAGTCAAATACCAAAGCGTTTAGTAATATTTCACAAATAAAATTCAATAATAACTAATGACTCATTATTCAATGAATTATTCACTATTACAAATTACATAAGCATACGTCATTATGGATTTCATAATTCTCTTATTACATTATCACTTAAAATCATATCATTCATATATGTAACCATTTTCATTATATCTTGTCATGTACCTAAATGTCAACCTATTCATCAATTCACATATTCATCCATCCCATTCGGCAATGTCGATTACTCACATACATATATATATATATATATATTTATGTAATTATAACTACATAATCATACCTCAATACTTATTTCACATAATCGAATATAATTAGCCTTCAAATGTAAAACTAAACTTCAAACAAGAACAACTTATAACTTAGTATTTTATTTATGCATTTAACATACAATACATGCAAATAGTAGTACTTATGTTCATTTAATTCTTTACTATATGATATGCACGAATTGAACATAGTTTGCATGCATTTATGTGTACCATAGGTATTCTTTCAAGTATAGAATTTTACTCTAATGCTTACCACAAAGCCATACCTATTTAAACATTAACAAATGACATTACAAGTATGAATACATATATATATTTTACCATGCATAAACAAATCACTAAAACAAAATAAGATAACTATTTTCGCATGGTATCTTTGAACATTCACATTTACTCCTTTATACCTAAGTATATATATATATATCCCAATATTT
The DNA here is from genome assembly GCA_025506655.1 of Gossypium rotundifolium. NCBI lineage: Eukaryota > Viridiplantae > Streptophyta > Magnoliopsida > Malvales > Malvaceae > Gossypium > Gossypium rotundifolium. Next base: position 82,891,933 of record CP106723.1, read on the forward strand.
TACCATATATATATATATATATATATCATATGATCATTTCTAGTGTATGATTTAAAACATAACCGAAATCACATATTCAAAGATATTTGATGCAAGCTACCATATCAAATATGAAACTTAAACTTAACCAAAAGCAATGACCTTATTCGCAAGGCCATATTTATATTTACAAACCGACATCATTCATTATTTATCAAAACAAAATCTATACATGCCTTTGATTCAAAAGTTTACAAAACATGACTATACCAAAGAGGGTGATAGTGTGGTCGATTGTCTTGATGATTCCACGAGGCACTGTAGTTGTATAATCAATCTATAACATAGAACACAAACATAAGCAGAGTAAGCTCACTAGCTTAGTAAGTCCTAAGCACATACACTTTTAATGAACACACGGTAAACACCTTAATCTTCAACTAATAAAATTGTACGTAAATTTTTTTTCTATATATATATATATAATACACTAGCAGAATACTAAGGTAAACTTTGATATCAATTATCATCACTATATCATTCTAAACATATACTTTATCAACTTCACATATAAGCTATGTATATTCACATAAATGAAAGGTTCAATATTATATGATATCGAACTTGAACAATTGACCCTTTTCTACACATCAAATTGATTCAAATCGAAAAGAACTCAACTCACTTTCTTTCTTACTAATATAGTAGGCAAATTCTTACTCGAACCTTTAGCACAAAACTAGATATACATCTCACCTTGTTTGATTCTCAGAATCTCCATTTATAGCATATCATAGGCATAAAGCACGCTAGGCATTTAAAGCCGAAATAGTTCACCTAACACGAAGTCTGCTAGGCATTATAGCCGAAATAGATCAGGCATGAAGCACGCTAGGCATTAAAACCGAAATAGATCACCTAAGACGAAGCACGCTAGCATTAGAGCGAAATAGATCAACGACGACGAAGCTCGCTAGGCAATAAGCTCTGAACATGTCACCAAGCACTAGGCTGCTAGGCATTTAGCCCGAATTCAACGATTTAACATTTCAATACACTTTACTTAATCTGAAATCACCACAACTTATATACTTCATACAACTTTCATTTATCAAACCAAACTTACTTACTTATATCACATTTAACAAATTAAACTCATTATCAATTTATACTACCACATTCGCCAACATACATTTTTATGCTTTAAATTTCCTAACTTTATCATATGCAATGTTCATAAATATTCCTTTAGTATACACTTGTTAAGGACTTACCTCGGTTGTCGATGGGCAGGTGCAAATCGGTATTCGAGAACCTTCGTCTTTCCCCGATCTAAACTGCTTTTTCTTTGCTCTTGATCTAAAACACATTAAAATTTAGCTCATTCAAGTACATTTCATCTCAATTTAGTCCCTAAGCACCTAAATAGGCAATTTACCATTTTACCCCTACTATTTCAATTTTTTACAATTTAATCCTTTTTTACCTAAAACACAAAATACACACATTTAGCAAAATCCATACAAGGGCCGAATATTCACACTACCATTATAAGTCTATTTCTTTCATTTATTTTGCATTTAAGCCCTCTCAAATTTTTATTTTTACAAATTAGTCCTATTTACTCAATTTTCACCAAAATTTCAATACAAAACTTATCAATCTAAGTCCTAACATTAAATTTAATTCATCAAACATCAATTATCATATAAGAATACTAATGGCTGAACCTTAGACATGCTCAGATTCAAAATTACAACATGGGTCGGCTACGTTTCGAAGCAACGATCTTAAAAACGTAAAAATTTACAAAAATCGACTAAGAAATTACCTTGAATTTGGCTTGGATATTGCCAAAAATTCAAAGAACTTAGCTCCTCTTGTGTTTCTCAATATTCGGCCAAGAAAGATGAGTGAAAAATATCCATTTTTTTATGTTTTAATTAACATATAATATGATTTTTAACCTATTTACTATTTTAACCTTATATCATAAAATTATATAATATAAAACTTAAGGTTAATTATGTCATATACCAACCCACTAACTTAAAAATGGGTTATTTACCCATTTAACACTTCATATTAAAAGCCATGCTCAAACTAGCACATTACACTTTAGTATGCCACTTTTACCTTTTACGCGATTAAGTCCTTTTTATCAAATTCGATACTTAAACGATAAAATTTTTCTACGAAACTTTTCCACAGATAAATTCATATATAATAAACACTAAATATAATATTTAAAAATTTCTCAGGTTCAGATTCGTGGTCTCGAAACCACCATTTCGATTAGGGTCAGATTCGGTCTGTTACACTCGGTCGAATGAATCCTCAATCCAATAGCTCTTGGATTTGAGCCTTTAATTCTACCAACTCCTTCGGCGCCATCCTATAAGGGGCGATGGACACCGGAGCCGTTCCCGGTAAAAGCTCAATACCGAATTCAACCTCATGATTGAAAGGCAACCCCGAAAGCTCTTTAGGAAATACATCCAAAAGCTCCTTTACCATCCTGACATCCCTAACAAATAAACCCTTAACATCAAATGCGCTGACATAAGCTAACAACGCCTCGTAACCTTTGCGAACCAACTTCTCGGCGCTTAATGCTGAGATTACATTGGATAAATAATCCCTTTGCTCCCCTATCATGACCACTTCCTCAACCTTCAAAGACTTCAATACCATGCGCTTAGCATTGCAATCCAAATTTGCACGATGTTTCACCAACCAATCCATGCCCAAAATGAGATCAAACTTGCCAAACGGCAGTTCCATCAAATCTGTCGGAAAGATAACCCCTTGGACCTCTAGGGGCACATCTCTAAATAGCTTATCCACTCTAACCGACTGTCCCAGTGGACTAATCACTAACATATCCCTATCAGCAATTTCAAACTGTATGCCTCATGTTCCCGACACAGTACATGCAACATACGAGTGCGTCGACCCAATATCAATTAAAGCAGTATATGGTACATTTTGAATGAAGAACGCACCAGTTATGACGTCAGGTGCGTCGCCATCCTCTCGACGCCGAGTAGTATAAACCAACTCTGGCTGCCTCACCTCTGTGTTACCAGCACCTCTGCCGGTGCTCCACGACCTTATCCAAACCCATTTCCCCCTCTGGGTAGACCACGGCCTCTCGGTGGCTGCTGACCACCACTCACTGGCTGCACATAGTCTTGACCTGCTGTTTGCCTCTGAACAAGCTCCGGAGGATAGTTTCTAAACTGATGATCTTTGGACCCACATTGAAACACCCCCTAGTTCTTTTTCAGCACTCTTCCGGATGAGGTCTCCCACACTCAACGCAAGGCTGCGGTCGACTAGCAACAACTGGAACCCCAGCTCGGACTGCAATCCAAACTAGGCCTCTTAGTAAGCCCACCTGAAGAACTTGAAGGCCCAAAATCTCTCTTATTTCTGCCCCTTTCCTTCTCACGATTTTGATGCTTAGAGCGTTTCACCTCCTCGGTAATCTTTTCCTTCTCAATTAGGGCAGCAAAATCCCTTCCCCTCTGCGGGGCTATCATGTAACACCCCTAACCCGTGTCCGTCGTCAGATTAGGGTTATAAGGCATTACCAAACCCAACTCAAATTATCGCAGTCGTTTAAAATCATGTTTGTACATTTCAAACCATTGAGTCATCGAATATATGTCATTCAAGTATTTAATACATGTTCTAGCATTTATCATTCACATTATAAATATAACTTTCCTATTAAGACAAACAAATCCTTAGAACTCTATTGTATATTCGTTCACATATGTGACATCAATACACTATAGTATAATCGAACATGCTCATGATACTAATGCAATATGCACATATCTCTCAAAGACAAAGCCATAATCAATCATGATTAACAAATTTTCGTAAGCATATTATTGACAACATTTGGTTATAAGCCGAATCATATAATCATGAAACATGCATTAAAACTCTATTCATCTTTCAAGAACAATGTACATACACATTAAACATATATATATATATATGTATATATATATTTATATATATCAAATTGTGTCAATACATCTATTTTATTAGTTGAACATCAACTTAACATTTCATACTTGTGCACATATATAAGTTACACCTAAATAAGTATAATTCAGATGTCAATATATAATAACTTCCTAATGAGACCAAATTTCTTATAACTTGAAACTTATTTTCCACATAACCGAATTTACAAGTCCTCATCAATCAAATTTCTAATTCATCACATAGCACAAATCAATTTTTGCCTATTTTTGCATTCATTCAACTCAAAGCCACATGAACTAATTATATACATAAATATCGTTATAACTTATCAAACACATGAGCCATCTAACTAGAAGAATACCTAATTATAATCAAATCATTGACCACATATTCGGACCTCAATAAAAATAAGACTCCAAAGATCAATCCAATATACATATACATAAACATTTCCAAAGTCATCACCAAACCATAATTCAATATCTCAACATATATGCCATGATATATATATACTTCCAATCTAAGCCTAGAACATGACTAAAACACATAACCATTAACAATTGTACAAGCCATTATATCAAAACACATAAGTAAAGCTTAACCCAAAAGTATTAGCCATTTTCGCAAGGCTATACTTATATACAAGACTAAAATACCATTGGTTTACAACTTAGACTAGCTTATACATGCCTTTCAAACCAAAAACTAAGTTTATGAGTACCAAAAGAGTTGATAGTGTGGTTGACTTCTTTGATGATCCTCTGAGCCCGTAGCTTAACCAAAGTCTATAAAACAAACAATGAACACAAACAAAGTAAGCTCACTAGCTTAGTAAGTCTTAAGCAAATTCAATAAAGCTTGATACCCAAGCATTTTTATAATACAATTCAAGAAATTTGAAATATAAAGTCTAACTTATAAATTCACCATAGCTTAATTTCATTTTTTCATTTAGTCTAACAACTTTCATTTTTCCAACCAAAGTACACCAGTCATCAAATATACCAAAACATATATAAGTATAGGTGTACTTACATAACCCTTTTCAATCTCTAGTATACTTCCAAGTAATCAATGTATAATTCACATGCTTCCTCATATTATTTGCTTATTAACATCATATACAACATATAAGTATGAAATCACATACCTCAAGTCCGAACCAACAATGATTCATTTTTCAAAAGCATAACTTTCTCGATTCATTTAATAACTTTGTTGTTACATATTACGCTCTAAATTTCAGTTCACCGGTAAAGAACACGCTAGGCATTAGCGAATCACACACACCAAGACTAGGCTCTTTGGACTCAAGGTCCGAAAATCAAAACACCTAAGCATTAAGCACGCTAGGCAATAAGCACGAAATATGTCACCAAGACGAGGCACGCTAGGCATAAAGCCCAATACAAATCACCGGCACAAGGCCTGCTAGGCTCGAAGCCCGAATATCAGTATGGTTAATCCTTCAATTCACATTTCATAATGCTAACTTCCCAACCATCCATATATCACATATTACATTCACATATCAAACCAAATACATTTATTCACATCACATTAAATAAAATTACAATCAATACAATTTAGTACTCTTGCATTCGGCTAATTCATGGATTCATGCTAAAAATATTCAAATTTCTTCATTCATCAGATTCATAAATAATTCTTTAACATATATTCACTTAAGGACTTACCTCGACTGTCGACGGACCATGTAAACCGGCTATTCGATAACCTTCGTCTTTCCCAGGTCCAAATCTATTTTTCTTTGTTCTTGATCTAAACACATTAAAATTTAGCTCATTCAAGTACATTTCATCTCAATTTAGTCCCTAAGTACATAAATAGGCAAATTACCATTTTACCCCTACTATTTCACATTTTTACAATTTAATCCTATTTGCATAAAACACAAAATACCCAAAATTTCTCAATACCACTCAAGGGCCGAATACTCCTAGGGACTATACAAGTCCATTTCTTTCATTTATTTTGCAAATAAGCCCCTCTAAAAATTTATTTTTACAAATTAGCCCTAAATACTCAATTTCACCAGAACTTTCAATATAAAACATACTAATCTTTAACATATCTTTCATCTAAAATCATCAAACATCAAAAACCACATGAACACATCGATGGCCGAACATCAAACATGCTTAATTTTAAAAATTCAAACATGGGTCAGCTACTATTCGAAGCAACGATCTCAAAAATGTAAAAATTTACAACCGACTAAGAATTTACCTTGAATTTGGCTTGAATGTTGCCGAAAATTCAAAGAACCTAGCTCCCCTTTTCTTTATCAATATTCGGCCAAGAGAGATGAATGAACATATTCATTTTTTTATGTTTTAATTAACATATAATAGGGTTTTAACCTATTTTCTATTTTAACCTTATATCATAAAATTATATAATATAAAACTTAAGGTTAATCATGTCATATACCACCCACTAACTTAAAAATGGGTTATTTACCCATTTAACACCTCATATTAAGAAGCCATCATCATTCTAGCACTTTACACTATAGCATGCAACTTTTACACTTTACGCGATTTAATCCTTTTTGTTAAATTGAACACACAAACGATTAAATTTCTCTATGAAACTTTCACACACATTAATTCACATATAACAAACACAAAATATAATATTTAAATATTTCTCATACTCGAATTCGTGGTCCCGAAACCACCGTTCCGATTAGGGTCAAATTCGGTCTGTTACAACTCTCCCCCTTAAGGATTTTCGTCCCCGAAAATCTTACCGTTAAACAAAGTCGATATTGTTGCCTCATTGAATCCTCAAGCTCCCACGTAGCCTCTTCAACTCCATGCCTATTCTATAGTACTTTCACTAATGGAATCCTCTTGTTTCTCAGCTCTTTTATTTCTCGAGCTAAGATACGGATCGGTTCTTCATCACATGTCATATCGGATCAGATTTCAACCTCTGACGGAGTGATCACATGTGACGGATCTGATCTGTACTTACGAAGCATCGAAACGTGAAATACATCATGTATCTTTTCTAATTCAGAGGGTAACTTCAATCTATAAGCAACAGGCCCAATACGTTCGATGATTTCATACGGTCCAATGAATCTCAGACTCAATTTGCCTTTCCGACTAAATCGGAGTACTTTCTTCTACGGAGAAACTTTCAAGAATACTCGATCTCTGGCCTGAAATTCAATGTCTTTATGTTTCAAATTAGCGTAAGACTTTTGATGATCTGATGCAGCTTTCAAACTATCTCTGATTATAGCCACTATCTGTTCTGTCTCTTTAATCAAATCGACCCCGTGTATCTTGTTCTCACTGAGCTCTGTCCAGTATAATAGTGTTCGACACTTGTGACCATACAAAGCTTTGTAGGGCGCCATTTTGATACTAGATTGGAAGCTATTATTGTAAGCAAATTCAATCAAAGGTATGTATCATTCCCACATACCTTCAAACTCGAGAACACAACATCTCAACATGTCCTCAAGTATCTGAATAGTTTGTTTAGACTGACCGTCTGTCTGCGGATGAAAGGCTGTGCTAAAGTGGAGTTTAGTACCCAAAGCTTCTTGTAACTTCTTCCAAAATCGTGATGTGAATCTCGGGTCTCTGTCTGAAACAATGGAACTCGGCACACCATGCAATCTCACAATTTGTGACACATACAATTCAACAAGTTTATCGGCGAATAGTGCATCTAACGGCACAAAGTGAGTGATTTAGTCGATCTATCCACAATAACCCAGACTGCATCCTTCTTGCTCGGTGTTGTAGGCAAATCAGATACAAAATCCATAGTGATTTTATCTCATTTCCATTTAGGTATCATAATCGGTTGAAGTAACCCTGAAGGCACTTGATGCTTGGCTTCTACTAGCTGACAAATTAAACACTTTGAAACAAATTCAGATATATCCCGTTTCATGCCAGACCACCAATAGAACTGTTTCAAATCATTATACATTTTAGTGCTACCTGGATGTACCGATAGTTGACTATTATGGGCCTCATTTAATAACATCAAAATCAATTCCACATTTCTCGAAACACATATTCGGCCTTTGAATTTCAAACAATCAATTGCGTCAATTTGAAACCCTGACTCTGTATCATTTTCACACTGAATTCGTTTAGTAATCATATCTTTGTCAATTTTCTGTGCATCACTAACTTGCTGAATAAACAACGGTCTAGCCTTCAACTTGGCTATGATCGAACCATCACCAGTCATAACCATATATGCGCTCAAAATGATTTTCGGCTTAAGGCATCTGCAACAACGTTAGCTTTCCCCGGATGGTATTCAATCACCAATTCGTAGTCTTTTAACAATTCCAACCATCTACGTTGTCTTAAATTCAGGTCCTTCTGAGTCATTAAATACTTCAGACTTTTGTGATCTGAATAAACATGACATTTTTCACCAAATAACTAATGGCGCCAAATTTTCAATGCGAAAACAATGGCTGCTAATTCGAGATCGTGAGTCGGGTAATTTCTTTCGTGAGGCTTCAATTGTCTCGAAGAGTAGGCTATAACTTTACCTTCCTGCATCAAAACGCAACCCAAGCCATTCAAAGAAGCATCACTATAAACAATAAATTATTTACCCGATTCAGGCTAAGCTAACACTGGAGCTTTAGTCAAAAGGGCTTTCAACTGATCGAAACTTTTCTGACACTTTTTCGACCATTCGAACTTAACATCTTTCTGTAGCAGCTTTGTCAATGGTGTAGCTATCATGGAAAAGCCTTTGACGGATCGTCTGTAGTATCCTGCAAGTCCCAAAAAGCTTCAAATTTCGGAGACATTCTTTGGTGGTTTTCAATCAAGTATAGCCGATATTTTGTTCGGATCAACCCGAATACCTAAAGCTGAAACAACATGACCCAAAAAGCTTACTTCCTTCATCCAGAACTCACACTTACTGAACTTTGCATACAACTGCTGATCTCGTAAAGTTTGTACCACTAATCTCAAGTGCTCAGCGTGTTCGGTTTCATCTTTAGAGTAGATCAGTAAATCATCAATAAACACTACTACAAACTGATCCAAAAACTGTCTAAAAACCTGATTCATTAAATCCATAAATACAGCAGGTGCATTAGTAAGTCTAAAAGGCATAAACAGAAACTCAAAGTGGTCGTACCTCGTCCGGAATGCAGTCTTTGGCACATCAAAATCTCTGACTCGCAATTGATAGTAACCCGATCAAAAATTTATTTTCGAAAACACTGAAGTTCCTTTTAACTGATCAAATAAATCATCAATCCGAGGTAACAGGTATTTATTCTTTATAGTCACCTTATTCAGCTGCCGATAATCGATACACATTCGTATAGTTTCATCTTTCTTTTTCACAAATAGAACTGGCGCACCCCAAGGAGAAAAACTTCGGTCGTAAAACGCCTATCATCAACTCTTGCAATCGTGCTTTCAACTCTTTCAACTCAGTAGGTGCCATCCGATACAGAGCTATCGAAATCAGAGCCGTCCCCAGTACTAATTTAATGCCAAACTCAATCTCTCGTATTGGCGGTAAACTCGGTAATTCATCAAGGAACACCTCAGGGTATTCACACACAACTGGTACAGACTCAATCTGCTTTTCGGACACTTTATTATCCAGCACATAAGCCAGGTAAGCTTCACATCCTTTTCTCACATATTTACAGGCTAACATTGAAGATATTACTGTAGGTAACCCATTTAAATCACTAGATTCAACTCAGATGATTTCACCATTCTGACATTTCAAATCAATGATCTTTCTTTTGCAATTCACCACTGCATTGTGCAAAGTTAACCAATCCATTCCTAAAATCATATCAAACTCATCGAAGGGTAACAACATTAAATCGGTCGGAAAGCACAAATCTCGAATCATCAATGGGCAACCTTTACACACTTTATCAACAAGTACACATCTATCCAAAGGATTGGACACACGAATTACAAACTCAGTAGACTCAATAGGTAAAGTCTTACTGGTTACTAGAGTTTCACACACATATGAATGAGTAGAACCAGGATCAATCAATGTAATCACAGTAGTATCATAAAGTGTGAAAGTACCGGTAATGACATCTAGGGAAGAAGCATCCTCTCTGGCTAGTATAGCATAAGCTCTAGCTAGAGCTCTAGCCTCTGATCAAACTGCAGTGTCCTTTATCCCTCTCTGACTGCCACCTACATTATCTAAATGTCTGGGTGGTCTGCCCCGTGCTGACACGTTGCTCGATTTAGTGTTATGAGTCATATTTTGCTCAGCTAGCATTGGACACTCTCGAATGAAATGATCTGACGATCTACATTTAAAACAAGACCGATCACGAAATCTACAACTCCCATAATGCCATTTTCCATAATGCTTGCACTCAATCTGATCCTGTTGAACATTGCCAACACTAGCCATCGAAGTGGCTCGAGAACTCACTGGAGGTCGATCTCGTCTAGACAAGTCAGGAGTAGTCTTATGTCGGTTAAAGTCATCTCTGAGCTTCTTAGATGTTGAAAGGAAAGTTTTACTCAACGATCTTTTACGAGTGTCTCTAGCTTCTGTCTCAGCCTTTCTTTTCTCTTTTCCGAGCTCTTCAGCTTTGCAAGCTCGCTCGACCAGTACCACAAACTCTTTAATCTCAAGAATGCCCACAAGAAACTTTATGTCTTCATTCAGATTGTCTTCAAATCTTTTGCACATAATGGCTTCAGAAGAAACACACTCTCTAGCATATCTGCTGAGTCTGACAAATTTTCGCTCATATTTTGTCACGGTCATTCGCCCTATTTCAGTTCAAGAATTTCTTTACGTTTTTGATCAATGAATCTCTGGCTGATATATTTCTTTCGGGACTTAATCTAGAAGAAGTCCCAAGTCACTTTTTCTTTTGGAACTACTGATACTAGTGTTTTCCACCAATGGTAAGCAGAGTCCCGAAGTAGAGATATAGCACACTTTAGGCATTCCTCTGAAGTACAGGATAACTCATCAAGTACTCGAATGGAATTATCAAGCCACATCTCGGCTCGCTCAGCGTCATCATCATCATTAGCTTTAAATTCTTTGGCCCCATATTTTCTGATGTTATCAACAGGAGGCCTACTAGATCTCATCGAATCTATCATCGGGGGTGCTGAAGGTACCGGAGTTGGATTATTCGAGAGTGGAGGTTGTTGTACAGCCGGATTACTCTGAACAAACTGGGTAAACCATTCATTCATTATCTGGTAGAAGGCTTGTTTAGCCTCCCCCTCATGGCTAACCGAAACTGGTCGAGAGTCTCATGGTGCATTGATCGGCGTGCACGATCGGTACTACTCTCTACATCATCAGCCACGGCTCTATCAAGATCGGAATCCATTTACTATATAAAACACAGTTCGAAATGTCAGAAGTCACCACACTATCAAATATACATTAAAGGCATGTAAAACTAGACTCTCATGTTCTACGGTAGTCTTAGAATCAACTAAACCGTAAGCTCTGATACCATCAAATGTAACACCCCTAACCCGTGTCCGTCGTCAGATTAGGGTTATGAGGCATTACCAAACCCAACTCAGATTATCGCAATCGTTTAAAATCATGTTTGTACATTTCAAACCATTGATTCATCGAATATATGTCATTCAAGTATTTAATACATGTTCTAACATTTATCATTCACATTATAAATATAATTTGCCTATTAAGACATACAAATCCTTAAAACTCTATTGTATATTTGTTTACATATGTGACATCAATACACTATGGTATAACTGAACATGTTCATGATACTAATGCAATATGCACATATCTCTCAAAGACAAAGCCATAATCAATCATGATTAACAAATTTTTGTAAGCATATTATTGACAACATTTGGGAATAAGCCGAATCATATAATCGTGAAACATGTATTAAAACTCTATTCATCTTTCAAGAACAATGTACATACACATTAAACATAATATATATATATATATATCCAAATTGTGTCAATACATCTATTTTATTAGTTGAACATCAACTTAACATTTCATACTTGTGCACATATATAAGTTACACCTAAATAAGTATAATTCAGATGTCAATATATAATAACTTCCTAATGAGACCAAATTTCATATAACTTGAAACTTATTTTCCACATAACCGAATATACAAGTCCTCATCTATCAAATTTCTAATCCATCACATAGCACAAATTATATACATAAATATCGTTATAACTTATCAAACACATGAGCCATCTAACTAGCCGAATACCTAATTATAATCAAATCATTGACCACATATTCGGACCTTAATAAAAATAAGACTCCAAAGATCAATCCAATAGACATATACATAAACATTTCCAAAGTCATCACCAAACCATAATTCAATATCTCAACATATATGCCATGATATATATATATATATACTTCCAATCTAAGCCTAGAACATGACTAAAACACATAACCATTAACAATTGTACAAGCCATTATATCAAAACACATAAGTAAAGCTTAACCTAAAAGTATTAGCCATTTTCACAAGGCTATACTTATATACAAGACTTAAATACCATTGGTTTACAACTTAGACTAGCTTATACATGCCTTTCAAACCAAAAACTAAGTTTATGAGTACCAAAAGAGTTGATAGTGTGGTTGACTTCTTCGATGATCCTCTGAGCCCGTAGCTTAACCAAAGTCTATAAAACAAACAATGAACACAAACAAAGTAAGCTCACTAGCTTAGTAAGTCTTAAGAAAATTCAATGAAGCTTCAGTCACCCAAGCATTTTTATAATACAATTCAAGACATTTGAAATATAAAGTCTAACTTATAAATTCACCATAGCTGAATTTCATTGTTTCATTTAGCCTAACAACTTTCATTTTTCCAACCAAAGTACACCAGTCATCAAATATACCAACACATATATAAGTATAGATGTACTTACATAACCCTTTTCAATCTCTAGTATACTTCTAAGTAATCAATGTATAATTCACATGCTTCCTCATATTATTTGCTTATTAACATCATATACAACATATAAGTATGAAATCACATACCTCAAGTCCGAACCAACAATGATTCATTTTTCAAAAGCATAACTTTCTAGATTCATTTAATAACTTTGTTGTTACATATTCTGGCTCTGAATTTCAGTTCACCAGTAAAGAACCTGCTAGGCATTAGCCCGAATCACACACACTAGCACTAGGCCCGCTAGACTCAAGGTCCAAAAATCAAGACACCGGCATTAAGCGTGCTAGGCAATAAGCCTGAAATATGTCACTGGCACGAGGCCTGCTAGGCATAAAGCCCAATACAAATCACCAGCGCAAGGCCTGCTAGGCTCGAAGCCCGAATATCAGTATGGTTAATCCTTCAATTCACATTTCATAATGCTAACTTCCCAACCATCCATATATCACATATTACATTCACATATCAAACCAAATACATTTATTCACATCACATTAAATAAAATTACAATCAATACAATTTAGTACTCTTGCATTCGGCTAATCCATGGATTCATGCTAAAAATATTTGATTTTCTTCATTCATCAGATTCATAAATAATTCTTTAACATATATTCGCAGGACTTACCTCATTGTCGATTTGGACCGTATAAGCCGGCTTATTCGATAACCTTCGCCTTACCTCGGTCCAAATCCGTTTTTCTTTGTTCTTGATCTAAACACATTAAAATTTAGCTCATTCAAGTACATTTCATCTCAATTTAGTCCCTAAGTACATAAATAGACAAATTACCATTTTACCCCTACTATTTCACATTTTTACAATTTAGTCCTATTTGCATAAAACACAAAATACACAAAATTTCTCAATACCACTCAAGGGTCGAATACTCCTAGGGACTATACAAGTCCATTTCTTTCATTTATTTTGCAAATAAGGCCCTCTAAAAAAGTTATTTTTACAAATTAGTCCTAAATACTCAATTTCACCAAAACTTTCAATACAAAACATACTAATCTTTAACATATCTTTAATCTAAAATCATCAAACATCAAAAACCACATGAACACATCAATGGCCGAACATCAAACATGCTTAGTTTTAAAAATTCAAACATAGGTCAGCTACTGTTCGAAGCAACGATCTCAAAAACGTAAAAATTTACAAAAACCGACTAAGAATTTACCTTGAATTTGGCTTGAATGTTGCCAAAAATTCAAAGAACCTAGCTCCCCTTTTCTTTCTCAATATTTGGCCAAGAGAGATGAATAAACATATTCATTTTTTTTTATGTTTTAATTAACATATAATATGGTTTTAACCTATTTACTATTTTAACCTTATATCATAAAATTATATAATATAAAACTTAAGGGTAATCATGTCATATACCACCCACTAAATTAAAAATGGGTTATTTACCCATTTAACACCTCATATTAAGAAGCCATCACCATTCTAGCACTTTACACTATAGCATGCAACTTTTACACTTTACGTGATTTAGTCCTTTTTGTTAAATTGAACACACAAACGATTAAACTTCTCTACTAAACTTTTACACACATTAATTCACATATAACAAACACAAAATATAATATTTAAATATTTCTCAGACTCGGGTTCGTGGTCTCGAAACCACCATTCCGATTAGGGTCAAATTCGATCTGTTACATATCATTACACTCAACTCATCCCGAAGTCCATCCTCGAACCGTATGCAGCATTCATACTCAGTCGCGATTATGCCCCGAGCATACCGGCTTAACCGTAGAAACTCTGCCTTATACTCTGCTGCAGACTTATTCCTCTAAACTAGATTCAAAATTCCTTTCTTCGGGCATCCACATAACTCGCCCCGACATATTTCCCTTGGAAGGCCGCCTTAAAGAAATCCTATGTCACACGGTTAGCCTGCGTGCCTTCTCTCACGGTAAGCCACCATTAATATGCCTCATCTCGCTATAAAGACACTACTCCTTTCAGCTTTTGCTCCACCGTGTAGTCAAGATCATCCATTATTTGCTCGACAGCCTCTAACCAATATTCTACCACATTCGGGGTCACACCAGAGATGCCCCTGAAAATTTTTGCCCCATTTGACCGGAGTCGTTCAGAGATTGACCCTCGGCCCACTAACCCATTACTCACTCCAGCAACCCTCTCAAGCACTCGCAACATCACTTGGGACAGGGCATCATCCCCACCGGCTCGGTCATAAGACCCGTCTCAATCACTGGTGATGCTGGCGCTTCCCTTTCAAGAATATGTCCCAATGCTGAGGACCTATCCCTAGCACCTCCAGCCTCTACCACGGCCTCGTGTACCCCTTTCGTGACCTCTTGTACTTATATCAATGTAGCGTATTAATCTGTTTTAAGAGTTTTATGTATCATCTTATAGTTCTCATGATTATTAACGAATGTTTTATGAAAAACAGTAATAAGAGTTATTTTCGCAGATTGAGTTTACTATAGTTTCAGTCTCCTATAGTCTTAGTTTCCCTAAATAAAGAGTTAGGTATGATACTACTATTAGTTTTACAATATAGTCATTTCAGCATATAACAGAGTATAGTGTCAAGAAACTTACGAATTTGGAGCTGGAGACTCGGTGTGCCACACTTTCAGTAACACTATCATTTTCCAAACTAAAAATTTAAGCAGATTAGAAAATTTTCAAGACCTATTCCACAGCTGAGTTTTGCAACCTGCCTTTGATACCACTAAATTTAACACCCCAAACCCGACTTACACGTTATGGCCAGATCTAGCATGTCACATCAAAAGGTTATTTAAAAACTACGCGTTCATTAAAACCCTTCCTCAACTTAAGAATTTCTACAATTTAAAAATTCTGAATTTCGTTGCTTACAAAAATAAGGTCTTGCTCAAAGTTATTTTTTTACAAAAATATTATTATTTTCAAAACTTCGTTTTGATGCAGAAGTCTAACTTAAGTAGTCGCGAGAACGTGATATTTTGAAAACAGTTGTTATTGCTTTAAAAACTCGTGCTTAATAGATTAGCAGTTTGTAATTAAAAGAAATACCAAATAAAAGTTAAAAAAAATCCCAATGGCCTTATTACATAAATTATTAACCCAATAATTAAAATAAAGTAAAAATAGAGTTGTTAAGTTCAGCTTTAAAGTATGTCGGTCGTGTGGCCACCCCTAAGTCCTCCGCAGCTCCAAATCCTCTAAAGTTGGGTATTACCTGCATGGTTAAAAGAAAGGGTGAGTTACGAGAACTTAATGTGTAATCCCCTATAACGGTCATAGTCTGGGCCCAAGCCCATACTGTGTCAGTCTGGGCCTAAACCCTATTCGGTAACAATCTGGGCCTAAGCCCCAAATCATATCAATGTAATGGACATGTACCCACCTCATTCCAACCAAATTCTCCACCCATGCCAACCAATCTCTCCATGTGGGGACCATGTCAACCCACCTAGCCAAACTCTCCAATAATGCTGCCGAGCTGCTAATAACAGTATATGTGGATGAGCCACTAAAATAAGAATATGTGGCGATGCCACTATAACGGTATGTGGCAATGCCACTGTAACATTATGTGGTGATGCCACTAGAACAGTACTTCCTATAATCAGCAAACCCAACCCAATGCAATATGTTATGAATGTAGTGTATTACGATCATATACAGAGATATATAAAAATCACATAAACAACATTTAAGCTACCACTAAGGGTATAACGATCATTTTATCGTTTAGGGGTAGAATAGTAATTTTACCCCTCGGGGGTATTTCGATAATTAACCCACTAAGGGTATTTCGATAACTTCACCCATTGAAGGTATTTTAGTAATTTACCCAATAAGGGTATTTCGATAATTTATTCATCTATCTGCCTTTTTGGAGGCCTACTGTCGCTTCAAGCGACACAGGTTCCCTTTCTTGTCATAACGGTGTAATTGGGCCTAAAGTCCAATTTCACCAAATGGGCCCACACGCTCGTGTGGCCCAATCAGCCCATTTTCGATCTCAATGCTATGGACTTCGCAGCCGCATCAATCATCCGGCACATACCATAGATTTCACTCATGTGGGCCGTTAACCCATTGGGCTCACGTAGCACACTTCGGCTCAACAAGGCCCATTACTGCCTAAGCCCACGAGAAAGATCGTGGCACTCTCAAAGGTCTATCGCCCACGTTCGTGGCTCAGTTTATCACTATGAGCATTCGCACGCTCGAGTGATCTCGAAAGCTGATGTTCTGGCTTTTCGATATTTTTACTTTTAGCCACTTCACAGATCATAGCATTATTAGAACATACAGGAGTGTGAGATTACACACCTATTATGGGTTGTAGGTTGAAGCTCCCAAGATTAAGCACCTATGAAAACAACAGTTCCAATCAATTAGCTTCAACCTTTGCTAAGACATCTCTATAAAATTGAAACCATTAAATCAATCTATGCTACTTACCGCCAAACAAGAGATCTCTTGCAAGGGAAGGATAATTGGCCCTAGACTTTGGCTAAGAATGACGAGTTCCTAGTAACATTCGATGAAAAATAAATTATTAGCAATAACCATCCCATAATAACGGGGATGAAAGCCTTTTGGAAAAAAAAAAAACACAATGAAACAAGAAGAATACCAACCCCAGATTCAGCTATAGTCACACTTACCAACCAATTTTCGAGATTCGAAGGCTGAACGAACGGAGAGAAGGATATGCTTAGACCCTAATAAATTCAGCTTACACTAAAGGAGTCAAAGTTTAAGTGCTTCGGCTTATGCTTTAGAGGGAGAGGAGAAAAATAATAAGAGGGAGAGAAAGTGTTGTATTCGGCCAGAGAAAAAAAAACTGAAAAGAGAAAAGGGATTCAGCAACACACAAGCAGTAATCGCGAGATGATTTTGCAAAGTAAGAAGAATAGTGTGAAGAGGAAAGAAAAGAAAGTGAAGGTAGAGGCTTATTAATTCGGCAATTAGCAAGAAAAATGAAGGAGAAACAAAAGATAAAGAAAAGGTGAATTCGGCAGAGGTCAATAATGAAAAGAAACGACCTGAAATGTCCAAAAGTGCTAAAATGCAAACACTTCCCCAAGAAAATTTAGAGAAAATTTGGCACTTCCCCTAACACAAATCGAATATGCACTCCCCAAAATGACAAGCCTTTGGCCGAAATTCCCTATTCAGCTTCCCCACATTCGGCCAACTCTCCCTCACATATCCATCCCCTTGATTTTCTCCACTACTTTCTCCTACTATTGCTCCCCTCCATCCATTTGAAACTTTTGACCAAGTCTCCAACTCCCCTTGAAGAGTTTAATCCGAACTCTGCTTCCTCCCTCTCAAGTCACAAAATAAAAGCCTCTAATTGCAACTTGTGGGGTTCAAACCCCACTCTCCATGCCTTTCCAATGATGCCAATGCCACTGAGCTACAAGCTCATCTTGTGTCATCTTAACGCACACCATTTACTTAAGCCCTTCTGCCCACAGCCCTCTCCACTAAAGGGCCAAAAACTAATATTTTTCCAAGGCTCAGACTCAAACCCAGGCCTCCCTAGAATCCCCAAATACACTCAGATAACCAGATGAGCAAGCACAACATGAAATTATGCAAAAATTTACAACCCTTAATTTTTGGGACGTTACACTGTGTCTTTCACACGGTCGTGTGAATTTAGGGAATTGTATGGTTTGAAATTTAGGAGATAATTTTCCAATTTCACAATTTTAACATTTATGCCCCCACACATAAAACTTAAAATGAAACCAAACCAACCTACAATTTATGCATAGCAATCACTCATAGTACTAACGTATTATCATACACCACAAGCATAATGAGATTTTGATTAAGTTCTCAAATTGCTAAAGTTTGTATTTTAGTCTTTCATACCCAAGTCTCAAACTATATTACCTATATACATGCCAACTAAACCAAAAATTGAATATCATACTTTCTTCTAAGCTTTATAATGTGATGAGATGAGTCATAGTCACTATCCTAGCTCATCGATTTATCTCCTACCTACGCATTGGAAACAAACACATTAAATCGGTGAAGGCTTAGTAAGTACAATAAGAATTTAAACCATTAAATTATCAATTTCTATTAACTACCTTATATTATACTTCCAACATCCAATTCTTACTTAATAACATAAATAAGCAAATCTTTTTCATTCAAATACTTACCGTGACTTACCTTGTCATATTAACCACTCTTTTTCATCACATTGTATTTTATAGCCCATGATAGATTGAATAGAATACTTAGGATATACGAAATAGATGTAGAATTAAATAGATGTAGAGTTACACCGAAGTGCATTAACAGAACAGAGTTAAACTGAAGTGCTATATCAGAACGGATGGCACCGGAGTTCTTAACAGAACAAAGGGCACGCTAAATTTCTTAATGGCATGTCATCTATATCCTAATAGTTTACATCTCGTCTACATGGGCTTTACTTTTATAAAACCAAAACATTTACTCAATCAACAAATATAATATAACTTTTCACCTTTCACAATTTAGTTCTCATTTATATAAATACACTATAACTTGTAAATTTCATTACACGTTTGATGTTTATAACATTATATCTTCTCAAAATTTCAAAATATCATGACATATTTTATTTACCTTACAAATTAGTCCATTTTTCCACTATCATCGGAATCACTTAAATCTCATAACATAAACTAAAATTTTAATCATACTCATTAGTATTCACTAATAATTTCTACATTTAACATTAATAGATTAGTAATTAAACTATTTAATTAACATAATTTATAACTAATTTGGAATTAGACAAGGTAAAGTTCTTGATGTACTTACAAGCAAGGCTTGGATGATGTATTTTTCTTTTGCCTTACTCCTTGGTCACCTCTTTTCCTTTGTCTTCAATTTGATCCTCACCTTTCTTCTCTTTTATTTCATTTCCATATTAAAACATATAAAATTCACATGTTAAAATTATAATCAAATAACCTTTTTACGTTATTTTAATGGAATACACATGAATCCCATGGAAATTTCATATCTTACCTTGTTCTCAAGGAATTGATTTCTATTCTTATTTTCTCCCTCTTCAAAAAATCACTATTGATGCTTCTTCTTATGAAACTAAGGTGACTACTAGTCTTATCTATTGAATTTACTAAGAAAACATCAAAGAAATTGGAGGAATTGAGCTGGGAATAGCTTGATGGTAGAACTTGTTTGGAATAAAAACAAAAGTTGAATGGAAAGATCCTTGGTGGTGACGTTTTGGCTTGTTCAAAAAAAGATGGATGCTTTTCATCTTTCTTCATATTTCTACACAATTCCTTAAAAAATCTCTTAATTTAATAATTGAAATCGACATTTGCAATTTAACCCACCAAATATCATTTGACACAATTTTATCCTTTAATCATTTTGTTTCCATAATTATTTTATTTAACTAATTACTATTTTATCCTTTATCTTTTCATAATACCATATATGAATCATACTCTATTTTGGTAAATTTTATCTTTAGTCCTTCCTCATTTTCATTAATTCCATGGGTTCTTTTTTTAAACTTTTAACTTCCTACTTTAGCCACAATAATTTTATTCTTCTCCAATTTAGTCAATATCTCAAATTAATTTTCCTCATCTAAAAGCATTTTCTAATTTCCTATTGGCTCTAACTACTATCTATATTAACACTCAAATTTCCTATATTATTCAATTCTAAAAATTCTCTAATACCTAACTAGACATAGCATTGCACCTAACTTCAAGGCATAACGCGGATGTTACATCCCGCCTCCATTTGCTTTACTAGTTTCTCCCCCACTCTTACCATAAAGGTTACCAACCTATAGAACGTAGCTGAGAAAACAACTAAAATGGGAAGATGTCATGTATGCTTCAAGACGACATTAATAGACTCTATGAGGTTGGTGGTCATATGTCCATTGTAACAGTCCATTTTTTCAGTGGTACGGAACAGTGGTCTCGGGATCACAAATTTTAATTGTGTTGGTCATAAATTTTATTTATACAAATTTATGAGGCCATTAGAGTCGTATTAATTTTTGGTTAAGAAATTTTATCGTTTAGATAGCTAATTAAAGAAAAAGGACTAAATTGTGAAAGGTGCAAAACTTAGTAATTATTGCATTTAAGTGGCCAAATAGTTTAATTAGTAAATGAGGAAGGACCTATATAGCAATTAGTCCTTAGTTATTTTTGTTGGACGGCATTATAAGTAGAAATAATAAAATAAAACATGTTTTAATGGCAAATGGTAATTAACATGAAAATAAATTATTTAGGAAAGGATATCATCTTCTTCTTCATTTTTGTTTCATGGTTGGCCGAATATGCATGAGGAGAGAAACCTAACATTCGACTAGTTTGAAGCTTTGCATGGATAAGTTTATATATCTATTTCTTGTAATTTTTATGTTTTTGAGATCGTTGCAACTAGGTTCAACTAGCCCGTACCTTCGTTTTTGAATCTGTTAAAAATTTTAGAAGTTTCCATTGATGAATCTTGAAGGTTTTTTATGATAACTATGTGTTTGAAGCTTTGGTTATTGTATTTGGTTGTTTTGTGAAATGATTTTTGTTAGATTTTGATTTAGGGATTGAATTGTTAAAATGTCAAAATTTCAAGGTTTGATAGTGAATTTGATGTTTAATAGGGACTGTTAAAGGGCCTATAGTATTCGCTGTAATTTGATTTTTTAGAGAATGGTCAAATTGATGATTTTTGGGTTAGAAGACTAAAATGCAAAAGATGTAAAAGTTTAAGGAAAATGTGTAACTAATGAAAAGTTTAAGGTCATATACATTGAATGGAATATGAAATATGTGTGAAACTAATATATTTTATTTAATTATTATATAGATCAAAACTTGGATAAAAAAGACAATAACCGAGGAAAAGAAAAAATAGCAGATTAGTCCATGTGTGTTGGTCGGCATTAAATAGTTGGTAAGTTCATAGGGTTTCAATACTCAAATGAATTTCTAATTCTATTCTTACATTATAGTTCTTTAACTAAATGTTTATAGCTAATTATTGAATGATTGCACTTACGTGCCCTTATTTGTACCTCGGTACCCCTGATTGCACTTACATGCCCCTGTTTGTACCTCGATACCCTTGATTACACTTACGTGCCCTTCTTTGTACTTCAATACCCCAAGTTGCACTTACGTGCCCCTGTTTGTACTTCGGTACCCCTGAATGCACTTCCATGCCCCTATTTATACTTCAGTAACTCTGAATCAAATATTATATGAACTGCATTTAATTGTATTTTGATTAAGTGTTATACTATGTCCTTACTAAGATTTGTAAGCTTATCGGTTTATTTTTTGGGATTTTCTTTGTAGATAACTGTCGCTGACATTTTGGAGGGATCAATCAACCGGATCACACTATCCATCTAAGTTGATAGCTTTTATGACTCTTAGGGTAGTGGCGTATATGTAGATGAATATGTGGTTGAAGGGTATAGAGTGCTTTGTAATGGTGTCTTGGTATGTTTATACTTTGAAAGTTATGGTTGGTATTGGTGTACTTTAATGCTTCACCAAGTATTATCATTTTGGACACTTCCAAATGCTTGTATATAAGGTTCCATTTTGGTATTTTATGATGTCATGAAAATTGGTAATTTGAGATAAGCTTTGGTAAGTGTTTTGAAATAGATTATACGCATGAACTAAAGTATTGTTAACTTGTCTTGGTATGTTATGTTTGAATGTTAATTGTGGTGCCTTTGAATGGCATATTGGTTAGTTGAATTAGGATCTTGAAATGGTATTTTGATTTGTGTTTGGGTGATGCTTAAGTCCCTTTAACATGTGCTTAAATGGGTTGAAAGGTTATGCATGAAATGGTTTTGAAATGGTTTGAATTTAGGTAAATTTTGGGTTCATACCGCTTGACACACGAGCGTATGACTTAGCCATGTGAGGCACACGGCCTAGTGACACGGTCGTGTGTCATCTAAGGATTTCAAAGGGTACAAGTCAGTGAGTTACACGGCCTGGCACAGGCGTGTTACATCGTCGTGTGACCCTACTCAGTGAGTTACACGAGTGAGGACATGAGCTAGGACACGGCCGTGTGTTCCTAATTCAAAAGTTACACTACCTGGGGTGATTCCACATGGCCGTGTGACCCATGTTTCCAAATTTTCTACTTTTTCCTTAACTTCCCATTTTGTTTCAAATTAGTCCTGAATTGCTCTTAAGCTATTTTTATGGCCTCGAGGGCTCGATTTAGGGATAGTATGCATGTGAATGAATGGTTTATAGTAGTTTTAAATTATGGAATGTTTTGATGTTTAAAAGTTTTTGATTGTTCATTTTAGCTTGAAGCCTCACCATCCTCTATTTGAAATGGCGTTGTTCCAACTCGTACCTTGTGTATGTATTTCCATAAGGCATGTTATAATTCCTTTGAGTTTCTAAATTTATTCAAAAGATAAAAAGAAATATATGAGTGTTGAATTAACCATGTTCATGACTTGTGTACACCAGTCTACATTCTTAAAGTCTTTGTAAAAGTTAACCGCAATGTGGTAGGTGTAGTACACAAATCTCCACGAAATTCTGGAACACCTAATTGTCGCAATTAGCCTCTTTAATCAATAAAAAAACAATGCAAATGTTGTCTTGTCTAACAACATGTCTTCACAAGTTCGTCAAGAAAAATTGCCACGATTTCATGTTCTTACTCTCCACAAAGGCAAAGGCTCTCGATAGCACATTCCAATTACCACCTTGTGTGATCGCAATAAGGAGGATTTACATATACTTCCCATAGAGCCAGGTTCCGTCTACTTGCACAAGTGGCTTATAGTGGGGAAAGGCCCTAATGCATGAATCGAATGTCCAAAAAATGATGAAAATTTCTTTTCCCTGGATTTATTTGGTCATCCTGGTCGTAAGCAGGCAGTGTCTTCAAGTCAACTACTGCCCCACACATATGAATGGTAGTAAGCATACTAAGGAATTACACCTGCATGACACAACATATGATATTCACACAAACTGCACAATTAATAACATGATTATAGTTACATGAGTAAAATACCATAACTAAAATAATTACATGACATGAATATAATTTTATTTTGAAAAAAATGTACCTCATCTCCGACGTATGCCTCAATCATTTTTTCTGTACACAACAAGGGTTTCTGACTTCCCAATCCTCGGACAAGTACACCATCTGAAAAGAAAGCAAAATTGTTGGATAATATTTTCATAAAAAATAATGCTTAATCGATGTTTAAAAATTTTTCTTTTCGCATTTACAAATGGGAAAACATATTCTTGGTAACTCAATGATGCTAGAAATGAGATCATGTACAGTGCCCAAGACTATAGCAATAGCAAGCACCGCTTATATCTTATATATCATGATTTGTCGCCCAACAAAGCTCACATACAACGTTGCTAATGCTGTTGAACCCCAACTATACGAGCAAACAACTTGAAAATATGTCAACATAGGCAAGTACATCATGTGGACTTTATTATTACATGAATCTGGCATGAGTACCCCCTATTAGCTCTAGTATAAATGCCTGAGCAATGCACATCTTCTGCCACTCAGAGACAATACTTGGTAAAGTTTCAAAATTTTGCTTTTGCCAAGAAAATTTCAAACTGGTAATTTTAACAGCACCATCACCCAGTGATCGTCCAAGCAACTGATAGCAAAGCGACATAGGTTCGATCACTTGAACCCGTAACCATTGCACCATCAACTGAGAGTCTGAGTTGCAATGCAACATCTTTTAAGGTGATAGTGCACTCTTCACACGATAAAAGACATGTGTGGGTCTCCGGGCGCCACCTCTCAACTAAGGAAGATATCAAGTCGGCCCCAAGCGCAAACATCCTAATCAATGTCGCCGTTCTAAATCCCACAATATCTAAATACAGGAAAATACGTTCATTCTGTCGATAGCTCAAACCATGGACATGCCCTCTCAAGACACGGTACTCACCCTATCCATACCAAATTACCATTTTAGTTAAATATGACAATTAAAAAAATAATGACGTGCAAATTTATAAAATACTCATGAATAGTGAGTAGCAATTCTTTTTATAGGCACATGAATCATTGTGACAATGTGATCAGTTGCTCTAATTAATGAACCCATTTCAATATCTGCCCATGCAAAATTGAATAAACATATCATTTTAAAACAAATAATGCTTTCACATATTAATATTTAGCACAACCCAATTTTGTAAATAAATTTATTTTTATTTAAATAAAATAACCACATAATAATATTAATCATAAACTAAACAAAAAATATTAAAATAAATTACCTTAACTAGAATGTTTGCAACTAAAATTTTATATTCTACACAAATTAATATTAAAACATATCTTTATTGAAAACATATAAAAACATAATTAATCTAATAAAATATAAATTACAAACATAAAAAATAAAAATAAGAAAACCAAAAACTCCAACACAAACAATTTTTTACAAACAAAATATAATCTAAATATTAAAAATAAAATATAAACATATAATATACAAATTATTATTACAAAAAATCATACGTTAAAACTATCATAATATTTCCCTAAAATTCAAATACAAACAACACAAACAATTTTTTACAAACAAAATATTAATTTAAACATTAAATCTAAATATTAAAAATAAAATATAAACATATAATATACAAATTATTATTACAAACAAACAAACAAAAAAAAATTTAAACTATCACTATCTCTCCTTAAAACTCTAATTAGGGGTGTTCAATCGGTTAACCGACCGGTTAACCGACCAAAAATAACATTAACCGAATAAATCGATCTTTCAAAATTTTTAACCGTTAACCGAACCGAAATTTTTTTAAAAAAATTAACCGAACCGAAATTTTTTCGGTTAATTCGGTCGGTTAACCGAATTAACCGAAAATTATATGTTTTTTTATTTTTGGTTACAAATTAACCGAATTAACCTAATTACCCGAATTGACCGAATTAACCAAATTAACCGAATTACTCGAATTACCCTAAATAAATCACTACATAATTAAAAAGATTACATAATTTTAGTTTTAGAATTTTAGAATTTTATTTTTATTTATTAAATTATTTGTAATTTTTATAATTGGGTTGGATTGGGTAATTGGGTTGTGTTGGATATTTGGATTTGGATTGGGTTTAGGGATTGGGTTTAAATGAATAGTGGGCCTATTTATATATTATAATTTTATTTATTAATTTTTTCGGTTAAACTAAAAAAATTCGGTTAACCGACAGGTTTCGAACCGAATTAACCGTTAACCGAAAAATCACAAAATAATTAATCGACCCCCGACCGAAAAATTCGGTTAACCGACTGATTAACCAAATTCAGTCGGTTAACCGGATTTTTTCGGTTTTACCCGAATTTTGCACACCCCTAACTCCAACACAAACAACACAAAAAAGAAAAAAGAAAAAAAAATCTCTCTTCTATTTTCTTAAAAAAAATCAAATTAGTGTCGTCAATGTGTTTGATGGTGCCAAAAAAATTTATTTTTTCTTACCTATAAGTTATTTGTTCTTGATTTATTAAAAATATGTATTTTTGCGTTGTTTGATATGTTGATGACACCACTTAAAAATTTACCAAAAATAATTGTCAAATAATTGAGTAATTTTTAAGATGGTACCGCCTAATATATTGGAGACGTCAAATTCTAAAATAAAAATGCACCATTTTTATAATTAATTTACTACCTATTTTATTTTTATAATTAATTTTTATATAGTTTTAATAAAAATATCTCCAAATTAACCTATTTCGAATTTTAAACTAGTTTAAATTGGAAAAGGAGTAATTCTTGGCTTTAAGCTGAAATTTTGAAAAGTTGAATTTAATTACTAATTGAAAATTTGAAAGTCCAATTTAATCTTAAAATTAAACCGAAGTTGAATTAGTTATAGAATTAAATAAAAGAAATTCAATTTAGCGCTCAATTTAACGCGGTAGCTATCCTCTTCGAATTCGAAGCCCAATCATCATAAAAATTCGAAACAATGCCAGAATAAAATTACACCAAAATTATTGAAACTCTATAAATGTTTATAAATTTTTGAAAATTTTAATTAATCCCTAAAAAAAATTTGCTTCCT
Organism: Gossypium rotundifolium; assembly: GCA_025506655.1. NCBI lineage: Eukaryota > Viridiplantae > Streptophyta > Magnoliopsida > Malvales > Malvaceae > Gossypium > Gossypium rotundifolium. The sequence goes on from CP106723.1 coordinate 82,919,046, forward strand.
AATTTTTTTTGAAATTTTTAATAGATCCCTCAAAACTTAAAATAATGTGTTTCCTAATAACAGATTACACGTAACACATTAACATATTAAATGACACATGATACTTTTTTTTTTTTGTTAACTTTTGATTAAAGATTAACAACTTTTTTATATTAGTTCGCAAATTAATAACAAATAAAATAACCTAAGAAATTGAAAAGAAAAAAAAAACAAATACAGTTAGTTTCGTAAACTACGATTTCACCACAACATTCTTCAGATCTACTCCCGCACTGCCATCGGAAATTGTGGTTACTCACTCTACACCTCCGCAGCAGCACCACCACCAGTCCCAGAATGTTCCTCCTTCCTCTATCGCTTGGGATGCTTTAGGTATACCCTCAGCCGCACCCCCCCCCCAACCCGTTTAACTCTTTTTCAGAAATTGAATTGATTCATGAAGCAAGACGAGATCATTTATCTGTTCATATTTGTTTTCTCTCATTTTTAGTCAAAGCCTGCTCAAGCAAGAGGGAAAAAAAGGTCTCTAAGAGGAAGATGGTGTTTCTAAATCTGAGCAGATGTCGAATGAGAAACAACAAGAACAAGAAAATTTCTGATTTTCATTCACATCGGTATCCTGTAAGTTCCAATCCAATTATTTTACCGAAGGAAAATTCTTCGTCTGCATCTGTTTCCAACAAACCAAACCGAGTTAAGAGATCTCCATCTTCCAAAACATCAACTTCGAAAACGCATGTTGTTTTCAATCCTGTAGTCGAGTCGCATTCTGTGTCAGTATCACGAGACTTGTTGAAACAGCATGAGGAGTCCAAGGAGCTTTGGTTCAATCCCATGGCTGCTAGTAAGATTGCAAGTTGTCCTGCATTGGATAATCTTGCTGCTGGTAATGGTAATTTGAAGAACAGGTTCATCGATGATGAGAAATCGAATACTAGCTCGAATAAAAGTAAAACACCACAACTCCAGGTTTCATTTTCACCAAAGATCCGGTCTACCGCAACAATGGCAACCACCTGTGTAAGCACTAAATTTTGCCCGGCTTAATTATGGGTTTATTTTTTAAAAAAAATTTTAAAAATTAAAAAAAAATTAAAAAAATTTACATTTTAACCCCTAAACTTTCTTAAAATTACATTTTGGCCCCAAAACTTTTCAAAATTACATTTTTACCCTCATCTTTATCAAAATTACACTTAGACCCCAATAGTTTTATTGCATTTATAGTTTAGTCCTTTTGTCAGAAAATCTCCAAAAATTCGGCGGATTTCGCGCACCCACCCCCCAATTTTCTGGCCACCAGCCTAAGGGATGGCCTCCCTTCCCCCTAGCCACCTGCTACCTGCAAGAAAACACTATAAATAAGGGAAATCAACTAAAAATCAAACCCCCATCAACATTCAAAAAAAAAAACCACAAAAAAGAGAGGAAAGAAGAAGGAAGAAGAAGAAGAGAAGAAGGAGAGAAGGCTCACCACCGGCGGGGGAGTCGGAGTCGACCACGACGGCGGTGGCGGGCTAGGAGGAGGAGAAGAAGAAGAAGAAGAAGAAGAAGAAGAAGAAGAAGAAGAAAGAAGAAGAAAGAAAGAAAGAAAAAAAAAAGAAAAAGAGAAAGAGAAAGAGAAAAAAAAAGAAAAAAGAAAAAGAAAAAAACCAAAAAAACAAAAAAAATAAAAAAGACAGCGGGTCGACCGACCCGCGTGACCCGACCCGACCAGGAGTTCTAAGAAGAAGCCCAATCTAGGCCCAATTGAAGCCCATCAAAAGAGAAAAAGAAGAAAGAGATTAGGCCCAATTTTAAAAAAAAAAAAAAAGGAAGCAAGCCATTCTCAAGCCCAAATTTTGGTAACTTTTTTAACCTATTTTAAATTTATATACATGTATTTCGACGATATCTCGTATTTAATTTTATTGATATTTTTTTAAAATGTCTTTTCTTTCTTGATTTTTAGAAAAATTAGCATATTCATTCTAGTTGTAATTTTAATAATTTTAATAAATAAGGCAACGAATCGGTTTAACACTTGTCGTTGATTTCATCGCTATGTTGGGTGAATATCATCGGTTCGTGTTAAATACGATACGCCCTTTTAAAAAATCAAAAAAATCAAAAAAATAAAATAAAATTTAGAGTTTCCAAACTCTTTGTGTTTTCAGAAAATTGTCATATTTTCAAAATTTTCGTGTTTTAAAAAAATTTCGTGTTTTCAAAAATTCTCGTATTTCAAAAATTCTCGTGTTTTAAAAGTTTTCGTGTTTTCAAAAATTTTCATATTTCAAAATTTTCATATTTTCAAAATTTTGTGTTTCAAAAATTTTCGTATTTTCAAAATTCTCGATTTTCAAAAAATTCGTGTTTTAAAAAAATAATTTTCGCGTTTCAAAATTTTCGGGTTTTCAAAAATTCATGTTTTTTTTAAAAAATTTCTTCTGTTTTCAAAGTTTTCGTATTTCAAAAATTTCGTGTTTTCAAAAAAAATTCGTGTTTCAAAAAAATTCTCGTGTTTTCAAAATTCTCGTATTTTCAAAAAAAAATTTCATGTTCTTTTTTAAAAAAAAAATCTTGTGTTTTAAAATTTCCGTGTTTTCAAAAATTTCGTGTTTTCAAAAAAATTTTGTGTTTCAAAAAAATTCTTGTGTTTTCAGATTTCTAAAATTTCGTGTTTTCAAAATTTTGGGTTTAAAAAATTTTCGTGTTTTCAAAATTCTCGTGTTTTAAAAATTTTTCTAGTCTTAAAATACTTTTTTTTTTTTAAAAATTTTCATGTCTCAATTGGATCACAATTAAATATTAAATTGAACTTGTATTTTTAAAATTAAGACAACGCTTAACGAGATACCAATTTTGGGCGTCGCGAGGGTGCTAATACCTTCCTCGCAGAACCAACTCCGAACCCTATTTTTCTCTCGAATTTTGTTGCAGACTTAAACCCGCCTTTTTTAAGAAAATTCAAAAAATGATTTTTCTTTAAAAAGAGGATTTATTAGGTGTCCGATCACACCTAGAAAAAAAGATCGGTGGCGACTCCCTTTTGTAAATAAAATTGAAACTCTGTTTTCAAATTTTTAATAATTTCCTCAATTAGCGCCCAAGCAAATTTTAGGTCGCTACAGTTGGCGACTCCACTGGGGACATTTTTTTTGAGAGTCGAGTCTGGAATTAAACGCGTGTTGTCAAAATTTTCAAAACTCTTGTTTAAATTAATACTTAGTTGTGATCCTTAAATTTCGTTTTTTGAAAAGTCATGCATTTGCATTATGTTGTAAATATTTTTCAAACTTGTTTTATCTTTTTGTTTTTCAGCTCTAAGTTTTTACGGTTTTAGTTTTTTAGTTTTAAAATAAAAACGAAAAGGTTTGTGAGTTTCTCCCCACACACTGTGCACTTGCATTTTTGCATAACATGAGCTCTCTACCCGGGCTTGTCCGCTTAAGTGGAAGTAAATGCTATGCCTTCGTGAGTTAACTCGCCCCTCATGACAAAGCTAGTGAATACTTTGGGTTACATATGACTTATGCTTTCGTGAGTTAACTTGTCCTCCGCATAAGCATAAGTAAATGTAATCCTCGAATTGAGCTCATGAGCCTATGATGGGCGATAACCGAGGCTCCATACTAGCCTTAGTAGGCGACAGTACGGACAATTAAGTACCTTTTTAGAATCAAAACCGCATATAGTGAACCGTATGAGCCACCTGATTAGAGCCATGCCGAACCGCCGTCCGTTAATAGTTACCAAAATAAGTACATGGGAGAAACGCTTCTTACCTTTTATTTCTTTTACATTTACACTTTTTATGCAAGCAAATCGGGTCCGTTTAATAATTTAGAGAGGGTAGATTATCTGATGAGCATGTGGGTAAGTTTATTTTATAAATATGATGGGGTAAAAAAAAGTAGGTCGGTTTCACCAAAATGCAAAATTAAATATCTTAATTTGTTAGAATTTCCATAGTTTTTCTCCGCTTATATTTGTTGTAATTACTAACCAATGTTATTTGTCTTCATTTTATTTTTCATCATGCATCATAGGCATCTTGTTAGGAAGGTGTTGATTAGAGATTGGTTGCCAAAACGGGTTTCGATGGAGGAGTCAATTACACAAGTAACCGAGAAAAACGCGTGGTTCGAGACCGGTTTTGAAAACCCGTAAAGCAAAAGGAGACAATTTAAAAGAAGGATGTATCTCCAATCTTCCCGAGCATGTGACCATGAATGTTCGTCTGAATAACCTCAAGACTTGACTAGGATCTGGAAGCAGTGGGACTCGGACACTAGGGGTATCTTCACCGAAAAGTACGGGATATAGCTCACTTAATCGTTGTCAACGAGACGAACAGTTGATTCAAGCCATGGTTCAATTCGGGACCCTAGCTTATCAATGTTTTACTTTCAACCGGGAAGATATCACTCGACCATAGAAGAGTATGCCGCCTTGCTTCGCATTAACAATGCACAATTCAAGAAGATATATGTGAAAGAGCCCAAACCAATGACCTTCAAGAAAAAGTTAATGAAGTTGACAGAATGGTCGATACATGGGCTGAAAAAAGATAAAGAAAAGAACGAAGTCGGTTGTATTCCATGGTTTTCTGCGAGACTTAGTTCAAAACCATCCAGATATTGTGAAGAGAGTGGATCTGCTTGCTTTAGCCATTTACGGATTAATTGTCTTCCCAAAAGTTCTTGGGCATATATAAGTTGCGGTAGTCGATTTCTTTGAAAAGTTGAGGCAAGGAATCAACCCCGTCCCAACTATCTTAATGAGACTTTTAGATCTCTAAATTGTTGTAGGAGAAAAGGGAAGGACGTTTTATCGGATGTGCATGACTACTTAATGTTTGGATTCGAGCCACTTACGGAAAGTGGAGCGCACACCTTTCTACATGTTTTTGAAAACATTCGCCCATTGAAGCTTACCTTGAGAAAGATTGGTCAAGGATGTCACCGAACAAGACTGGGTTTCAGTTTTTCGTAACCTCCGTGAAGATATAACTTGAGAGCACCATGGATCCGTCCTTCGCTCGCTATACAAATGCGGAAGCCAAGATTGGGTACCTTTACTCGGGTTATGGGGAGGAGTTGGATATGCACCATTAATGGTTCAAAGGCGTTTGCTTCACGACGTTCATACCAACTACCGGAGGATTAGCAGTCCGAGTTTGCTTTTACAGTGAAGGTTACATGAAAAAGTCCGAGATATCTGCAAAGTCTTGGAAGGAAATCTACCTAATGGAGTTAGCTCTGTATGCTGATACTATCACTCAAGATTATAAAATATGGAGATAAAGACGAGTGAATAGTCAACAAACCTCACCAACGGATTATATTTTTCAGAATCCTTTCTCAGAAAAAATACCGTCCGAATTGGAAATAGCAAGACATGAATTTGAACGTGAAAAGGCCAGTCTGTTAAGGGATATTAGTTCTCTTCAAGAGGAAAATTACCAGCTGAAGATAGATGTTCAAATTGAAAAATCCAAAAACGAGAAAGTCCAGAAAGAAGCTGAGATCATGAGAAATGACTTAAAGGATCTTCATTTGGAAAATAAGAAATTAAGAGGCACCATAAAGAATAGCAGGCTGGGCAAATCATCGACAGAATGGAAGGAAGAATTAAGCAACATCAAAGGTGGGATGGAATTCGAGAGGGAAAGCGAAGAAGGAAGAGAAAAAGTCGCTCGTGCTATGATAGAGTTAAGGAAGAAGAATGTTGAATACTGAAATCGCGTCTGCAGAATTAATGACTAGTCACCGAGAGTCAATAGTTAAGAAGGAAAATACAAGATTTAGAAAATACACTACAAGCTCATCAAGAACACTTGGATACTCTCCTAAAAGCCCTAGAAGAAAAGAATGGCCAAGATGATGAGACATTCGTGCCTACGAAAGAGCTCTCCAAGAAAAGATATGTATCTTGGTGGTTTGATTAATGAAATTGCATAGGCTATGCAAATTGTGCAACTATCGATGAAGCAGAAGATCTCGCTACCAATTCCTCCGAGACAAGGATCAAACATGTCGAATTCCTAGAACGAGTGAAAAACAAGGCGATGTGGCTAGGAAATTTGTGTAACTGTTAAATCAGAGACGGCAAAACTTTTTGTAATAGACTCTTTTGATTAATGAAATGCCTAAATATGGGGCTATCTTGAAATCAACATCAAATTTTTGCATATTTATTCATAATTAACATTCAATCATCCATTCATTATATATGCATATCACTCTAATCATTCACTGAGGCTAAAACCGTATAATCCACAGTTGCGACACTACGAATCTGGAATCACGACATTCTTATAGGACACGTCTAAGAGCTAGAACTATGGATGCTGAACTCAACGAAAGAATTGAAAGGATGGAAAGGACCCAAAGAGAGTTGCAAAAGCAGTTGGCTAAGTCACAACAGGAAGCAAGAGATCTGATGGTAAGATCTCGAGAGGAATCGCTCGAGCAAAGGGATCAAATGGCCAAAATGATGGAGATGATGACAGCTTTGGTCAAAGGAAAAGGACCCATGCAGAGCCCTGACATCACAGAGCCCCAGTCAAGAGTTAATCAGGATCCGCTCTATCCTCCAGGATTCACTCCACCTCACGCCCATGCAATACAAAGAGGATATCCTCAAAGGGAACCTGCAGGCCTAGAGCAACGACCTGCACCACCTGCTCATCTAGGGTAAGGTATATTCGTATCAAACCCTGGAGCTAATCCTGCCGACCCGATTGTTCCAGATTTAGATGATCTGGTAGAAATAGCCAAGTTGAAAATAGATGATCATGATGTTCAAGATAAGTATAGGAGTCTGGAAGAAAGGCTTAAAGCTATAGAAGGTACTGAAGTCTTCTCTGCACTGAGTGCTAAAGAGCTCAGTTTGGTGCCCGATCTAGTTCTGCCTCCGAAATTTAAAGTGCCAGATTTTGAAAAATATGATGGAACGAGATGTCCAAAGGCGCATCTTATCATGTTTTGTCGAAAGATGACCGTTACGTAAATGATGATAAATTACTAATACATCTGTTTCCAAGACGATTTTGATCGGATCGGCTCTTCGATGGTATAATCAACTCAGTAGAGAAAAGATCCGATCATGGAAAGACTTAGCATCAGCATTTTGTGAACAATACAAGCATGTATCTGACATGGTGCCTGATCGATTAACTCTGCAGATGATGGAAAAGAAGTCGACAGAGACTTTTAGACAATACACTCAAAGGTGGAGGGATATCTCTACCAAGTAGAACCATCGTTAAAAAAAGAGATAATGATCCTCTTTATCAACACTTTAAAAGCACATTTTACGACAAATTGGTAGGAAGCGCCACGAAGATTTCGCAGATATTGTAATATCCGGGAACTTATAGAAAATGCTATCAATAATGGAAGGATGGAAGGCTCAGGGTTCGAAAAGGCAAGTACCATAAAGAAAAAAGAGGCGAAGCCCATATGGTGGGAACCGAGACACTACACTTCCAACCCATACCCAACCCAATCACGACCCGATATTGCCCACCTTCAAATTTCTATTTTCCTCCCCAAAGCCTTTACTATCAAGCACCTCCTCCTTACCCCTGCCTATGCCACAAATAACCAAAGACCATTCACCATGTTCTCACCAAATACCATGCCCGCCAAAGCCAACCCAAAATGAACAAAATCGACAAGACCCAATCTCGAAAAACCTCAATTCACCCTATTCTCAGCATTATACGGAGAGCTATGCCCGAAATTATTGGAAAAATAATTAATATCCCCACATTATATGGCACCCTTGAAGCCTCCATACCCAAAATGGTATGATCCTAATGCTAGTTGCATGTACCATGCTGGAAATCAGGGGCATTCTATAGAAAATTGTCTAGCCTTTAAAAGAAGGGTTCAAGGTCTTATTGATGCAGGGATTTTACGATTTGATGGCACTAGTAATGTGGCTGGAAATCGCTCCCTAACCATACTAAAGGGAGCGTGAACGCGGTGACAAAAGAAGACGTGCGACAAGTTAAAAGTTATGTTTCTGAAATAAAGACACCTCTGCGGAAGGTTTGGGAGGTAATGGTTAAAAAGGGGCCGTTTTGTTATCCCAACAGAATTTTCAAAGAAGGAAATACAAAGAGTCAATGTTTTTGTGATTTTCATGGTATTGAAGGGCATGACATCCAGTCTTGTGAGGGATTCAGAAAATTACTTCAGGACATGATGGATAACAATGAGGTCAAGATCTTTGATAAAATGGATAAGGTCGAGGAAAGAGAAATATGCACCTCTGATAATCAACCATCAACTATCCCTTATAGTGCCGATCGGCCTCTGGTGATTTATTATGATGCCAAAAAGAAGGAAATTAAACCAAATGTGGTGATTGAAGTGCCATCTCCTTTCTCTTACAAGGACAATAAGGCAGTACCATGAAAATATGATGTTAATATTGTTGTACCCGAAAGTGAAAAGTCAAAGGCTGTGATCGGAGATATTAGCAGAGTAGGACACTTTACCCGCAGCGGGAGGTGTTATTCTCCCGAAATAGGTGAACCAAAGAAGAAAGCTGTTGACTCGAATCAGAAAGGAAAGGCACCAATGCATGATGCTGAGGTTGATATTGAAATACAGTCTGAGCAAGAGATTAAAAGACCTGTGAATGAGGATGAAGCACATGAATTCTTGAAGTTCATCAAACACAGTGAATATAATGTCGTGGATCAGTTGAACAAGCAGCCGGCAAGAATCTCGGTGTTATCTTTACTGTTGAACTCAGAACCACATCGAAATGCTTTGCTGAAAGTGTTGAATCAAGCGTATGTGGCGAGCAACGTATCTGTTGAAAAGCTTGATAGGTGGGTGAACAACTTAAATGTGGATAATTTTATCTCTTTTAGTGATGACGAAATACCACCAAACGGTAGGGGCTCCATAAAAGCATTGCACATTACAACCAGTTGCAAGGGTTATATAATACCGAATATGCTCATTGACAATGGGTCTGCACTCAATGTCATGCCTTTGGCCACGTTTTCTAGGCTGCCAATTGATATGTCTTATCTGAGGCCGTGTCATTCTACAGTAAGGGCATTTGATGGGACACGACGAGAGGTCATGGGAAGATCGAGATTCCTCTGAAATGGGCCCATGTACATATGATATCGAAGTTCCGGTCATGGACATCACGCCTTCATATAATTGCCTTTTAGGGAGGCCTTGGATCCATTCAATTGGGCGAGACTTCATCTTTCCATCAAAAGTAAAGTTTATCTGGATAGCCGCTGATCACGATCATTGGTGAAGAAGACATTGTTGCATCTATCTCTACCGACGCACCCTACATTGAAGTAAACAAAGATGCGAGAGAATGTTCCTTCCGTTCTTTTGAATTTATCAATACTACATTTGTTGTCAAGGAAATAAGATTCCCATGCCCAAGTCGTCAAGGAATACCAAAATGGGAATTGTCGACTGTGTGAAAGGGAGCCGGCGAAGAAAGGTTTGGAAAAATATCGCAAGAGGATAGTTAGAGCACTAAAGCTAGTACACCACAAGGCTCGTCACGGTTTAGGGTTCAAGCCGGATGTAACGACAAAGAAGAAAACAGTTGCATAAAGATCAAGAAAGGAGGATTGCAAGAGCTTGTGCCAGAATTGGGATGGGAGCCCATAGCGTATCCTCTTTTGTCAAAAACATTTACATCTGTAGGAATGATGTACCTAGGGCGAGATAATTCACGAAGCTCATTGTTATTGATTGAAAGGGTCTTGAATGTCAAGATAAATGTTATTGACAAAGGGATGATGCAATTGAAGATGTTTCAATGATACGCCTTGTCCTCCCGGATTCATTTTGAACAATTGACTCTGTGGATCTTCTTGTAGTTTCTAAGTCCTCTCCGAGTAATGCTCAATGTTAACTTTTTTTGTGCCCCTAAGTAATAGTGGGATTCTTTTGTAAGAGCTTATGTTTGCTCTTTATCATTTAAATGAACATTAATGGAGATGTATTTTGTCATAGCCTTTTCATTCTTGTTAACTTCATAATCATTCCTTCTTCTCACAGCCTGTCCTTACATGTACCTCATATCATGTTTGGTTCCAATACTTTGATGCTCCTCTATAGTTTTCTTTTCCATTCACCTTTCAGGTGCTCAGATACCAACGACATGAACAATCCCGTTACAAGTCCTGAAATCAATTTTGAGAAAGCTATTTGTTTAGGAGAATTCGAAGCTGAGGAAAATGTTGAAGGTTATGTCTCGTCTCCTGACTTACAAAGAATGATAGAACAAGAAGATAAACAGATCCTACCCCATCAAGAATCTGTTGAGACAGTGAACTTGGGAAATGAAGAAAAGAGGCAAGAAGTGAAGATTGGGACCTCCATTTCAGATAACACCAAACATGATTTGATCGCCTTGCTTCGTGAGTATAAAGATGTATTTGCATGGTCGTATCAAGACATGTCAGGGTTGAACGAGGATGTAGTAGTCCATAGACTCCCACTGAAACTAGAATGCAAACCTATTCAACAGAAGCTAAGACGAATGAGACCTGAAATGCTGTTAAAGATAAAAGAAGAAGTCAAGAAGCAATTTGATGTCTTGGCTTCCTACAAGTCTCCAAATACCGAATGGGTAGCTAACATAGTCCTAAGATCAAGAAAGGCGGTAGAAGGTACGAATGTGCGTAAATTATCGCGATCCGAATCGAGCAAGTCCTAAAGATAATTTTTCCTTGCCACACATCGATACGTTGGTGGATAACACAACAAAACATTCATTATTTTCTTTCATGGATGGATTTTCGGGTTATAATCAGATAAAGATGGCTCCCGAGGATATGGAGAAAACTACCTTCGTAATGATGTGGGGAACATTTTGCTACAAGGTAATGCCGTTCGGATTAAAGAATACCGGGGCAACATATCAGAGGGCAATGGTGATGCTATTCCATGACATGATGCACAAAGAGATAGAAGTTTATGTTGATGATATGATTGCCAAATCTGGGAAATAGAGCATATTGGGAACCTCAAGAAATTGTTCGAAAGACTAAGAAAGTTCCAGCTGAAGCTTAATCCAGCCAAGTGTACGTTCGGGGCTACCTTAGGAAAATTACTCGGCTTTATCGTTAGTGAGAGAGGTATTGAGGTTGATCCAGATAAGATAAAAGCCATACAAGAATTACCACCTCCGCGTACACAAAAAGAAGTCAGAGGATTTTTAGGGAGGTTGAACTACATCACTCGATTCATTGCTCAACTTACCAACCAGTGTGACCCAATTTTTCGACTACTTCGAAAACATAATTCGGGAGAGTGGGACGATGAGTGCCAAGTGGCTTTTGACAAGATAAAACAGTATTTGTCTAACCCTCCGGTGCTAGTACCACCAACTCCCGAAAGACCATTAATATTATATCTAGCTGTGTTCGAAAACTCAATGGGTTACGTACTGGGGCAACATGATGAGTCAAGGAAAAGAGAAAGGGCGATTTACTACCTCAGCAAGAAGTTCACAGAATATGAAGCAAAATACCCGTCAATTGAAAAATTCTGTTGTGCTTTAGTCTGGGTAGTTTGAAGGCTCAGACAATATATGTTGTATCATACGACGTGGTTAATTTCAAAGTGGACCCAATAAAATACATGATGGAATCACCTGCACTTTTAGGAAGAATGGCACGATGGCAGATCCTACTATCAGAGTATGACATTGTATATGTGAGTCAAAAGTCGATAAAGGGGAGCGTAATAGCTGACTTCTTAGCAACTCGAGCCACGGAGGAATATGAGCCTTTGAGATTTGATTTTCCAGACGAGGATTTGATATGCATTGCAGAAAAAGAGTGTGAGTCGTCAAAAGAGAAATCATGGAAGATGAGCTTTGATGGTGCATCAAATGCATTGGGGCATGGGATTGGAGCGATCTTAGTGTCACCGAAGGAACCATTATCCACTCAACGCCAGATTAAATTTCTTCTGTACCAATAATGTAGCAGAATATGAGGCTTGCATCATGGGACTTCGCGCAGCTATTGAACGAAACATCGAAATCTTAGAGGTGTACGGGGACTCAGCGTTGGTGATTTACCAAATCCATGGAGATTGGGAAGTGAGAGATTCGAAATTGGTCAAATATCACGATCTCGTAGCGAAGCTGGTCAAAGAATTCAAAGAAGTGACTTTTAACTACTTCCCATAAGAAGAAAACCAATTGGCTGATGCCTTGGCCACCCTGGCTTCAATGTTTAAAGCAAACAGAGAAACGGAAATAATGTCTCTCCAAATGAGTATATATGAGGTCCCTGCACATTATTGTAGCATTGAAAAAGAGACAGATGGGCGGCCGTGGTTCCATGATATCTTAGAATATGTCAAGAATCAAAGGTATCCAGAGCAAGCAAATGAGAACGACAAAAGAACAATCAGAAGAATGGCGGTGGGATTTGTCCTTAATGGGGATATCCTGTATAAAAGAGGAAAAGATCAAGTGCTCCTGAGATGCGTGGATTCTGTTGAAGCCAGAAAAATACTTGAAGATGTCCATGAAGGAATTTGTGGGACACATGCCAATGGTTTCACTATGGCCAGGCAGATTATGAGACTCTGTTATTCTTGGTGACGATGGAAAGCGATCGCATTAGTTATGTCTGAAGGTGCCACAAATGTCAAATTCTGGCGATAAAATTCATGCGACCCCTTCGCCCTTCATGTCATGACTTCTCCGTGGCTT